>JACEFZ010016224.1:0-575000 GCA_014155875.1 Cepaea nemoralis | reverse complement strand
CCCAGAACACACTGAAACTCTGAAGAATGTCTTAAACGTGAATGGGTACTCCACAGGATGTATAAAGCGCCACTGCCAACAGTCCAAACCAAAACCATACCAAACTACAGTCCCTAAACTCAAGGTATTAGTTAGTTAGTTAGTCGACAGATCATCCTCGTTGCACATCTAACCATTCAGTCCATAAGTGCTCGGATCCCCTCCTCAGCAAATCCCGCAGCGTGTAGCGGCTAACGACGCCAGTTCTGTGTTGGTTTATCAATCTTCTTTGGCGTCCTGCGTAGTGTTCTTGTTTGGCCATCCCTCTTTTAATTTGCTGCTCTCGCAGTCTGGCCATTGTTGTAGATTCACAGTCATCACTTGGTTCTCGCAAAAGTCTCACTTCTCGTAGAGCATTCAGAATGTCAGCCTGGTCCATGGCGCGTCCGCCCTCCACAGTAGCCTCACCTGCGAGCTTGTCAGCCCGCTCATTTCCTTGTACTCCCGCATGCCCTGGCACGAAGATGAAACTAATCTTTGCCAGCCGAGACCGCTTCAGATCGGATCGACCCCTCCTCTATCCTCTTGATCATGTTCATTGAGTCGCTAAGGAAACAAGCCCTAGTGAATGTCTGTGTCTCGAGCCATGTTATTGCTTTACTTACTGCCATGACTTCCATGGTCAGGCTACTTGTGGTTTCAGTGAAAGCACCAGAGTCCTCCTTCACAATTCTCCCTCCGGCCCGAGCTGTAAAGGCCCATGAGCTTCTCACATGTCGGACGACCGACCCATCTGTGTAGATGACCGCGTCACCGTCTAGCAAATTCTCGAAAATCAACGCTTGTACTTCAGCCTCAAGGTATTTATCCAGCTAACCTTTCGAGGGGATGACGTAATGCATCGGTCGACCGAACATTCTGTGCTGCAAATCCAGTTATTAGGTACAGAACCACACTTATTCCCACCCCAGCAGTTAAGGAATCTGTCCCTTTGTACGCCAAATCTAATTACATTTACCAATTCACATACAGATGCCAGTCTATCTACATCGGCAGAACAGAGCGGCAGTTAAACAACAGAGCGGTTGAACACATATCTCCTAATTAGATTGACAAGACACTACACACAGGCGATGGGAGCCTAGGAAGGACGACAAACCACACATTTCTTGCTTCGTCGATTGCACGGCATGTTTTGGAAACCGCCCATGTGATTGATAGAGACAGTGCCTTTCGCGTGATGTCTAATACACAAAATAGTTGCTTGTTAAAGTTTGCAGAAGCCATAATGATTAATCTACATAGGCCAATTTTGTGCAACAGAAAGACATGATAGTTTAAAATTACCGTGCTAGACAGTTGACATTACTGTGTGAACGTGTGTATATTTCAGTTTGAAGAATTTATCTAGTTATTTTAATTTATATTGTGTGAATTCTGCAGTATGTACTTGACGAGATGCAGCTAAATATGCCAGGCAATAAAGCGTGCAATCTATTGTTTGTATCTTCGTTATTCAAATTCACTACGGAAAAATATTATTTTGATATAAGTAAAGCTCTATGAGTACAAACCAGTTAAAGGAAACTTCGAGAACACGTTTTCTTACTAAAAGAATAATAGAAAAAAACTAAAAAAGGCATATACTGCCGTTGGGGTGTGAAGATGTACCGTCTTTGCATAATCTAGGCCAGATATATTATGGTATGTTGTGTCGAAAGACTTCACTGCACATAGTTTCTTATTCCTCTGATGAAGCAGCCATTCCAAAGTATTCGTGCTCACTGTTCCCACGGGGAGTTGGTCATGGTGTCTCCTCTCCTGACCTCGGAAACAGATTGCCGGAAATAGTCTCCGTGGCGAATTGGTCAAGTCGTTTGACTCGGGACCCGAAGGTTGTGGGTTCGATTCCGGGCCGCGTCGTTTTATTTTTCAGCGTTTCCATCCTGTTTCAGGATATTGCAGTCAACATCAGCATCTTTCAGCTATATGTTGATTCATAGGCTAGATTATGCTCATCAACACGCCACTACTTTCTGAGCGACCGGCTCCATACTCTCATAAGTCACAGGCGCGACTCGAACCGCTTCCAATTCTCGTGCACTCACGTCAACCACGAAAGCTCCTAACTCCTCGGCCAGGGAAACCGGCGCGTCCTTCGGTTAACGAGTGAAATTTTTCGGAGACTCCTGTGGGTCTTCGCTAGAGCTACGGAGTTCGTGCTTTGTGCGACGCTTTCCACGCTGCGGAAAGAGACCGAGCCATATGGGATAAAACCCGGTGCAGTGAAGTCTACCCTGTCGACTTTTAAACGACTTTTTAAGCAACAGATCGACGTGTTCATCCAAGCTTCACTCCCAGTTCATATAGTTGGGCTAGCGTAAGATTCTTGTCAGTATACGCCATCCGTGTCCATAATAGACTGCGCCATCCTGTCCATAATAGACAGCGCCATAGTGTCCATAATAGACTGTGCCATCCATGTCCATAATAGACTGCGCCATCCATGTCCATAATAGACTGCGCCATCCATGTCCATAATAAGATGTGTATAAGAGACAGCCATAATAGACTGCGCCATAGTGTCCATAATATACTGCGCCATCCATGTCCATAATAGACTGCGCCATAGTGCCTGTCATGGTCTTACTCTTATCTAAATAATGGTTCGGGTTCATACAGGCAACAATACACTGTTCGCTAGGATATAGAACATTTATTGTATGAAGTGTACAGTTGGCGCAGTGGGTAAACAGACCCGCGCTCTCTTATCTTACATATCACAGATAGTTAAACATCCAACATATAGTTGTCATACAACAATCTAGCACACTATCTAGCCCTAGTATATCTATCACTATCCATGAGTCCCTCTCAGGCAGGCCCTGTTGTCTCTCTCCAGTCCGTTTGTCCTCTGCCGGTCTCCGCGTGTCCTAACTCGACACGGGCGGTAACTCTGTCCGAGTTCCTCGTGGACCCCGCATTAGGCGGGCCACATCAGTGTCCACGGAATCATGGACTTGGTGACCATCTCTTTCGAGAAGGTTCTAGATTACTCGGGTCCTGCTCGACTCAATGGTTTCCCTTGGGCTGGAATTGCAGCCCTTTATTATATGTGCAAGTGAGGCGGTGACAGGATCCCTCCTCCCCCGTGACATGATTTGTTGTTGGGAATTAGATCCGTTCTAATTCTGTCACCGAATCACATAAAGTTGGTGTTTGTAGTTTGGTGGATAGTAACCTGGTAACCTACCTATTAGCACTAAAAACTCATGTATTCTACCATACAACACTTGTCTGATTTGGTGCAGAGATCCCTGTCTCTCGTGTGCTTAAATATGCTTATCAGACCGAAGTTACGTGGCATTTTAGTAGTTGTATTTACAACTTGCCCTTCTCATAGTACCCGAAATGGTACCCAGACAAATAACCCCTATATAATAGAGGGTTAACAAGACCGAAGTCTTGGCTAAATAAGTACACCTTCAAATCTTGATCTGTGTGTGTATTTCTATACACTTTTACTCCCGTATGTTATATAATGCTAAATATGTAGTTACCTTGTTCTTTTATCCCCCTCAGACTACATGTGTACCTGTTGGCTTGTTAGTGTGTTAACTAATAAGTTGATGTATCTAATAAAGTGACTGTATTTTAAATTGATAGTGTTGAGTTTTGAGGTTTGTGTAACGTGCGTGCTGAATGTGTGGTGTAATTCCAAGCGTCACGAGTTGGGATAACCTCAATCATGTAATACTGCACTGTGTGCAATACCTGACTAGGTATTCCAAGTAGTGGTGCTTAGATGTATCCTAACTGCTAATCTAAGTATATTAACATAACTACTAAATTAACTCCCTACTAAACTAAGTTCTACACATGTATTGACAAATTAGACAAGTCATGCACTTTTACATGGAAGACGCAGACAAATTACAATGAATACGTTTTGCGTACAATTTGTCCGCCAAGTGTATCGTTCTCTCATTTAATCCTTTCACGCAGTCATTCACTCATCTGTCATTCAAAATAGTAATTGGCTAAAATATATATTTAAAGTTGAGGTAAGCGTTATTGCCCTTAGAAAAAATGGGCTAGGCGATATTTGCCCTTTAAGAAAATACGTACTTTTTGTACGATGAATGAAAAATAGGTTATAATTTAACTAGAGACACTTGTATAGGACGGTTATTTAGCATATGAATGGTACCGTCTGTAATATTAAAGTAGAATATGTACAAGTTACTAGGTTAACACAATTTATATACATCATTAATGGAAATATAATACATATTTAATAGTAAACTAATTAATTAAATAACTCCAACGATGATGTGCGCGTTGACGTTCCTTCGTTCGTGTGTTATGCCATGAATGTTAAAGTTAGTATGGCTGTCTCTTGAGTGTTGTCGTCGATGTTGTTCTGTTTCGGCTGTTTGCAAAGTTTTGTAGCAACAGCAAGTATGGATTGCTCTCACTGTCCCGTATGAAATATAACATTGTTCAGAGATAGTTCACTGGTTGATATAATTGGTTGAAATGACCGCACAGTTAATGTTTCTTGCTGGAATCGTTGTAGAGCTTAGGCATTTGATGGTATAGTTCTTACAATATAGCTCTTAACGTATGTTTAAGGGTGACGTAATTAACCTAATCACTGAGAGTACTCTAGCAGGTGTAGAGTCACACTGTTATATGTAACGGAATAAAAGTATCACAGTTTATAGTGTGGCTACTGGCCAATGTGATTAGAGTCATTCTACTGGCGCATTTGTCTGCCGTGATAGAAGGTCAGCCACAATGTTCTCGGTGCCCTTAATATGGCGAATTTCGAAGTCAAAGTCTTGAAGTAGAAGACACCATCTTTGTAACCTGTTGTTTTTGGGCGACCCATGGTTCAGTACTAATAATGGTGAACTGTCTGTGAGGACCACAAAATGGCTTCCCAAGAGGAACTTAGATAGTCTCAATATACAGAACAAAAGGCTCAAACACTCCAATTCAACTGTGGCATAACGAGTCTCAGCCTTCTTCAGTTTGCGGCTTACGTAGAGGATCGGGTGTCGAACGCCATCCACTTCCTGCATTAAACATCCTCCTATTGCGATAGCGCTCGCATCTGTGGTCAAAATAAAGGGTAAATTTATGTTGGGTAATCGCAAGACTGGTGGATTAGAAAAAATATGTTTCAACCTACACATTGCATCATCTAAGCTGGTACTTTTACAAATTTTTGATGGATGATCTTTAGTTAACATATCAGAAAAGACTGAGGTGAGTTCTGCCCAATGTGGAATAAATTTAGAATAATAGTTAATCAGACCTAGTAAACTTCTAACCTGCTTCTTTGTGGTAGGTACTTCTAGATTAAGGATCTTGGAAACAATTTTATCATCAGTCAACAATTTTCCTTCAGAAATTCTATGACCAAGGAAGTCTATTTGTGTATAGCCTATTTCAACCTTGGAAGGTTTGATAGTAAGTCCAAAAAGAGAGATTTGGTGGAAGACTTGTTTAAGGGTGAGTAAGTGAGAAGTCATATCAGAAGAATGGACGCATATATCATCAATATAAGCAACTACGTCATTAATTCCGTGTAATAACAATCTTGTTAGTCTCACAAATGTGGCCGGTGCGTTCTTCAGGCCAAAAGGAAGATATAGCCATTCGTATAACCCTAGAGGCGTTGCGAATGCTGTTATATGTCTACAAGAAGGGTGTAGAGGAACTTGCCAATATCCTTTCGCTAAATCTGTCTTAGAAAATAAGGATGATTGAGCCATATCTAAAATAAGATCTTCACAACTGTTCATAGGCTCTGCATCCGTTGTTGTTCTGGTATTCAATATTCTATAGTCGATGCACAAGCGGATTGTCTGGTCTTTCTTTTTCACCAAGACAATCGGTGAAGAATATTGAGACATAGATTTTTGAATAATGCCATTCTTCTCTAAATCTAAAATTTCTTTATCTAAATTAGATCTGTAATGGAGAGGAATAGAATATGGTCTACATTTGACCGGTCTCAGATCTGTTAGCACAATTGAATGTGTTATTCTATCAGTGCGTCCAGGTTTGTTGGAAAAGATCGTCTTATAGTCGTCTAGGAGCGTCAAAATGTCCTGTCGCTGTTGTTGTGTCAAAGTGTCAGAGATATGTATGTCCTTTATACTTCCGTCATCAGTCATAATTGGCACAGGGATTTCAGTGTTGTCCATGTCTGTCTGATTTATCACAGATGCTACAGTTTGTAAATTGTCTTCAATGTCATTGTCGTCGTCGTCGAGATCGATCGTCAATATGTCGTCAAATTTGTCGTCATTGTCAATATCACAGATTGTCGGTAATGTCCATCTGTCTTCGTCGTTGTCGGCGTCGTAAGCGTGTGTCGTTACCGATGCTTCGTTTGTCGAGGTGTTATTCCGTTGGGAAATTGTCGTTTCGTCTCCGTCAACAGTTTGTTGCGTCTGTTCATTTGTCTCATTGTCCTGTCTAGCATAGTATGGTTTCAACATATTTACATGTAATAATTTCAATTTTCCATTTACAGAGAATGTAGTAGGGTTATTCCCCTTGACCAGTTTATGACATGTATCACAAGATGTACAAAATGATTTAATCTCTTGGTCAAACTTTGGCCAATAAAAATGGGTTAGGACAATAGCCTTGGTCATTTCGTATCCCATATGACCTCCAAAAGGGGAGTCATGGGCTATTTTTAGCACTTTGTTTCGATGTGCTTGTGGTAAAACAATTTGCTGTGTCGTGGTCTGGTTTGTTGTGTAAAATCTGGTTAAGATGTTATTCTGTAGCCTAAATGTCCACGATGCATGTTTAGTGACTTTTGGTTTAAGTCCAACTAATTTAAAGTATGGTGCAAGTGTTTTATCTGCTTTCTGTTCATTACCAAAAGTGATGTTAGTTGAGTTTGGCGCTACTATTTCTAATGATTCCTGCAGTTGGTCGGTGTTGGTTTTGTGGGTTGTCTGTCGTGTTATTGCGTTTGTGTGTTGTGTGTTTTGTTGCACATTTACAGGTTCGGTACTTGGTAGTTTGGTAGCATCCTCAATTCGAGGTTTTAATTCGGTCGTATCGTTTCTTGATTCGACCGCCCCTGCATTGTACACCTCGGTAAATTCTTCCTGAATTACCTCAGTGGTTGTCTCCCTTGGTATTTTGGCAGTTTGAGACAAGCAAGAATGGTGTTTCTCTTTTGTGTCGCTATTTCTGTGGTGGATACCGTGTTTTTGCTCCCACCTTTTGATTCTCTTTTCAGAGCATGGATGTATGTTGGGTAAATTACCAAGTATAATATCCGCGACGGGATTTTCAAGGATAGCACACAATACTCGCCCCGATATGAACGGTGTTTGAATTTCGACCAAAGCAAGGGGGTATTTCTCTATCGTACCTGAAAATGTGCGACACGTCACATGTTTGTCTGTGTAGTCTTTAGCGTCTATTAATGTTTTCCTCACCCCACAGAGAGTTGCGCCGGAATCACGAATTAACGTGCACTTTTTGTTGTTAACAAACCCTGTATAAAAAACTAGCTTGCCTGTAGATGATAAGGCAGCGTTAGCTGTTTCATTTGCAATTGGGACTATGTGACCACAATGTAGTGTTGTGTCAAGTTGGAACTTCGTACAGGTGTTGCACTTACTGTCTGTTATGGTGTTTATGATGTGTACAGCATTCCCAAGCTCGCTTTCATTGTCGTGTTGATTTTCACATTCATTTAGTGACTCAAGCTCTTCGTCAGACGACGTTTCTACTAATGCCGCATTGGCCTGTTTCAATAACTTTCGGCCTTCACAATCCTTATTATAGTGACCCCAGCTATTGCAGAAATAACATTTAATTGCTCTGTGGTAAGCCATGCGTTTAGCTGTTTGCTTCTCCACCATCTTTTTGAGGTGTTCAGGGTAGGTGGGTGATTTGTCACACATCCCGTAACTGTCGTGATGAAAATTGCAATATTGGCATCTTACTACTTTACCGACATTGGATCGTGGTTTAAATCTACTCTGTGATTGTTTGGAGTATTTGGTGTTCACTACTGCAGCTGCTGTATCATTGTGACTTATGTTATGTTGAAAAATATCCCTATTTGCTGTGAAAAATGCATTCCCCTTCGCCTCGATTTCCTGAATGCTCTTACAGTCCATTTGTTTTAAGAACTTGGCAAAAGGTGTGGGGATGGTGCTAACTATTTTATCTATTATAATCAGTTCCTTAAGTTTATCATGGCTATTGTTGGTTTTAGCCGAGTTAATCCATTTTGTGCATATGTCTTGGACTGTACTGACATAATCTATAAAGGTTTGGTTTGGTTGTGGAGATAATTTGGCAAATTGTTGTTGGTAACCTGCAGTGTCTAAAGAAAAATGTTGGAGAATGCGTTGTTTTAGGTACTCATAGTCTTTTCGCATTTCCTGTGGTATTGTCTCTATTACTTTCAGTGGTTCAAGAGCCAAATTTCTCATTAGAATAAATGCCCAATCTGATTTACTGATTTTATGATGAGACATGAGACACTCAAAATTTTCTAAGTAGGCGGAGATGGAATCTCCAGAACAGAAAGCCTTCACGAGACCTTTATATTTATTATATTTTTGTTCTTCTTCTTTGCTTCTTAACTTATTTATTGATATTTCTGCGTTGGCCTCCATTTCCATCTGTTTTAGTTTAATCTGTGTCTCGGCATTTAATTGGGCCTGTTTGGCGGCGGCCTCAAGCTCCATCTGTTTCTCCTGAGCCTGCAATTGTATTTTCTTCTCTTCAATTTGCAATTGCATTTTCTTTTCTTCTGCTCATTTGCAATTTCTTTTCTTCGGCCTCCATTTGCAGTTTCTTTTCTTCTGCTTGCATTTGCAATTTCTTTTCTTCTGCTTGCATTTGCAATTTCTTTTCCTCGGCCTCCATTTGCAGTTTCCTTTCTTCTCGTTCTATCGCTCTTTCTTCACGGGCAATGTTTTCTGCGTGTGTTTTCTGTGCCCATTCTGACAGTTTCTCTTCTTTATAACCTAACTTTATTCCTTGCTCAATGCATTGATCTAAAGTAGACATTTTGTGTTTTACTTGTTTGTTAAGTTTATAGAGTTAAATCCCTTAGAAAAAATATGTTATGTGGTCGAAAATTTGGTTTACTCCCCTAATTATTAATGTGTAAATCAAAATGCAAGGTTATGTTGGTGACAAGCTTATGAATATGCAAAGAAATCAATATGATACAAAATAATACATTGATGAAACATGAGAAGTACAGCTTAGAAGTACAATGAGTATGAGGTGAAACTTAGCTCTGAATTTTGAAGCTCCTCGATGTTGTCTTGTACTCTCGTTACTGTTGGAAAGGTTTCATCGGTTGGACGCGGCACTTGTTGCGGAACAATCTGCTCGTGGAGCGAGAAAACATTAGTCACTGTCACACAAAAAAAATGTCAAAATAGTAACATGTCGGAAAAAAAAATTGTTTACAGAATCAAAATACAGAGGCGCTACGGAGGCAATGGTGAGACATTGCCGAGGGACTCAGATTATTTCTATTTTACTTGCTAGATAGCTACTAGTTTTATGTAAACTTGTAACGTTAATAATTTCTTTGATTTAAACAAATCAATGTGTTATCAAAAATCAATGTGATATGCTTAAATAATTAATTTTACATGGCATTTAACAGGTTTTTAAGAAAACATTCTATGCCAAAACCGGAAAACTAGCCCCCAAAAAGCCTGTCATGGTCTTACTCTGATCTAAATAATGGTTCGGGTTCATACAGGCAACAATACACTGTTCGCTAGGATATAGAACATTTATTGTATGAAGTGTACAGTTGGCGCAGTGGGTAAACAGACCCGCGCTCTCTTATCTTACATATCACAGATAGTTAAACATCAAACATATAGTTGTCATACAACAATCTAGCACACTATCTAGCCCTAGTATATCTATCACTATCTATGAGTCCCTCTCAGGCAGGCCCTGTTGTCTCTCTCCAGTCCGTTTGTCCTCTGCCGGTCTCCGCGTGTCCTAACTCGACACGGGCGGTAACTCTGTCCGAGTTCCTCGTGGACCCCGCATTAGGCGGGCCACATCAGTGTCCACGGAATCATGGACTTGGTGACCATCTCTTTCGAGAAGGTTCTAGATTATTCGGGTCCTGCTCGACTCAATGGTTTCCCTTGGGCTGGAATTTCAGCCCTTTATTATATGTACAAGTGAGGCGGTGACAGTGTCCATAATAGACTGCGCCATCCATGTCCATAATAGACTGCGCCATAGTGTCCATAATAGACTGCGCCATCCATGTCCTAATAAGACTGCGCCATCCATGTCCATAATAGGACTGCGCCATACATGTCCATAATAGACTGCTCCATCCATGTCCATAATAGACTGCGCCATCCGTGTCCATAACAGACTGCGCCATTTGTGTCCATAATAGACTGCTCCATCCGTGTCCATAACAGACTGCGCCATCCGTGTCCATAATAGACTGCGTCATCCATGTCCATAATAGACTGCGCCATCCATGTCCATAATAGACTGCGCCATAGTGTCCATAATAGACTGCGCCATCCATGTCCATAATAGACTGCGCCATCCATGTCCATAATAGACTGCGCCATACATGTCCATAATAGACTGCTCCATCCATGTCCATAATAGACTGCGCCATCCGTGTCCATAACAGACTGCGCCATCTGTGTCCATAATAGACTGCTCCATCCGTGTCCATAACAGACTGCGCCATCCGTGTCCATAACAGACTGCGCCATCCGTGTCCATAATAGACTGCGCCATAGTGTCCATAATAGACTGCGCCACCCGTGTCTGTAACAGACTGCGCCATCCGTGTCTATAATAGACTGCGCAATCCATGTCTATAACAGACTGCGCCATCCGTGTCTATAACAGACTGCGCCATCCGTGTCCATAATAGACTGCGCCACCCATGTCTATAATAGACTGCGCCATCCATGTCTATAACAGACTGCGCCATCTGTGTCCATAATAGACTGCGCCATCCGTGTCCATAATAGACTGCGCCATCCGTGTCCATAATAGACTGCGCCATCCATGTCCATAACAGACTGCGCCATCCGTGTCCATAATAGACTGTGCCATCCGTGTCCATAACAGACTGCGCCATCCATGTCCATAATAGACTGCGCCATCCGTGTCCATAATAGACTGCGCCATCCGTGTCCATAATAGACTGCGCCATCCATGTCCATAATAGACTGCGCCATCCATGTCCATAATAGACTGCGCCATACATGTCCATAATAGACTGCGCCATTGTCGTGAAATACTGAGAGTTAATGATTCCCAGATGGACGAATGTATACACCGACTGACCAGGTGGAGGAAGGGTTAACAAGCGAAGCAGTAATGGTAACAAACAAAGGAGTGACCAGGCGCATGTGTTTATAGGTCAAGACACAGAAGGGGCCGGCTAACCGCACAGGTAAACTGTCGAGTGGAAAAATTGGTTTGCGACTAAAGCAGAGAGATTATTGGACAGCATATTGCGGTATGGATGTGAAACGGTTCAGAGCTGTAATTTTCCACTAACGATGATAATGCAGTCTGGATGTGAGGTGTCCAGCAATGTCAAGGACTATGCGGCAAAAATGACCGATAAAAGAGTGGCTACGTCTTTGTGTAAGTTTAGTGTGTGTTCCAAACTGAACTGAAGGAGATATGTTCTTGAGTGGGAATAGAAATACACGTCCCTAATGATGGAAAGAGGGGATACTAGTGTGTTATTCGCTAAGTAGTTTTTCGATTCCAGGAACATAGATGCCTAAATAAGGTATATTAGAGTATAGTTTAGCATAGGAATATAGATGTGAGTGAAGTGCATTTAACATTGCTTTCTATTAGTAGGAATAGTATAGACGATTAGGTGAATCTTCTATCCTATGTCAGAGTGGGTTTTTTCGGAAGCCTTTTCATTTCGGCTGGAGGAAAAGACACTCACATAGGAGGGAAGAGGAAGCAGACACAGATCTCATTATTAAATGTATATCACACAGGTTTCCATACCAGTGCGGGACTTATCAACTAAGAGATGAAAACAGATGGCTGTGGTCAAGATCACTCAGTGTTGATAACCCACAAGAAAGCACTTTAAAGTAATAAAGCACGACACTTGTGCATAAGAAAGGAAGGAAAAGAAGTGGCATCTTAATAAGTCAGGAGGACAGAGAATGGAAAATAGAGATCATACAAACTAAAGAAAAAAGACTCCAATTACTCAGTATCGAAGAGTTGCAAGGTGCATACAAAGTGCCTATATCAATTAAGAACTATCCAGTGTAGAACTGTTACAGGACAAAAATAGAGAACACTAGAAACTCGATGTGTTTTTCCAGGATGGAATTAAGAACGCTATAAGATACTAAAGAACATTCAGTTTACGCTGACAGCATATGGTGATCGGGTTAAATACATTCATACAGTGGTGAACATTTTTCATTACAAAAAAACGGATATATCTACAGACTCAAGCAGACGGAGCTGTCAGGGTGAGACCGTTCTGTTATATCTATGTCATGTCCTGTACTCTAGCTGAGAGAAGAGACGAGAGAAGCCACGGAGACTATCTATCAACATCTTATCTGGCAGCCACACTAGAAGAACATACCAACTACATAGACAATATCCATACATACACCAGACATAGTTTTTATTAATAAATCTTTTATCTTATCGTTGAAAGGAACTGTTGTCGGAGTATGTGTTGAGGGAATAATAGAGAGAGTGAAAGAAATAGATATATGGAAGGGAAGACAGAAGAGAGGAGTGTAGACCAAAGTCAGTCAATAATCCCAACAGATAATAAGTTTAAAGATGTGCTTGTTGAGTCCAGTCTCCTCTCGGGAATTTAACAGGACAGCCATACATGTCCATAATAGACTGCGCCATACGTGTCCATAATAGACTGCGCCATCCGTGTCCATAATAGACTGTGCCATCCGTGTCCATGATAGACTGTGCATACATGTCCATAATAGACTGCGCCATCCATGTCCATAATAGACTGCGCCATCCGTGTCCATAACAGACTGCGCCATCCGTGTCCATAATAGACTGTGCCATCCGTGTCCATAATAGACTGTGCCATCCGTGTCCATAATAGACTGTGCCATCCGTGTCCATAATAGACTGTGCCATCCGTGTCCATAATAGACTGCGCCATCCGTGTCCATAATAGACTGTGCCATCCGTGTCCATAATAGACTGCGCCGCCCGTGTCTGTAACAGACTGCGCCATCCGTGTCTATAATAGACTGCGCCATCCGTGTCCATAATAGACTGCGCCACCCGTGTCTATAATAGACTGCGCCATCCATGTCTATAACAGACTGCGCCATCCGTGTCCATAATAGACTGCGCCATCCGTGTCCATAATAGACTGCGCCATCCATGTCTATAATAGACTGCGCCATCAGTGTCCATAATAGACTGCGCCATCCGTGTCCATAATAGACTGTGCCATCCATGTCCATAATAGACTGCGCCATCCATGTCCATAATAGACTGCGCCATCCATGTCTATAATAGACTGCGCCATCATTGTCCATAATAGACTGCGCCATCCGTGTCCATAATAGACTGCGTCATCCATGTCCATAATAGACTGCGCCATCCGTGTCCATAATAGACTGCGCCATCCGTGTCCATAACAGACTGCGCCATCCGTGTCCATAATAGACTGTGCCATCCATGTCCATAACAGACTGCGCCATCCATGTCCATAATAGACTGCGCCATCCGTGTCCATAATAGACTGCGCCATCCGTGTCCATAATAGACTGCAACATCCATGTCCATAATAGACTGCGCCATCCATGTCCATAATAGACTGCGCCATCCATATCCATAATAGACTGCGCCATACATGTCCATAATAGACTGCGCCATACATGTCCATAATAGACTGTGCCATCCGTGTCCATAATAGACTGTGCATACATGTCCATAATAGTCTGCGCCATCCATGTCCATAATAGACTGCGCCATCCGTGTCCATAACAGACTGCGCCATACATGTCCATAATAGACTGCCGCCATCCATGTCCATAATAGACTGCGCCATCCATGTCCATAATAGACTGCGCCATCCATATCCATAATAGACTGCGCCATACATGTCCATAATAGACTGCGCCATTCATGTCCATAATAGACTGTGCCATCCGTGTCCATAATAGACTGTGCATACATGTCCATAATAGACTGCGCCATCCATGTCCATAATAGACTGCGCCATCCGTGTCCATAACAGACTGCGCCATCCATGTCCATAATAGACTGTGCCATCCGTGTCCATAATAGACTGCGCCATACATGTCCATAATAGACTGTTGCCATACATGTCCATAATAGACTACGCCATCCGTGTCCATAATAGACTGCGCCATACATGTCCAAATAGACTGCGCCATACATGTCCATAATAGACTGCGCCAGTCGAGTCTGCATCACCATAATTGACTGTGTCAGTCCTTTTCATGTTTATTACGGTGTGTAATGGTGCATTATTTGCCAGCTGGTCAGTGTGTTCATTGCTTTTATTCCGAAATGTCCGGGTGCCAGGCATAATGAGATTAGACGTTGCCTTTCTAGCCGATTTTCCCAGAAAATTCTTAAAAACTATCTGGTATCCAATTTTATTAGGCTGAGTGGTCACCATAGACATTGCCGGTTACTGGTCACGGACCACCGATCACGGACAGTTGATCCCGGACAACTGATCATGGACAACTGATCACGAACACGTGATCTCGGACACCTGATCACGGACAAATATCACGGACAAATGATCACGGACACCTGATCACGGACAAATGATCACGGACAACTGATCCCGGACAATTCATCACGGAAATCTGATCCCAGACATCTGATCCCGGACAACTGATTCCGGACCACTGATCCCGGACCACTTTCTTGGTGTGCAAGGCCCTGATCACTACACTGTCTCTGACTGAAGACTGCACATGTTTACTGTTTTATCGGTGATACATATACTTTTTTCGGATGCTGCTTTATGCCTCTTGTTTGCAATAGTTTTTAATTAGATGTCGTTTTATAACTAGCTTCACTACTGATATTTATTTTCTTGCCACCAAGGACCCCTATCTCAACACTTGTTTCAGTATCTTATTTATGCAACCAGAGGTTTGTGTGTTTATTGTTTTCTAACTATTAATGATGATGATGCGTTAAAGCGGAGACAGTTACAGAGCACATTCTGCTGTGTGGTTGTGAAAAGTTAGGTCTTCGTGTGTTCTAGGCCATGACATGTGTGCTGGGATGGTCACGTACCTTCCTCCACTCCTTTCTTTCTCAGAAAATCACAGACACATCTAACTCTCTGGTACACACTTTTTTGTGAGGCTGATCGGCCCAAGAGCCGTGTTTGTTAGAAACCACCATCCTGTCGCTTCTGGGATTGAGCTCACAACACTGTATTGGCAGCAAAGCAATGTTTGCAATCAAATTCATTACTTCTTCACTTCTGGAACATCCATTTACACTTTTGTCATAATACAAACCAAAGTATTCACAATCAACTATACAAATCATACGGTTGTTGCAGGAAATAGATAAGACACTGATATGTGTATAGAAAGCCACTACAAATTGAGTATCAACTAACAATTCATAACATACACCACGAGCAGCATGACAATGGAAGTGATGGCAGTTACACAGGCTTTCATATGGCTAGAATCACAGCATTTACCAACGTGTGTGTACTAAGTGATTCAATGAGCATGATTCGGAAGGTCGAAACTGGATCTGTACGTAGATAGTGGACTGAGTCGCTGTGGAAATCTGATGTCCGTAAAGTCATCTTCATCTTCGTTCCCGGACATGCTGGAGTCGAGGGAAATGAACGAGCTGATAAACTGGCTGGCTCTGCACCCCTTGCAGATGGCCAGCCCATGGATCGTGCCGATGTTATTAACGTCCTTAAAGATATGTGAGAACAGAGGACTTTGACGTCAGTGAATCCACATCGCTGTCCAGATGAAGACTTGGGAGTAAGAAGATGCACGGCCAGACACGAGAAGGTACATCGGGAAAACGAGGTGCCTCGTCAACCAGCACAGAACTGGCACTATTAGCCACCGAACGCTGATGCATATGCTAGGGTTGGGGGGGGGAGGATCTGAGCACCTATGTACCTGTCCGGAGTGCAATGAAGATACCTAACTGAAAACTGATAACTGATAACATACACCAAAAATAATACAAATACAATATTCCCATTGACAATACACCGCGGAATTTCAAATGAAATCTTAAATTCGTGTTATGAATTCTAAAGACAACACAGTTGATTTGTCGGTTATCAGTTTTGTTGCTACAGACACCAAGTGCCACTTGCAGGTGATATCACGATGCACATCTGTCGCTCCAGCAAGTTTACGATTGGAGTAGGCAATCAAGCAACAGTAAACAATAGACATATATTAACTAACTCCGTGGACCTACCTATCGCCACATACGGAATGGCATGATCAGACCATGGGTAATCTCCGTCTGTCAGTGTGCATCCTCCAATTTTTCTGCCTACGGGAGTATCTTCTGGCACTTTGCTTATGTTCAGGTTATTGATGGTTGCTTTATTGTCGTTGATAGATGTCAACCGGACAAAGACAGTAAGGAATGTGAAGTTACCTTCCGTATCAGAAACCTTCACAGTCATCTGTGGAGTAGATAGTACTGGATTAACTGCTTAATAATATAGTATTAGTAGTAGTAGTCTTTCAGTCCTGAAGGACTATACAGTTGTGCCGCTGGGGAGGCACCTGACAGAGCAGCTAGTGATTGTATAGTCCGATGCGAGAGTTACAGTCTCTGTCACAGTTTCCTCCTCTCGCAGTAAGTGACTGCGTTTTATGCTTGTGACTTATCCTCAGTTTGTTGAATCAGATTGAGCTCAAAGAGTACCAGTCCGTTTCGTACATCTCTTCTCAAGGAACATCTGTCTGCTGCAGCTCTTTCCCACGTGTCTGGATTAATGCCGAGGATTTTCATGTCTTGTTTACACTCATCCTTATATCGCATTTGGGGTCTTCCGGTGGCCTCTTCCTAGTGGCTAGTTCTCCGTATAGGAGATCTTTGGGAATAGGTTCATCCTCCATTCGAGATACTTGGCCCAGCCACCGGAGGCGTCTCTGCTTGAGGATGAAATGCACTGTGGTAATATCCGCTCTTTCAAGCACATGTTTGTTTGTTAAATGGTCTTTCCACGGTTTGCCCAGGATACGAATCAAACATCTCATGTGGACGGAATTCAACTTAATTTCCCGTCTTGAGTACCACAAGGATTCAGACCCATAGAGTAGTGTGCTAACAACACATGCTTTATATACTTGAGCTTTTGTACGCTCTGTTAGTCTATTGTTCTCCCAAACTCTCTTAGCTAGCCTGGAAAGTGTTGTGGCTGCCTTTACAATGCGTCTGTCGATTTTTGTCTCTAAGGAAGATTATCTGATATTATCGACCACAAATACGCAAACACATTCAGTTCGTAATTAGAAATTTTGATTTATGGAGGCGCACCAGCATCTTGTTCATCACCTGTGTTTTATTTAGCTGATGGTGAAGTCTCCGCAGGCGGCTGCAAAACGATCTATGAGCCGTTGCAGATCTTCTGCTGCATGAGTAGTCAGTGCTGCATCGTCTGCAAAAAGTAGTTCTCTTACACATCTTGATTTTATTTTGTCTTTGCCTGAGTCTTGATGGGGTAAAAAGTTTGCCATCAGATTTTATATGGAGGTTTAGTTAGTTTAGGTTAGTTTAGTTTAGTTTAGTCGATGGATCAACATCACGGCACACCTTTGCAACCCATAAATGCTCCTTTCTCCTCCTAACTCAAACCTGAGTTTGGAGAAACTCAGTTCAGTGCACGAACTCCGTAGCACCGGCGAGTATCCTGAAATACCTTGGGTAAATTTTTAATTCAAAATTTTGCCCGGGCAGCGCCGTTAAGCAACTCTTTTTCGATTTACAACTGCCAAGGGATTTTTTTACGTGCGCAACAATACACACGGGCGCCGGTCTCACTACCCAGAAACCCGGGGAAATTTTATTACTAGAGGTTCACGAGAAAACATCCCGGTCTTCACCGGGGCTTGAAACCGGGACCTTCAGCACCCGAGGCGGACACCATACATCGAGACCATGCAGACCCCCTAAACCAATATATTGAGGTATATGCCTTCAGTGATAATCCTAAATGCCTGTCTTAAGAGAAGGGCGAAGAAGATACCAAAGAGTGTAGGAGCAAGCACGCAGCCCTGCTTTACTCCACTGCTGATGCTGAATGACTGGATGTTGAGCCGTCAAATAAAATAGTCCCCTGTATGTTTTCGTGAAATGATTCCACGAGACTTAGCAGGATGGGTGGACATCCTATCTTCTCAAGAATCTTTAAAAGGCCGTCTCTGCTCATGAGGTCAAATATCTTTTTGAGGTCGATGAAGGCAATATATAATGGCTTCCTCGGTTCTCTGCATTTCTCTTGGATCTGCCTGAGTGAGAAAATCATGTCAATGATGGACCTGTTAGTTCTAAATCTGCACTGTGATTCGTAGTAAATTCTTTCAGCAAGGATGTGTAATCTATTTAGGATTACTCGAGCGACAATCTTGCCTGTAATGCTGAGGAGGGAAATGCCGCGATAGTTGTTGCAATCGCTTCTGTCACCTTTGTAACAATACTTGCGTCCCTCATGTTAATCAGTCAGTCAGTCAGTCAGTCAGTCAATCAGTCAGTCAGTCAGTCAGTCAGTCAGTCAGTTGGCTGTTTGGTTGGTTAGTTAGTTAGTTAGTTAGTTAGTTAGTTAGTTAGTTAGTTAGTTAGTTAGTTAGTTAGTTAGTTAGTTAGTTAGTTAGTTAGTTATGTAATCGCTTGACGCGATGCATGATGATGATGATGTTACCAATACCAGCATCCCTTGCAGTGCCCTGGGTACGATGGGAAGCCGCTCTGGAAGCAAGGATAAATAGAGGCGCGTGTCTGTTTCCCGGTCTCTCAAAACCTGACAACCGTGGCCGAAGGAGCGATTATGTAGATCGCTGTAGTATAGAATAGGGAGGCTTTAACCAGCCCTCCCCAGTCACTGGACCAGAGCAGGGAGTCACCAAATGCCTCTAGATTTAACCAAGACTGGCTTGTGTGGTCCACACACAAGGGACCGAGGAAATCCATGCAAACGACTGGCAATTGTAAGCCACTCTTGGTAGTGACCCCTGGCCATGTTGTTGTTTGTAGAGCAAACTTGAAGCCCCGGCTCTGTTAATGTCGTAGGCCACTCACATCCCCTTTCGTATACCCATTATGATAGCTGTTTACTGATCACTATATCTCTGCTGTCTAGAGGTTATGTTCTTGTTTATTTCGTCATGGTTATGGCGCTTCTGCCGCTATCTGTCCCAGTCGGACCTATGTGATGCGGGTATGCTTGTGGTGGGTAGTGAGGGTGCACTAGACTGCAAATTGAACATGGATTGAGGTTTGCACTGTCATGTCAGAGGACCCTGCCCCTGGTAGTCAGTGCTAGGCTAGCAGTGATCTCTAACTGTGGGATTTACAGATTCCCCAGTTCTGTATGTACTGACTGTCCATGAGTCCTGAGATGATAACAATAGAGAGTCCATACCTGCTGTTACCGTTGTTGTTTACGTTGAGGCTCTGTTGTTGCCATGTCCTTGTTGGTTTGTGGAGATGGATACCTAGTCATGTGCATAGTGATGTTAGGCAGCAGTGATTACTGTGGGAACATAGGTTCCCATTTCTGTATATGTCAGTTATGTGACATGTCAAGATGCCTGTTTGTCACTAAATCATGCAGTTCTGTCAATAAAAGCCTAATTTTGTTGTTCTTAATTTGTTTTGTTTAGTCTGTAGTTTGTTGTGTAAACTCATTGATCCTGTTACAGTCCAGCAGTGTAATCTTCTGTCTGGGGAGTATATCCCCCGCCCTAAGAACTCCTGGAATCTTCTGTCTAAATTCTACCCCTTTTCTTGTTAACAGAGGAGAATATACACAGTGCTCTTTCTCTATTTCTTCTTATTGGTCCTTTCTTCTCTGGCCCACTAAAAGTCAGTGTTGCGCTTCTTTGTCTTTGAGCACCTAAGTATAGGAAATTACATCTTCCTGTCCTTGATATTATACCTCCTATGACAGTTAGTTAGTTAGTTAGTTAGTTAGTTAGTTAGTTAGTCGTCAGATCATCCTCATTTCATATCGAACCATTCAGTCCATAAGTGCTCGGATCCCCTCCTCAGCAAATCCCGCAGCGTGTAGCGGCTAACGACACCATTTCTGTGCTACTTTATCAATTTTCTTTGGCTTCCTGCAAAGTGTTTAATTTGCTGTCCTCGCAGTCTGACCATGGTTGTAGATTCGCAGTCATCACTTGGATCTCGCAAAAGTTTTACTTCTCGTGGAGCATTCGGAATGTCAGCCTGGTACATCGCGCGTCCGCCCTCCACATTAGCCATACCTGCGAGCTTGTCAGCCAGCTAATTTCCTTGTACTCCCGCATGCCCTGGCACGAAGATGAAACTAATGTTTGCCAACCGAGACCGCTCCAGAGACAGCAACCACTCTCTTAGGATCCACTCTGTCTCTATCCTCTTGAGTATGCTTATTGAGTCGCTAAGTACTAATGCCCTAGTGAGTGTCTGTGTCTTGAGCCGTGTTATTGCTTTACTTACTGCCAAGACTTCCATAGTCAGGCTACTTGTGGTCTCAACAATAGCACCAGAGTCCTCCTTCACTATTCTCCCTCCGGCCCACGCCGTAAAGGCCCTTGAGCTTCTCACATGTCGGACGACCGACCCATCTGTGTGAATGACAGCATCACCGTCTAACGAATTCTCGAAAATCAACGATTGTTCTTCCCGCCTCCACAGCAGCCGGATGTTCTTGTCTGCATTTCCTGTCTAGTTGGATGCAAACTGAAAAGGAGGTACTGAAATCTGTTGGCACTTGTACCCACTCCTCGCCAGGTTCTAAGTCCTCCAGTGAACACACCTGTTGAAGAATGTCTTCCGCTTTACCCATCCAAGACCTTCTCTTTTTAACCTGCTGCCCTTCACCTTCCTAATTTCACTATGCAGTGGATGTTGTGTGTTTGCGTTGACTCTGAGGTAGGCACGTGCTCTGCATATTTGCCGTCTCTCTTCAATGGTTGGAAAATCAAGAAGGTAGCGCTGCCCTACATGCTGTATCTATTTATACTGGCACACACAATACTATCTCTATTATATTGTGCAAGCAATACTATCACTATTATTGCGCACATATTACTGTCTCTATTATATTGCGCACATAATACTATCTCTATTATATTGCACACATAATACTATCTCTCTTATATTGCGCACATAATACTATCTCTATTATATTGCACACATAATACTATCTCTATTATATTGCACACACAATACTATCTCTATAATATTGTACACATAATACTATCTCTATTATACTGCACACATAATACTATCTCTATTATATTACACACACAATACTATCTCTATAATATTGTACACATAATACTATCTCTATTATATTGCACACACAATACTATCTCTATAATATTGTACACATAATACTATCTCTATTATACTGCACACATAATACTATCTCTATTATATTGCACACATAATACTATCTCTATTATATTGCACACACAATACTATCTCTATAATATTGTACACATAATACTATCTCTATTATACTGCACACATAATACTATCTCTATTATATTGCGCACATAATACTATCTCTATTATATTGCGCACATAATACTATCTCTATTACATTGTGCAAGCAATACTATCTCTATTATATTGTGCAAGCAATGCTATCACTATTATTGCGCACATATTACTGTCTCTATTATACTGCACACACAATACTATCTCTATTATATTGCACACAGAATACTATCTCTATTATATTGCGCACATAATACTATCTCTATAATATTGTACACATAATACTATCTCTATTATATTGCGCACATAATACTATCTCTATTATATTGCACACATAATACTATCTCTATTATACTGCACACACAATACTATCTCTATTATATTGTGCAAGCAATACTATCACTATTATTGCGCATATATTACTGTCTCTATTATATTGCGCACATAATACTATCAATATTATATTGCACACATAATACTATCTCTATTATACTGCACACATAATACTATCTCTATAATATTGCGCACATAATACTATCTCTATTATACTGCACACACAATACTATCTCTATTATATTGCACACAGAATACTATCTCTATTATATTGCGCACATAATACTATCTCTATTATATTGTGCAAGCAATACTATCACTATTATTGCGCACATAATACTATCTCTATTATATTGCGCACAAAATACTATCTCTATTATATTGCACACATAATACTATCTCTATTATATTACACACACAATACTATCTCTATAATATTGTACACATAATACTATCTCTATTATATTGCACACACAATACTATCTCTATAATATTGTACACATAATACTATCTCTATTATACTGCACACATAATACTATCTCTATTATATTACACACACAATACTATCTCTATAATATTGTACACATAATACTATCTCTATTATATTGCACACACAATACTATCTCTATAATATTGTACACATAATCTTCTTCTTCTTCTTCTTCTTCTTCAGCATTCCGAGCCATTGAGGTTCTTTGCTGCAAATACAATCTGTCTCCATTCGTCTCTCTGGTGGACCTTCTCTTGCCAGTCGTTGATTCCAAGTGCTTGTAGGTCTGTATGTATATTATCTCTCCACCGCCTTCTTGGTCTACCTCGGGGTCTACGGTCATTTATTTCCTGAGTGTAAGCGAGTTTTGTTTCCCTATTATCTTCCATTCTTTCTATATGCCCCAGCCATTGTAGTCTATTAGCCTTCATGATACCAGTGATTAGCGGGGACTTAAACAAATCATAAATGTCTTTGTTACTTCTTCTTTTCCACTCTCCACTTTGTGTATCCCTAATGGGTCCAAAGATGCGTCTTAAAATTTTGTTCTCAAAGGTTTGTAACAAGGCTTCGTCTCCTTTCGTTGTACTCCAGGTTTCAGAGCCATACAGCACAACTGGTCTGATCAGTGTTTTGTATATTGTGATTTTGGTGTTACGAGATAGCGCCTTTGATTTTAGTAGATGTTGTAGTGCATAGTATATCTTATTTCCAGAGTTGATTCTAGTTTGTATTTCTTCCCTTATGATGTTGGAGCAGTTGAAGATTGTACCCAGGTATTTGTATGTTTCCGTTCTTTTAATGGTCATATTATCTATTTGTATGTGGCCAGAGTTTTTAGCCATTCCGTCTCTTGAAATTACCATATATTCTGTCTTATCTTGGTTGATAACCAGCCCCATCTGTTGGGCTTTTTCCTTTAAGTGAGTCAATATTTCTAATGTCTTTTGTTCACTTTGCCCTATAATATCTATATCATCTGCATAACCAAGCAGCTTGGATGTTCCTCCAATATCACATTCCTCCTTTACCTTCCTTACAACTTTCTCTAGAGCCAGATTGAAGAGTAGCGGCGATAGTGCATCACCCTGTTTCAAGCCAGATGTTATTTGGAAGGGGTCTGATTTCCTGCCTTTATATGTTACTATATTATAAGTATCTTCCATGCATAGTTTGGTCATGTTAATTAACTTCCTTGGTATTCCAAATTCCTGCATAACATTCCATAGACTATTCCTATGGACACTATCATAAGCCTTTTTAAAATCCACAAAAATGTTATGGAGATCTCTTTTATATTCCCAATGTTTCTCGGCTATTTGTCGTAAGATAAATATCTGATCTATTGTTGATCTGTTTTGTCTAAAACCCGCCTGGTAGTCACCTAATATGTCTTCTGAATATGGTTTTAGTCTATTTAGTAATACTGCGGATAGTATCTTATAGCTTGTGGACAGTAGTGATATTCCTCTATAATTTCCACATTGGAACTTGTCTCCTTTCTTAAAGATAGGTATCAATAATGACTCTTTCCAGTCATGGGGTAATTCTTCTGTCCTCCAGATTTTTATTATTAGTTCGTATAGCTTTAGATGTAATGCATGGCCACCTGCCTTTATAAATTCAGCAGCAATTCCATCAGTCCCAGTTGCCTTATTGTTTTTAAGTCGTGTGATTACATATAGGATTTCTTCAAATGTAGGTTCTTCAATTTGTGGTTCGCATGTTAGAACCTCTTCCTGTGGGAAAATGTTACTTGGAGCTTCACAATTTAGTAATTCAATAAAATATTCTTTCCATGTGTTGCACATTTCTTCATTGGTATTTATCATATTCCCATTTTTGTCTTTTAAACCATATGTGTTTTGTTGGTGCCCTCGTTTCATTGACTTCAGTACTTTAAAAAACTTTCTGGATTCATTTTTCTGGTGATTAGTTTCCATATCTTTGATTATATTACTCATATATTCTCGCTTCTGCTGTCTGACTATTTTTGTAGCCTCTTTACATTCATTTCTATAATGCTCTTCCTTTTGGATGTTATTGATGTCATTTAACCATACATGTCTGGCATTCTTCTTCTTAGTGACTGCTTCTTCACATTTTTGATTGAACCATCTGTTCTTTCTATGCGTGGTTGACACACCGAGACATTCTTCTGCGGTAGATTGAAGTGTATTCTTGATGTTCAACCAAGTTTGGTCAACGCTTTCCTCCAAAGGGTTTTGAAAAGTTTCAAGTTTACATTTTATTTCATCTGTAAATTTCTCTTTGACTGTAATGTCTTGTAGTTTTTCTCTGTTATATGTTGGGTGTAATCTTTGTAATTTAGTATAGAAAGCTCTCTTAAGTTTTATTTTAAATTTTGCTCCAACGAGGAAATGGTCACTGTGGCACTCAGCTCCTCTATAACTTCTGACTTGCTGTATGTTTGATGCATTTCTGTTGTTAATTAAAATGTGATCTATTTGATTATAGGTTCTCTTGTCACATGATTTCCAAGTTTGTTTGTGTATATCCTTTCTTTGTAGTCTGGTACTGCTAATCTGCAGTCCTTTGGCTTCTGCCAGGTTGATGACTCTCCATCCATTATCATTTGAAGTTGTATGTAGGCTTTCCATACCGGCCACTTTTTTATTAGTTTGCTCTCTACCTATTTTTGCATTGAAGTCTCCCAGCACAATCAGGATGTCCTGTTTGGGGGTTTCTTCTATGACATCTTCCAGATCATTATAAAAGTCTTCTTTAATATCATCTTCTTTCTCTTCAGTAGGTGCATGTACATTAATCATCGTTATATTTTTCCATTTACCTTTTATTCGTAATTTACTAATCCTGTCATTAAAAGCTTTAAAGTTTAAAATGTTCCCCCATAACTCTTTTTTGATGACAAATCCTGTTCCTAATTCATGTTTATTTTGGGTGTTTCCTCCATATATTATAATCATTCCATTTTGCTCTAAAGTACCCTCTCCTGGCCACCTTATTTCTTGAATTGCTGTGATATCCATTTGATATTCAACCAGCTCCCGGGTTAGTTCTTCGGCCGCTCCAGCTCGATATAGTGTCCGTACATTCCATGTTCCAAATCTCAAAAGTCCTTTAACGTTCCAAGGTCGTTGTCCAGATAAGTCAGTCCGATATCGAGGCTCATGTATTTGTTTCGTAACAAAGAAAGGTTTTTACAAAGGTGGGGATGTTAACCCCACGCTTCAACCCCCAACCTGGAGGACCAGGGTGTTTCTCTTTGTCTGTTCTCTACCCTTTGACCTGTCCGGCTTGGGAGGCCCTGCTGGTAGCTACGCTACCGCCGGCATAGCTCTCAGGGTCATTGAGAAACTCAAGCTCCCCCACCACGACAAGGTGGAAACACCATCGGGGGAGGTACACATAATACTATCTCTATTATACTGCACACATAATACTATCTCTATTATATTGCACACATAATACTATCTCTATTATATTGCACACACAATACTATCTCTATAATATTGTACACATAATACTATCTCTATTATACTGCACACATAATACTATCTCTAATGCGCACATAATACTATCTCTATTATATTGCACACATAATACTATCTCTATTATATTGCACACACAATACTATCTCTATAATATTGTACACATAATACTATCTCTATTATATTGCACACACAATACTATCTCTATAATATTGTACACATAATACTATCTCTATTATATTGCACACACAATGCTATCTCTATTATATTGCGCACATAATACTATCTCTATTATACTGCACACATAATACTATCTCTATTATACTGCACACATAATACTATCTCTATTATATGTACACAGAATACTATCTCGATTATATGTACACAGAATAATATCTCTATTATATTGCACACACAATACTATCTCTATTATATTGCGCACATATTACTATCTCTATTATATTGTGCAAGCAATACTATCTCTATTATATTGTGCAGGCAATGCTATCACTATTATTGCGCACATATTACTGTCTCTATTATATTGCGCACATAATACTATCTCTATTATATTGCACACATAATACTATCTCTATTATATTGCACACACAATACTATCTCTATAATATTGTACACATAATACTATCTCTATTATATTGCACACACAATACTATCTCTATAACATTGTACACATAATACTATCTCTATTATATTGCGCACATAATACTATCTCTATTATAATGCGCACATAATACTATCTCTATTATATTGCACACATAATACTATCTCTATTATATTGCACACACAATACTATCTCTATTATATTGCGCACATAATACTATCTCTATTATATTGTGCAAGCAATACTATCTCTATTATATTGCGCACATAATACTATCTCTATTATATTGCACACATAATACTATCTCTATTATATTGCACACACAATACTATCTCTATAATATTGTACACATAATACTATCTCTATTATATTGCACACACAATGCTATCTCTATTATATTGCGCACATAATACTATCTCTATTATACTGCACACATAATACTATCTCTATTATATGTACACAGAATACTATCTCGATTATATGTACACAGAATAATATCTCTATTATATTGCACACACAATACTATCTCTATTATATTGCGCACATAATACTATCTCTATTATATTGTGCAAGCAATACTATCTCTATTATATTGCACACACAATACTATCACTATTATATTACACACATAATACTATCTCTATTATATTGCATACACAATGCTATCTCTATTATATTGCACACACAATACTATCTCTATTATATTGCGCACATAATACTATCTCTATTATATTACACACACAATACAATCTCTATTATATTACACACACAATACTATCTCTATTATATTACACACACAATACTATCTCTATTATACTGCACACATAATACTATCTCTATTATACTGCACACATAATACTATCACTATTATTGCGCACATATTACTGTTTCTATTATATTGCGCACATAATACTATCTCTATTATACTGCACACACAATACTATCTCTATTATATTGCACACATAATACTATCTCTATTATACTACACACACAATACTATCTCTATTATATTGCGCACATAATACTATCTCTATTATACTGCACACATAATACTATCTCTATTATATTGTGCAAGAAATACTATAACTATTATTGCGCACATATTACTGTCTCTATTATATTGCGCACATAATACTATCTCTATTATATTGCACACATAATACTATCTCTCTTATATTGCGCACATAATACTATCTCTATTATATTGCACACATAATACTATCTCTATTATATTGCACACACAATACTATCTCTATAATATTGTACACATATACTATCTCTATTATACTGCACACATAATACTATCTCTATTATATTACACACACAATACTATCTCTATAATATTGTACACATAATACTATCTCTATTATATTGCACACACAATACTATCTCTATAATATTGTACACATAATACTATCTCTATTATACTGCACACATAATACTATCTCTATTATATTGCACACATAATACTATCTCTATTATATTGCACACACAATACTATCTCTATAATATTGTACACATAATACTATCTCTATTATACTGCACACATAATACTATCTCTATTATATTGCGCACATAATACTATCTCTATTATATTGCGCACATAATACTATCTCTATTATATTGTGCAAGCAATACTATCTCTATTATATTGTGCAAGCAATGCTATCACTATTATTGCGCACATATTACTGTCTCTATTATACTGCACACACAATACTATCTCTATTATATTGCACACAGAATACTATCTCTATTATATTGCGCACATAATACTATCTCTATAATATTGTACACATAATACTATCTCTATTATATTGCGCACATAATACTATCTCTATTATATTGCACACATAATACTATCTCTATTATACTGCACACACAATACTATCTCTATTATATTGTGCAAGCAATACTATCACTATTATTGCGCACATATTACTGTCTCTATTATATTGCGCACATAATACTATCAATATTATATTGCACACATAATACTATCTCTATTATACTGCACACATAATACTATCTCTATAATATTGCGCACATAATACTATCTCTATTATACTGCACACACAATACTATCTCTATTATATTGCACACAGAATACTATCTCTATTATATTGTGCACATAATACTATCTCTATTATATTGTGCAAGCAATTCTATCACTATTATTGCGCACATAATACTATCTCTATTATATTGCGCACAAAATACTATCTCTATTATATTGCACACATAATACTATCTCTATAATATTGTACACATAATACTATCTCTATTATATTGCACACACAATACTATCTCTATAATATTGTACACATAATACTATCTCTATTATACTGCACACATAATACTATCTCTATTATATTACACACACAATACTATCTCTATAATATTGTACACATAATACTATCTCTATTATATTGCACACACAATACTATCTCTATAATATTGTACACATAATACTATCTCTATTATACTGCACACATAATGCTATCTCTATTATATTGCACACATAATACTATCTCTATTATATTGCACACACAATACTATCTCTATAATATTGTACACATAATACTATCTCTATTATACTGCACACATAATACTATCTCTATTATATTGCGCACATAATACTATCTCTATTATATTGCACACATAATACTATCTCTATTATATTGCACACACAATACTATCTCTATAATATTGTACACATAATACTATCTCTATTATATTGCACACACAATACTATCTCTATAATATTGTACACATAATACTATCTCTATTATATTGCACACACAATGCTATCTCTATTATATTGCGCACATAATACTATCTCTATTATACTGCACACATAATACTATCTCTATTATACTGCACACATAATACTATCTCTATTATATGTACACAGAATACTATCTCGATTATATGTACACAGAATAATATCTCTATTATATTGCACACACAATACTATCTCTATTATATTGCGCACATAATACTATCTCTATTATATTGTGCAAGCAATACTATCTCTATTATATTGTGCAGGCAATGCTATCACTATTATTGCGCACATATTACTGTCTCTATTATATTGTACACATAATACTATCTCTATTATATTGCACACACAATACTATCTCTATAATATAGATGTGTATAAGAGACAGCTATAATATTGTACACATAATACTATCTCTATTATATTGCGCACATAATACTATCTCTATTATATTGCACACAAAATGCTATCTCTATTATATTGCGCACATAATACTATCTCTATTATATTGAGCACATAATACTATCTCTATTATATTGTGCAAGCAATACTATCACTATTATATTGTGCAAGCAATACCATCTCTATTATATTGCGCACATAATACTATCTCTATTATACTGCACACACAATACTATCTCTATTATATTGCGCACATATTACTATCTTTATTATATTGCGCACATAATACTATCTCTATTATATTGCGCACATAATACTATCTCTATTAAATTGCGCACATAATACTATCTCTATTATATTGCACACATAATACTATCTCTATTATATTGTGCAAGCAATACTATCACTATTATTGCGCACATATTACTATCTCTATTATCCATCCATCCATCATGGACGGTACGTGGACGGTCATGTTCTGCCATCTCACTCGATCAACAGAGTCGTGGATCAGTTCCGTGTTTCTGTCTCGACCATGCCACAAGGCCAAGCCATCCAGATACTTGTTTCTAGGTCTTCCCCTGGGTCTGTTCCCCTCGATCTTACCAGTTGTCACCAAGTTCTCCAAATCATTTCTTCTCATAACATGCCCAAAAAATTGTGACTGTCTACGTCTAATGTCTCTGATCAGTTTACGATCTTCATTTGTTTCTTGAAGGACTTGTTCATTGGTCTTTCTGGCTGTCCATGGTATTCTTTGCATTTTCCTCAGAAACCACATTTCTACAGCCATCAGATGTTTTTCAGCCTGGCTGCTCATTGTCCAAGCTTCACATCCATATAAAAGTACAGGTTCTATGTAGCATCTCAACACTCTTTTTCTCGTTTCAATTGACATCTTTTTATTGGTCAGTATGTTTTTCATCTTGCTAAAGGCTACTTTTGCCATGGCGATCCTTGTTCTAATCTCTTCAAGGCATCTCCCATCAGATGTTATTACTGTTCCGAGATAATTGTACCTATTCACTTGTTGAAGAATATTCCCATTTACTTGTATATTACACTGTGGTATTTCGTTCTTCCTAGTGACGACCATAATTATTATCTCTATTATATTGCGCACATAATACTATCTCTATTATATTGCACACATAGTACTATCTCTATTATATTACACACATAATACTATCTCTATTATATTGCACACATAATACTATCTCTATAATATTGTACACATAATACTATCTCTATTATATTGCACACACAATATTATCTCTATTATATTGCACACACAATACTATCTCTATTATATTGCACACATAATACTATCTCTATTATATTGCACACATAATACTATCTCTATTATATTGCACACATAATACTATCTCTATTATATTGTGCACACAATACTATCTCTATTATATTGCACACACAATACTATCTCTGTTATATTGCGCACATAATACTATCTCTGTTATATTGTGCAAGCAATACTATCACTATTATTGCGCACATATTACTGTCTCTATTATATTGCACACATAATACTATCTCTATAATATTGTACACATAATACTATCTCTATTATATTGCACACACAATATTATCTCTATTATATTGCACACACAATACTATCTCTATTATATTGCACACATAATACTATCTCTATTATACTGCACACACAATACTATCACTATTATTGCGCACATATTACTGTCTCTATTATATTGCGCACATAATACTATCTCTATTATATTGCGCACATAATACTATCTCTATTATATTGCACACATAATACTATCACTATTATTGCGCACATATTACTATCTCTATTATATTGCACACACAATGCTATCTCTATAATATTTTACACATAATACTATCTCTATTAAATTGCACACACAATGCTATCTCTATTATATTGCGCACATAATACTATCTCTATTATTCTGCACACACAATACTATCTCTATTATATTGCGCACATAATACTATCTCTATTATATTGCGCACATAATACTATCTCTATTATATTGTGCGAGCAATACTATCACTATTATATTTTGCAAGCAATACTATCTCTATTATATTGCGCACATAATACTATCTCTATTATACTGCACACACAATACTATCTCTATTATATTGCGCACATAATACTATCTCTATTATATTGCACACATAATACTATCTCTATTATATTGTACACAGAATACTATCTCTATTATATTGCACACATAATACTATCTCTATTATATTGCACACAGAATACTATCTCTATTATATTGCACACATAATACTATCTCTATTATATTGTACACACAATACTATCTCTATAATATTGTACACATAATACTATCTCTATTATATTGTACACACAATACTATCTCTATTATATTGCACACACATTACTATCTCTATTATATTGTACACAGAATACTATCTCTATTATATTGCACACAGAATACTATCTCTATAATATTGTACACAGAATACTATCTCTATTATATTGCACACACATTACTATCTCTATTATATTGTACACAGAATACTATCTCTATTATATTGCACACAGAATACTATCTCTATAATATTGTACACAGAATACTATCTCTATTATATTGCACACATAATACTATCTTTATTATATTGTACACAGAATACTATCTCTATTATATTGTACACAGAATACTATCTCTATTATATTGCACACAGAATACTATCTCTATTATATTGTACACAGAATACTATCTCTATTATATTGTACACAGAATACTATCTCAATTATTAAACGGCACACATAATACTATCTCTATAATATTGTACACATAATTCTATCTCTATTATATTGTACACTCAATACTATCTCTATTATATTGCACACACAATACTATCTCTATTATATTGTACACAGAATACTATCTCTATTATATTGTACACAGAATACTATCTCTATTATATTTTACACAGAATACTATCTCTATAATATTGCACACAGAATACTATCTCTATTATATTACACACATAATAATATCTCTATAATATTGTACACATAATACTATCTCTATTATATTGTACACATAATACTATCTCTATAATATTGCACACAGAATACTATCTCTATTATATTACACACATAATACTATCTCTATTATATTGTACACACAATACTATCTCTATTATATTGCACACACAATACTATCTCTATTATATTGTACACAGAATACTATCTCTATTATATTGTACACAGAATACTATCTCTATTATAGTGTACACATAATACTATCTCTATAATATTGCACACAGAATACTATCTCTATTATACGGCACACAGAATACTGTCTCTATTATATTGTACACATAATACTATCTCTATTATATTGCACACATAATACTATCTCTATTATATTGCACACATAATACTATCTCTATTATATTGTACACAGAATACTATCTCTATTATATTGCACGCAGAATACTATGTCTATTATACGGCACACAGAACACCATTTCTATTGAGTGGCACCTTGCAGTCTTGACAGACCAAAGTATGTGTGTTGGAATGTGGCCAATACTCCATCACAATGCTTGAGCAGAGCTTCAGAGAAACATGTAGTGCCCAAACGACATGTTCCCTCTCTTGGCCTAGTCTTGTGTTTTCCAGAGGAATGATTAGCCAATACGTCTGGCACATGGTAGGCTGCAAACGCTGGCGGCTCAGCGCCAAACCTCCGAGACCTCCCCACCACGAGCAAGTGGCGAGTGATGGTCAGACCCTGGAACCCAAGGGACCCGGCTTAGAGGCGTTCAGCCAAGTCCCACAGGTGAGGGTCTCGTACGCGCCTGGACCATAAGGACGCGTACTTATGTCAATCACAAGTGTCCGGAACTGTGTAAAGCGTGCACTATCGTCAGACTCTCCGCCTGACTTTAGCGGATCCCGCAGCCAGCCGGAATAGGCCCGCAGGAGATATTGCTCGTCTATTGCGAACAAATCTCCCATCCTTCCACTGTGCGGATCTCGCCACCGACGAGAATACTGAATAAGTAAAGAAACTGAATAAGTAAAGAAACGACAAAAGTAGTGGTATTTCAATTGCTCTTGCGCTCCGACCTATGCTACACCCTTCATGTGTCTTCACAAAGTGGGACTAGAGTCAAGCTCAACAGGGTCTTCTTTCCCCGCTGATTCTACCAGATAGTAGATAGGGACAGTGGGAATCTCGTTAATTCCTTCATACACCATTTCTATTATATAACACATAATACCATATGTATTATTAGTTACGTGTTGTTAGAGAAAGCTTTAGTTATTGTTTTTAAAACTGATTGCCTGCCAAACAAACAAGTGGTCCTGACCAAACAGAAATTCATGGCAGAAAATGCGAAGTAGGGGTGTGTGACAATAATGTTGTGAAAATGGTTAACATTGTAGCAGATATACTGCATGATATATCAAATTAAAGAAGATAGCACAGGGAACACGACAGTGTTAATAATTAATTGATAGGTTATAGATATTATGACAATAATGAGAGGTTTAATAATAACAATTTAAATTAAAGGGGTGACAGTTGTGACAAATTTCCACTTACCAAGGCGTTATTTTGTATCCGCTGCAGCTAACCTAGTTATATTTACTTAATAATGTTAAATACGCCACTTGTGTTCAATAATATCACAAGAACTGCACCACAACACCATTAAAACACAATTAAAATATAATATTTTGAAGCACATAATTTTCGCACAAAATGGAAAATGTCCGGGACGCACTAGGCAGATTGTACTGAGATTGTACTGAGAAAGAATATAAACACTATTTTTGATTTAGTTATAATTATTATTCTTTTAAATTTAATTATTTAAATACTCCTTAAATACTTTGTGATATGCAAAGCAAATTTACTGCCACAAGTGTGGCCCATTAGCGCAAGCATAAGTCGGCATGTGCCATCATATTATGAAGAACTTTCACTATTAATTTTCTTTATAAATTATGACCGTCTTCTAAATAATTAACTGAATACTGCACGTGGTATTAATTTTAGAATCTTTCACAAAGTCCTTTAAATCACAATAATTATAATAAAAAATTGTTTAAAACGGTTATTTTATCAAAATATATGAGGTCCAGGACCAGAATGTGTTATCATTTCGAAGGTCAAATCACAACAAACATTTCGAATTATAACAAACTCGTTTTTTTTTTTTTTTTTTTTTTTTTTTTTTTTAACATGGATGCTAACGCCTTGTTTCACACTGCGAAATCTTTATGTCTCAATTTTAAGATACCGAAGCACTAAAATTTGCGGAAACTTAAGAGAACTGGAACAAATAACGCACTATCTATACCGAACCGACCTATTGGTTCGCGGGTACCAAAATCGTTCCATGGAACCGACCTATCGGTCTGCGGCAGAGAATCAGTTAGTTCGTACGCTTATTGTTTTGCAGATTATTAAGGGTGTATAGACGGTTTATTATCGACGTTTACTGTCAATCTTTTGATCAGTAAAGCAATAACTCGAATACCGTTTCTACGATTAAAACTAGCTGCGCATGATCTCAAAGACTTGTCACTGACAGCTGTTGTTTGCTCTGAGAGGCTGCGTCTTCGACCATCGCTTGATATTATCTTCCAACTTGAATTCTTATCTAACTGTTGCTCGCCTGATTTCGATTTAAACCTCCAGTGTAGATCTTTCCATAAGATAACAAGATAGATACAGTTTGGGTGTTTACTTTTGTAATGTCATGTATTATTTTTTCATGAACAGTAGACAAGATTCAACATGAAATTATATGTCTATAACAAATAATCAAAAGAGCTCACTTATTTGTTTGTTTCAGGATTTGAGATTTAAAGATTGAGCACAACCCACAACTCGCAACGCTGATCGTATTCCGGTACGAACCTAAGGCTTTGTCCAGTTAATCTGAAAGCACCAGACTCAAGTTTCGCTCTCATTTGAGTTCGTCTGTAGTGCATATCCTTGACCGGACCAGGAAACACACCCCGGTTCACTGGTGTGTGACGCGGGTGTGTAACCAATAGACCACGTGGCACACGCTAGACGCAACCAAGTTATCATACTAGACTATCACAACGTCACTCATCGCAGGTTTTAGCTCAAAATTTGCACGATCGCCGCGATTGACGTCCGTCAATCGATGTGACCCTGAATGATCAGGTCTTCTCGACTGGCAAGGCACACTAGATCACCTAAAGTCCAGCGAGCAATAATCAAATTGATTTATTGGTTTGTTTCGGGATTTTAGATTTAAAGATTGAGTACAACACACAACTCGCAACGCTGATCTTATTCCGGTACGAACCTAAGGCCTTGTTCACGTCAATCTGGAGGTTACAGCTCAAAATTTGCCCGATCGCCGCGATTGGCATCCGTCAAGCGATGTGGCCCCGACTGATCAGGTCTTCTCGGTTGGCATGGCACACCAGGCCGCCTAAAGTCCAGCGAGCAATAATCAAACGATCAGCGTTGCCAGTTGTGGATTGTGCTCAATCTTTACATCAAAAAAGCATTCAAATCCTATACGCTGCAGAAAAAATTAGATTGTTCATATATACATTTAATAACCAAACATTCTACCAAACAAAATACTATCAACTGATGCTTTAAGCAGGAGTCATGTCTTCGCCCAATGAAACACTGTATATCAGAAGTATACCTCGACTTGTGAACAGAATATAGGGTGTGTTTTTAATGACTGTGCAGTGATTGAAAATATTACCGGTCCAAGTTTTGTATTTACTTATTGCGTTGCATGAACTTTAAAGAGGGTGTATACAAAACTTCGACCGGAAATATTTTCAAACACTGTGCGTCGTTAAAATTACACCCTCTATTACAGAAAATTCTCTGACAAAGTTGTAGACTCGGAATGCATGTTAGGTACGGTAAGTCCGCAACTGGAAACATAAAAAGAAATCTGAATTGGTCACCGTCAGGCTAAATTTCAAAGCAAGAAACACCACCACCAAACGAAGTATTTAGAGCACGTGTGATTCTGGTACACAAAGATTTGAAACATCCCTAGTGCAACATGGTTCGTGCCCTGTGATGTCAAACTCCTTTAGTGATATATCGGGAGAGACTGGGACTTGGGAAGTTATTTTCCTTTTTTGCATATCCCTTACAGGACGTTGCAGTCAACATCAGCATTTTTCAGGTGCTGTTGATGTACTAGGAAAGATTACGCTCAGTAGTTTGCCATTTATTTCTGAGCAACCGGCTCACATACTCCGTAAGTTACCAATGCGGCGAGAACCGCTACCGATTCTCGCGCAGGTTACGTTACTCGCAAGAATATACGGGATTACGGAGAAAGACGTTAACACCTGGGCCAGGGAGTCCGGCGGTAGATATCTGTGTGCCATGAAAGTTATGCTTGACGAAACCAAGAAAATCAGTTTATTTAACACTGACCTGTGGGATCTATGCCTGGCTCGTTAACGGGAGTTATCTTTCTCTGGCGAGAGCCTGGCGGTTCCCCTGTTATACTATGGCTCCGGGTCACAGCCTTCACCCCTAACGTGCTGCTGGACTGGCATTCGTTGTTCACAGATGTCTTAAGTAACATGTTAGACACGGAACTGTCATTAGATGCCCGGCTACTGCCTTGGTCTGTAGTCATTTAAAATAGACACCCGATAAAGAATAGTAACTGTGTCTGAGTTAACTGACAATGTATACAATAATGACACAGTCTACAAGAGATAAGTTAGAGAATGTTGGGGAACTCTGCATGCCACAACATACTTCTTTCACAGATAGAGTCATGTGAATCTGAAGCGTCAAATAATTACATACACTAAGTAGCACAGTGTATGCTGTGGTGACCTGTTCCATCCCTCGTTGATTTTAATTACCAGAATATTCTGGTGTATGTTTTACCAGTTTTTTGGTCGGTACGAGACCAAAACACATGGAAGGAGATGGATATTTAATATAGCTGTTACTGGAAATTCAATCCCCGAAACACCGGCTGATTTCCAGGCACACTAATCAATACGCCATCATGACAATGTAATGGATTAATAAGTTTATGCGTTATGAGTGGTAGATAGAGTCAGAAAGGAATACATGTAATATTTTTAAAGTAATTGTCATCTGTGAATGCTGGTTTGTTTTATAACAGCAATGTGTTACACATAATCATATATGTTTGTTGTGTATCCATCAAGAATGATGATGACCATTTATTTCATCCAGTTGGGTTGAAAGTATGGAGCTTTGAGTTATAAGATGGCCGATAAGGCCTATTTTGGCTCGAAATGTTCTTTAACAATGTGGGCAAAGAATGCTTGACGTTCAGGGGGAGGATCTCCTGCAGTGGTTTTTCTGACCAGCCTTTTCTTCACAGCTCTTGCAGTCCTGGTTGCTTCACAAGTGACTGCACCCTTATGTAATGATGCACGCCACGAATTACGGTCTTTAGCAGCAGTCTCCCAGGTGTCAAGATGAATTACAAATGCTTTCAGTGAGATTCATATAATGATATATACAACTCACGTAGATATCATAACTCATTAATAAGTTATAATGCTCTTTTCAGTAGAAAATAATCGATCCAGCCTCATAATTTTCAGGCAATTGTTTGGGAAGTCACAATTGTGAGGAAGGTGTCTGGACCATATGTGAAGGTCCAACACACCCCAACGGGAGTACTTGATAAGAGACACATCCAACTATTGATATGTCTGCATTTGCCCTACCTGAATGTCCTATCGTTTGGAAAGAGCATTTCCTGCTTTCAGTATCGTCACTGATCACTGTAAAGGTAACAAAAATGGAGTCTCTTTAACACACAGAATGTAACTTAAATCTTAGCATACATCATTCATAATGTCGTTCTAGCTTGCTCAAATGCTTGTGCGTGTAAAAATAATTGATCCGAGAAAAGTGATTGCATAAGATAGCCAACCATGATCGCCAATGCCTCGGGCACGGCACATTATGATGATTATGGATCTTTCTCAAGATCGTAGACATTACAAAAGATTCGTAGTCTCTAATTTTCAAAAACCAGTTAGTTTGAGTCATCATTGTTCATTATTACATTCGCATTGCCAACAATGATTCTCCAAGTCATCTATTTTCCCGGATGCGTGTTAATCTGCTGAATGTGTCTATGTCCACAAAACTTCCAGATCCGTGTCTGACCGACTGTTGACGCCATGGCTTGGTGGTGCAATGGCAGGTAAAGAAAGACTGCGAGATCATATTTAATTCACATTGCAACCCATATGAAACAATGTATTTATGAGTGTCGTGTCCTCCTTTAAAGTGTCGTCCCTGGAGTGAGGAGATCCGACACCCACATTATAATATTATTTTTTTTTCCCCCTCAATATTCTGGAGAATCCACCAGCTTCCGTCCAACACACTCCATCAGCCTATGGACACCTTTTCCTATCACTCTCACACTGTCGTACTATGCCCCCTTCTCATACTTCCCCAACGCAACATACTCAACAACTCTTACTTCTAGAAATTAATAAAGATTAATTTATTAAAATAAAAGTGTAACGTGTATGAGACGTGTATGCGAAGAAAATGTGTGACGTGTTCTATAAAGTGTAGAGAATCTGACTCTCAGACATCAGATCAGTCCGCTGATCACAGCAAAGATAGACCACAGCACGTTACGTCAGAACAAGTACGTCTCACCCGTTGCCGGGACCATCCTGCCGGATACTGCTTTGCTTCTGTAGACCTCTGGTAATCCCATTTCATGAACATGAGAAATAGACACCGGTGGTATGAACAGTTTCTTATGGACCGGATTCACTCTACACAATGTCCGTTCCTAATGTTCTCTAACCAACTGCACAAGTTCTTTTCTAGTGTTTACACAGTTAGTAAAGTTAAGTGTTAGTCGACAGATCATCCTCGTTGCACATCGAACCATTCAGTCCGCAAGTGCTAATTACTAATGTTAATTGTTACTGTACTAACACTAGTTACTCTTAACCGGTTCTCGGTTCGTTACCACTGTTTAATGCTGTATGGTGCAACTGTAATCTTCACTATGTTGGGTGAATCAACCTCCCTCTAGCTTTTAATCACGTCTGTAAGCAATCTTTATTGATTGCCGAATTGGTGTTCTTCCGACTGGGATTTTCTTCCTTCCCAAAACTTTATTGAGCTTCCTTGGATCTGGTAGGGAACCTAGGATAGAAACAACACACCTGGTGATAGTACTAGTTCATGATTCTTTCGGCTGAGTGTAAGCCTATCACCTTGCCTAATGATCGTTAGCTAACTAGACTTAGTCATAGAGCAGATTAGCTACCCACCTAGAGTCGAATCAGGTTATGACAAAGAAAAAATCAGCAAACAGAATGTGGAACCCCTCCCACAAGGGACACCTACGGGAAATCCCAATTATCCCTCATTACTCAATTCTCAACTAGTAAAGCTTATCAACACTTCACTAATCTATTCTAGCTAACAGAGTCAAGTATCACTTCCCTACTCTAGCTAGTTTCCACTAACAGTGCTAATCATCACACTATAGTTTAACAAGGCTACTGCCTAAAGTAATTATAACGAATATATTATAATAGGTTATACCTTAAATGGCACCACTGCAGTCCTATCAATCATATCTACATCTGCCATTATAGGCACGTGTAAAATTAAGTCACTAATTAACACACGGTAGATATTATTTCCACTAGGCGCTGCCGTGCCCTGGCACTCTGACTAAAGCATAATTTCAAGTCCTCCCTAGCTGGTCCCAACTAGAGTTTATATGGCCAACTACCAAAGTTGTCCACGTGACTTTATCCTCTTCTCCCCCACACAGGTGTTATTTGGACATATCAACCATTTGCAAGGATCTATTTTTCCGGGCTTAAATCCTGTCAAAGTTGTCAGTAATTGTTAAGATTCTCAAAACAAGCCAGCGAATTTTATGACGACTTCCAACAAACAGTTGCAAATAACCCCGTCAAACTCTTCATGTTCCGGAAACCAAGAATTGACATATGTACTGTTTTCTCCCTACTAAGTACTTCCGTTTTACATCTGCCATTGTGATCTCACGGCTTCCATCTGCATTCAAATGTTGACAAACTTGTCAATCTTCTGTTCCGTGGTGACAATATATGTGATTCTAACTGGTAATGAACTGCCAACACGGTGTATCCCTTCCTTCTCACTCAACACCAAATGTGTAGATGGGCTGACCCCACTGCTTCCATTTACATTCAAATGTAGAAAAACTAATCAAGGCGATGCCAGGACCTGTCACCATCAACACCGACCGTTCCAAATCCGTTATAAATGTACACGTGCAGCTACAAATATTGTCCTGAGATTTTGACATCCGCGGTGTTTTTCCAGTTAGTAAAATAATGGTGCTGAAAATACACGCCAAGCAAACGTCGGGAATATTTATCTGTTTAACTCATGGCAATCTCGCGACATAGGCCCCCTCTTAAGAGAGTAGTCCATCTCACTCTCCTCCACCATGAGTTAAATCCAGATAATTCATTCCTCTTCTTCAGGAGCTGGGTGTCTTGACAAGAAATCCGCTCCAACATTCTCCTTCCCAGGAATGTACTCTACTGTGAAATTATACGGTTGAAGTAACAACGACCACCGCATCAAACGTGCGTTGAGCTTCTGAGAAGTAGCCAGGAACATCAGGGGCTGATGATCCGACTGAACCCGAAACTTAACTCCATACAAATATGGCTGAAATTTTTGCACTGCCCATACGAGGGACAAGCATTCTCTCTCGACGGTTGAATAATTCCTCTCCGCCTGTAGAAGTTTCTTACTTGCGTATGCCACAGGTTTCAAAACCGAAGCATCGTCTTTTCCTTCCTGTAACAAAGCGGCTCCAATTCCAATCCCACTCGCATCCGTTCTCAACACAAATGGTTTGGAAAGGTCAGGGAGCTGTAATACAGGTTTGCTGACCAAGGCCTCCTTTAACTGACTATAGGCATTCTCACATTCTGGTGTCCAAATGATTTGATCCGGGAATCCCTTTTTCAAGGTTTCGGTCAACGGAGCTCCCAGTTCCGTGAAATGTGGGATAAATTTGTGGTAGAACCCACACAACGAGAGAAAAGATCGCACATCCTTCTTCGTTTTTGGCCTTGGTGCATTTCTGATTTTCTCCAGGTTCTTCTCTTCTGGAACAATGTGTCCTGGAGTGATGGTGTGACCTAGAAATTCCAGAGTCTGGTAACCAATCATGCACTTGGTTGGACGAGCAGTAAGCCCTGCTTCCTTGAGCCTATTAAACACTCTCTCCAAGGATTGTAAGTGGTCATCCAGGCTGTCACTGGAAATCAGAATATCATCCATGAATGAGATGATGGACGGATCCTGTAACGGATCTAGTAAAGTCCTCATCATGCGTGTAAACACACTAGGTGCATTGCTAAGTCCAAAGGGCATGACCTTAAATTCGTAGTGTCCACTGGGTGTACTGAAAGCTAACAGTGGTCGAATCTCCGGTTTGACTGGTATCTGATAGTACCCCCGACTCAGATCCACCTTTGAAAAGTACCGAGCCTTATGGAGCCTAGCGAATAGCTGAGTTGGATTCGGCAAAGGTTCCACCTGAAACTGTGTATGACTGTTCAGCAGTCGGTAATCTATACACAACCTGTGTTCTCCACTTGGTTTGCGTAACAAAACTACCCCCGCATTGTATGGGGATGTGGATGGTGCAATCACGTCATCCTCCAGCAATTTTTTTATTTCCTCCTCCAGGGCCTTTTCTTTAGAGAATGGCACTGGGTAAACCTTCTGACGAACCGGCTCCTGTGTGGTCAAAGTCATCTCAAACTCCACCAACCTCGTTCGTCCAGGTTTATCAGTCAGTATCTCCTTATGAGACTTGAGAACCTGGGTTATCCTTTCCCTCTCCTGGGAGGTCAGATCAGGGTTCACTTGTACATCCCTATAGGTTTCCTGGTGTACTAAGGGATATTCCCTGCCCTCGCTGGTTCCCACTTCTGTCTCCACTGCAACTGCCATTGCCATGAGGTGAGCTGCCTTGTCTCCGGGTCTCTCTTCGTATTTCCGCAAGAGATTGATATGGAAAATCTTCGACTTTCCCCGGATCCGGATTTGATAGTTGGTTCTGGATATCACCCTTTCCACGGGAAATGGTCCTTGCCAACCTATCTCCAGTTTGTTGTTTCCCGTTGGGAGTAGCAACAAGACTTTATCTCCCACCTCTAGAGATCTTTCTTTAGACCTACGGTTGTAGTAAGCCGCATGTCTTTTCCTGGCCTTTTTCAAGTTTTGATTTGCCAGAGTCCATCCCTTGTGGAGTTTTTCTTTCAGTTCCTCCACGTATTGATAGGATGAGATCACTTCTTCTGACGTCCCCTCTTCAGTCCAACTCCTCAACATGGCTTCCAACGGTCCTTTGATTGGACGACCAAACAGCAACGTAGCGGGTGGTAGTCCTGTTGAGCCATGAGGAACTTCCCGATAGGCAAAGACTGCTGCTGGGATATATTCATCCCACCTATCAGGTTTTTCCTGCGCTAATTTCCTGAGCATTGTCATCAACGTGCCGTTGAAACGCTCCACTTGTCCATTGGCTTGAGGGTGGTAAGGGCTGGTATGTATGTGGTTAGAGTGAAACACCCTAAATACCTCCTCCATGAGTTTTCCACAAAACTGAGATCCATTGTCCGTCAGAATTTGATCCGGAAAGCCTAATCTGGTAAAGGCCTCCATCAGTGCGTCCGCCACTCTTTTCGAGTCAATCGTGGTCAACGGTATAGCCTCACCCCACATTGTACAGCAATCCACCATTGTGAGTATATACATGTTCCTCTTCCTAGTCCTGGGAAGTGGACCCACGATATCGATGGCTACCCTCTCGAAAGGAGAGTTCATGATGGGCATCTCACCCAACATCACCGGTGCTGTCCAGTGTTTCGGTGCCACCCTCTGGCACTCAGGGCATGACTTCACATACCGACGCACATCATCTGTCATTCCCGGCCAATAGTAGTGGCAGGAAATCCGCTGCATGGTGGCGGCAATACCCATGTGTCCACTAAAGGAGATGGTATGCCCCATATGAAAGAATCTGGGACCGATGAGCTTTCGGGACGACCAACTGACCGTATAGGTTGTCTCCCCTTCCTGCTCTCCTGTAGAGTATCCTATTCTTCATGTAGTACTGCCCCCGTCCTGGTGGATCAGCACTTTTCTGCAGCTTTTTGTAGCAAGGACGTAAAGTATCATCCTCACTCTGGGCAGTTCGTAGCTCCCCCGGCATTGGGTTAGTCACAATTGCGTCTGCCTCTTCCGTTTTCGCCTGAGAGCGAGTCTGCATTGCTCCCATATGAATAGGCTCCCTGAGCATTCCCAGAAAGACATACCGGCAACCTAGGATGACTGGAAAAATGGGATCGGTCAATACAGCGGCCTTGATGGTGCCGGTGACGTACCGTGACCGAATCTCCACATTAGCAATGGGCAACTTCATGACTACAGCACTCTTCTGTGCAGGCTGTATATCCAAGGTTTCACCTGTGAATTGTTCTGGATGTACTAGATCCGCAGAAATCACGGCCTCCCCGTCCAGTCCTGTGTCGTATAAAACACTCCACTTGACGACCGTTAACCTCTACCATTCCACTACAGGTGGTTTTTCCTGGTCTGGAGTCTCTTCCTCGGTCTCGACCTGTTCGGTGGCTCCACCTTAGGTTTCACTGAGCACACGACGAATTGAGTGTCTCCTGACTTTCCCCTGCAGTCAATAGCATTGTGCGTGTTTGACTTGCATTCGTTGCACCATTTCCCTGTCCTAGATTTTCTATTGTCGGACTTGAATGAGCTCTCCTGGTGGCGAGCTTCCTTGTTGACCTTGGCATTTTCCGTGACAACCTCCTTGGAAGTCACTTGACATGCTGCAAAATGAGGGTTCTTAGCCTTCGATTTGCAGTCCCTCGTATTGTGAGAGGGTGACTTACAAATTGAACACCACTTCTCCGACCACGGTCGTTTAGGTGTAGAGCTTGAGGTGCTCTTGCTTCCCTCCTTCTTCTTCTCTGAATTATCCTCTGATTTTTGCACATAAGGTTCCCATTTTTTGGTTCCTGAGTTTTTGGCTTTCTTCTTGTCATGTTTCTCTTGACTTTTGGTGTTGGTTGAAAGGTTTTCCCCTACCTCCCCATGTACCTCGACGAACCGTTCTGCTAATTTATTCACGAGGTCAATACGTTCCGCTCCTTGTTCTCCCAGGAACGTCCTGAGAGGTTTAGACATTTTCTTCTTCAGCTGGTCGACCACCATGAGCTCTTCCAGACTCTCATAGTCATGTGCGAACCCAGCCAAATCCATCCACTTATGGAGATAAGATTTAAGACGCAAACTGTAGGCGGCAAACAACTCTCCCGGTTCTCGTTTCGCTGCTCGAAATTTTTTCCGGTAGGTATGCGATGTAACCTCGAATCGTTTCAGCAGAGCCGTCTTTAACTCATCATAATTGTTCTCATGTCCTGGTGGCAGGCGAGTATAAACCTCGTATCCTGTCCCGCGTAATCCCTGGGATAGCTTAAGATTCCATTTGTTACGCTCCAGACCCATAGCAACTGACATAGCCTCGAAGCGTTGAAGGTATTGATCAATCTTCTCTTTGTCCTCCTCGTAGACCGCTAAAGGAAACTTCATAGCATGGTACCCATGTCCACCTACTGGTGTTGATCCTGGGATGGAGGAACCTCCAACTGCTCCCTCAGTTTCTCCATTAGATTGACTCTTCAACTCGAGTTCCCTCATCCGGTACTCGTGCTCCCTTTTCTGTGCTTCCTGTTCAGCTTCTAATTTCCTAGCTGCTTGCTCAGCTTCAAATTTCCTAGCTGCTTGCTCAGCTTCCAATTTCCTAGCTGCTTGCTCCAACTCCATCCTTCTCAATTCCAGCTCGGCCTTTCGATCATCCCTTTCTGCTTGACGATACTCTCTCTCCACTTCCTGTATGTAATCCGTTAGAGCAGACCCCGCCAATCCCATTTCTTCCCCCTTTCCTTTAATTCTAACGTGCTAAGTTTAGGGGTGGCCATTATACAGAGAGGTAAGCTAGCAGGTCTAGTACAATATACTGCAAATTACTATACCGATATATGAACAAGTACTATAAATCTCGATATTACCACACACAGTACATTCACTCAGTGACAAGAGTAGAATCAGGACCACAAGACCTATGCAGACGTGTGAAGTGTGAACAGGTAAGATATTAATCCTAACCCCTATCCACATTCACTCTAGCTGGATTCTCCAAAATGATATCTCCCTTTTATAACTAAGGATCCCGTGTCAAAAGACCCCGTTGTCAGAAGATCCCCCTGTCAAACGTTCCTGCTTGCAGGAGATCTCGCTGTCCAAGGATTCCGTTTACGGGAGATCTCGCTGTCCAAAGATCACGTTTACGATAGATCCCGCTGTCCAAGGATCACGTTTACGAGAGATCCCACTGTCCAAATATCACGTTTACGAGCCCCCAATAATGTCGTGTCCTCCTTTAAAGTGTCGTCCCTGGAGTGAGGAGATCCGACACCCACATTATAATATTATTTTTTTTTCCCCCTCAATATTCTGGAGAATCCACCAGCTTCCGTCCAACACAACTCCATCAGCCTATGGACACCTTTTCCTATCACTCTCACACTGTCGTACTATGCCCCCTTCTCATACTTCCCCAACGCACATACTCAACAACTCTTACTTCTAGAAATTAATAAAGATTAATTTATTAAAATAAAAGTGTAACGTGTATGAGACGTGTATGCGAAGAAAATGTGTGACGTGTTCTATAAAGTGTAGAGAATCTGACTCTCAGACATCAGAATCAGTCCGACTGATCACAGCAAAGATAGACCACAGCACGTTACGTCAGAACAAGTACGTCCTCACCCGTTGCCGGACCATCCTGCCGGATACTGCTTTGCTTCTGTAGACCTCTGGTAATCCCATTTCATGAACATGAGAAATAGACACCGGTGGTATGAACAGTTTCTTATGGACCGGATTCACTCTACCACAATGTCCGTTCCTAATGTTCTCTAACCAACTGCACAAGTTCTTTTCTAGTGTTTACACAGTTAGTAAAGTTTAAGTGTTAGTCGACAGATCCATCCTCGTTGCACATCGAACCATTCAGTCCGCAAGTGCTAATTACTAATGTTAATTGGTTACTGTACTAACACTAGTTACTCTTAGTTCTCGGTTCGTTACCACTGTTTAATGCTGTATGGTGCAACTGTAATCTTCACTATGTTGGGTGAATCAACCGCCCTCTAGCTTTTAATCACGTCTGTAAGCAATCTTTATTGATTGCCGAACTGGTGTTCTTCCGACTGGGATTTTCTTCCTTCCAAAACTTTATGAGCTTCTTGGATCTGGTAGGGAACCTAGGATAGAAACAACACACCTGGTGATAGTACTAGTTCATGATTCTTTCGGCTGAGTGTAAGCCTATCACCTTGCCTAATGATCGTTAGCTAACTAGACTTAGTCATAGAGCAGATTAGCTACCCACCTAGAGTCGAATCAGTTATGACAAAGAAAAAATCACAAACAGAATGTGGAACCCTCCCACAAGGGACACCTACGGGAAATCCCATTATCCCTCATTACTCAATTCTCAACTAGTAAAGCTTATCAACACTTCACTAATCTATTCTAGCTAACAGAGTCAAGTATCACTTCCCTACTCTAGCTAGTTTCCACTACAGTGCTAATCATCACACTATAGTTTAACAAGGCTACTGCCTAAGTAATTATAACGAATATATTATAATAGGTTATACCTTAAATGGCACCACTGCAGTCCTATCAATCCATATCTACATCTGCCATTATAGGCACGTGTAAAATTAAGTCACTAATTAACACACGGTAGATATTATTTCCACTAGGCGCTGCCGTGCCCTGGCACTCTGACTAAAGCATAATTTCAAGTCCTCCCTAGCTGGTCCCAACTAGAGTTTATATGGCCAACTACCAAAGTTGTCCACGTGACTTTATCCTCTTCTCCCCCACACAGGTGTTATTTGGACATATCAACCATTTGCAAGGATCTATTTTTCCGGGCGTAAATCCTGTCAAAGTTGTCAGTAATTGTTAAGATTCTCAAAACAAGCCAGCGAATTTTATGACGACTTCCAACAAACAGTTGCAAATAACCCCGTCAAACTCTTCATGTTCCGGAAACCAAGAATTGACATATGTACTGTTTTCTCCCTACTAAGTACTTCCGTTTTACATCTGCCATTGTGATCTCACGGCTTCCATCTGCATTCAAATGTTGACAAACTTGTCAATCTTCTGTTCCGTGGTGACAATATATGTGATTCTAACTGGTAATGAACTGCCAACACGGTGTATCCCTTCCTTCTCACTCAACACCAAATGTGTAGATGGGCTGACCCCACTGCTTCCATTTACATTCAAATGTAGACAAACTAATCAAGGCGATGCCAGGACCTGTCACCATCAACACCGACCGTTCCAAATCCGTTATAAATGTACACGTGCAGCTACAAATATTGTCCTGAGATTTTGACATCCGCGGTGTTTTTCCAGTTAGTAAAATAATGGTGCTGAAAATACACGCCAAGCAAACGTCGGGAATATTTATCTGTTTAACTCATGGCAATCTCGCGACAATGAGAATAAATTATGTATTAACAATTATTTCTTGCCATTGTCAATACTGTTAGATGGTTCAAATATCCTACCAGCTAATTTCTGGAAATTAGTGTAATGCCGGTCAAAATGTGACACGGTAAACAAAATGATTGTTGATATATTCACAAATTCACTCAGCTGTTTATGTCCCTTAGCGTTATTTGTATTTAAAATCATCAGTGAACCCTCGACGTTGTTAGTGACGAATTACAAGTATTCTTGCAAAGAATAAACAGGCATACGGTATAATTCTGTCTTGGTGTTGTTGTTTTTTTTCAAATTATGCCGGTATTTGTTGGCTGGTTGGCTGCTTGTTGACTGGTAGGTTGTCAATCTTCTAGAATTGTTAGTTTGTACCTCTGACTGTCCGCCACTCTGGCACTCAGGTCGCCTAAGCCCTGACAGCTACGGGACTGAAGTTAAACTTCTCAGTTAAACTTCGACACAGTGCCAAAGTCCCATATGCAAGCGGACTGTGTTGGAGAGCTCTCATTTCATCCACAAGCTCAGAAACTAGACGGGTGTGAAAGGCCGGTACTGGAGCTTCACAACCATGGAAAGGCATATTGGGATTTAACCAGATCAAGGTTCATCACAGCATGTAATGGCTAGCTGGGATTAGCTTTTGGTTGGTCGTGTTTCCTCCATAGGTCTGAGTTATGTCATGATCATATGGCTAGCCAAGTGTATGGCGAACAGCGCTGGCAATGCTTCCTCCACAGGTTGTAGTTATTTCATTCTCAGTTGGCTAGCGAAGTTGACAGCAAACAGCGTTGGTAATGTTTTCTCCACATGTTGTAGTTATTTCATGCTCAGTAGGCTAGCCAAGTTGATGGCGAACTGCGCCGGTCGTGTTTCCTCCACAGGCTGTAGTTATTGCAGTGGCAGTAGGCTAGCCAAGTTGATGGAGAACTGCGCTGGTCGTGTTTCCTCCACAGGTTTGAGATATGTCATGATCAGTAGGCTAGCCAAGGTGATGGCGAACTGCGCTGGTCATGTTTCCTCCACAGGCTGTAGTTATTTCACTGGTAATCTCATGAGCACGGTGAAGAGAGGGGTTCGACGCCTGGGCTCTATCACATCACAGACCCATAGCAGGAAACTGCTTTATGATGAAACAAACAACAACAAAAAACAAGAGAGGACTGCAGTAGCCAGATGTTCGATAATTCTCAGTGCTGAAGTGCATTACAATTGTTTGCAACGTTTATCTGACCAGTTACCTGCGGCTGTATTTACACATTACACGTCAAACGTTCCAGAATTCATAAATCAACGGGATTCTTCTGTTACAGGCTGATAGATAATCGTCTGGCCACTGTGCTACCGAGGCTTGTAGGTATGATTGAGCCATTGGTACATTTCTTCTCAAGTCCAGATTACCACCGTGATACTGATCTTGCTCTGTGGCGAAGGAATTACAAACGCTATTCTTAATCCCGCATACCGCGTTCGGAACACAGCTGCATGCGATTTGTAAGCAGACCGCCTTGCGCTGGTTTCTATACAAAGGTATGAGTGCTGGTCTTTCAGACAGCAATGGCAAACTACTGAACGTAAACATGCCAAGAAATCCCAAATAACCAAAATATTATGGGTTGGCTGCGACGTCCTGTAAAGGAAATGTAACTAAGTTAACTGATGATGTCAGCCATCGAGTGCCAATTCTTCTTTTTCTTCAGCGTTCCGACCCGTTGAGGTTCTTTGCTGCAGATACAATCCGTCTCCATTCGTCTCTCTGGTTGACCTTCTCTTGCCAGTCGTTGATTCCAAGTGCTTGTAGGTCTGTATATGTATTATCTCTCCACCGTCTTCTTGGTCTACCTCGGGGTCTCCGGTCATTTATTTCCTGAGTGTAAGCGAGTTTTGTTTCCCTATTATCTTCCATTCTTTCTATATGCCCCAGCCATTGTAGTCTATTAGCCTATATAAATATGCAGCCAACACCACTTACCCAGGATACGCTTCAAGGCATGTCCAAGAGTCCGGTACTTAATCTTAACTAGGTAACCAGCCATACGTACCTAGTCCTTCTTTGTCGTCACGTTTTCTGAAATAAAAGCATTGTATATGTGATCAATAAACATCAGTACTTGTTTTAATGATACATCGCTATGATGTTTACTATTCATTAGAAATAAGCAGCCGTGTGTGAAGCACATGACTACGTAAAGCGTCCATCTATGTGAAGAAATAACTCTATGTGACGAGATTTATGTGAAGAAAACATCATACGTGGAGCAAACAGTTCGTGTATGCAAGCGCTCATCTGAAGGAATTTACCCGTGTAAAGTAAACACTCATGTGAAGTAAACATTCACTTGAAGTAAACACCCATGTAAACCAAATAGCTATGTGAATTAAACAGCCACGTGACGTAAACACCCATATGAAGTAAATACCCATGTGAAGTAAATACCTGTGTGAAGGAAATACCCATGTGAAGTAAACATTCACGTGAAGTAAACACCCATGTGAAGAAGACACCTTGAAACACTCATGTGTAGTAAACACCCGTGTAAAGTAAATACCCATGGGAAATACACATTAGAAATAAACATCCATGTGACGTAAACATATACGTGAAGTAAACACCTATGTGAAGTAAACACCCATGTGAAATAAGCACACATGTGATGTAAACATATATATGAAATAAACGCCCATAGTGAGTAAACACACATGTGGAGTAAACATCCATGTGGAGTAAACATACATGTGAAGTAAACAACATCCATCTGGAGTAAACATCTATGTGGAGTAAACACCCATGTGGAGTAATCATCCATGTGGAGTAAAGATCCATGTGGAGTAAACACCCATGTGGAGTAAACATCCATGTGGGGTAAACATCTATGTGGAGTAAACATCTATGTGGAGTAAACATCCATATGGAGTAAACATCCATGTGCAATAAACACCCATGTGAAGTAAACATTCAAATGGAGAGAACATCCATGTCGAGTAAACACACATGTGAAGTAAACATTCAAATGGAGTGAACATCCATGTCGAGTAAACACACATGTGAAGTAAACATTCAAATGGAGTGAACATCCATGTCGAGTAAACACACATGTGAAGTAAACATCCATAAACATTCGTTTAGGCAAATAACGTATATCTAACGGCGATATAAGACAATAACATGTCACATTAAATCCACCAGTACTCAAGACCAGGCCGTAAGCCTTGGTTGGCAGCTGGTCTAGGATCGAAGCTCTGACAGGCAGACGGATAGAGCATTGCTTTGTTGATCCGGCAGCATCTGCAGCTTGTCTTGTTCCAGATGTATTGCAGTTATCTTTCCTCTGGAGTTAAATAGACAGGCCGAGAGAGGGATCATGCTGCATGTACAACACGTGGTCTCTATATTTTAGCCCAGACTTTGTGCTATGGAGAGATATAACTCCATCCCTGTTCTTCTTAACCGGTCTCGGAATCAAAGCGAGGGGTAGCAGTTAAGGGTTATAAGTCCTTGTCAATTGGCGTAGACTTGGAGCGCCACGGATTGCCTCTGACGGTGGGAGATACCTACAGGTGTCACTGATCAGCTACACCCGCCTCAAGCTGGGCAGCCCCCGGCCAGGTGGGTGCTGATCCGCCACAGCCTGCCTGTTTCAATGGGTGCTTGGGGCTAGGACAAAATCTGAATCGCAGGCTGTAAAACCACTGCACCAGGCATTTCTAAACACAAAAAATAGAAACCCCAAGCTACGGCTTGCAACCTGGAACGTAAGAACCATGTGCCCAGGATTTTCCACAGACCTGACGAATATTGACGATGTGATGAAAAACGGCTGTGATTGATGCTGAACTCAATCGTTGTAACATCGATATTGCTGGCTCGAAGGAGACTCGCCTCGCTAAGGACGGGTCACTCAGGGAAAACAATAACACCTTTTTTTCGAAGGGTAGAGAGCAGGCAGAAAAAAGGCAACATGGTGTGGGTATTGTAGTAAAGAATTTGCTACTGGGATTGATTGAAATTCCACCTTGAGATAATGAAAGACTTTAATCCTGCGCTTGGCAACCCCTTGTGGTTTTTGTCACCATTATCGCTGCATGTGCACCGACACTCACTTCCCCTGATGATATGAAGGATTTGTTCTATGAGGAGTTAGACTCTGTGATCAATACAGTTCCAAAATATGACTACATTTATGTGCTCGGTGATTTTACTTCTCGTGTGGGCAAGGACTCGCATGGCATGGGAATGGCCAGTGTGCCTTGGAAAATAAAACATGGGTCGCATGAATGAAAATGGGCAAATGCTGCTGGAGCATTGCACCAGAAATGATCTATGTATTACAAACTCCTTTTTTAAAACAAAAGAGCTGCATAAGGTCACATGGAATCATCCAACACTCGGCCATTGGCATCAGCTGGACTTCATCATCACACGGAGACAACATCTGAACCAAACATCATTAACTCAAAGTTACCACAATGCTGACTGTGATACGGAATCATTCTTTGGTTGTTGCAAGGGTTAAACTGAGACCAAATAGAATCTACACAGCTAAACACAAATCTAGCCCCAGGATTAATATTGTTAACACCCACGATTCTGATAAGTGCTTTGAGTTCCAACAGAAACTTGAAGACGCTTTACTGATACATCAGAAAAGTGTGAGTGGCAACTTAAAGTCTTGACAGACCAAAGTATGTGAGTTGGAATTTGGCCAAAATTCTATCACAATGCCTGGGCAGAGCTTCAGAGAACATGTGGTGCCCAAACGACATGTTCACTCTCTCGACCTTGCCTTGTTTATTCCAGAGGAATGGATAACAAGAACGTCTGGAACAAGGTAGGCTGCAGATGCTGGCGGCTCAGCGTCAAACATCCGAGACCCACGCCTCCACGAGCTGGTGGCGAGAGGTAGCCAGACCCTGGAACCCATGGAACCTGACTTAGAGGCGTTCAGCCAAGTACCACAGGTGAGGGCTTCGTACGCGTCTGAACCATAGGACGCGTACATCTGTCACTCACAAGTGTCCGGAACTGTGTAAAGCGTGTACTCCCCGCCTGACTCGTGCGGATCCCGCGACCACCGGGAATAGGCCCGCCGGAGATATTGCCGGAGTTTTTGCTCGTCTGCTGCGAGCACATCTCCTATCCTTCCACTGTGCGGATCTCGCGACCAGCGAGAATAGGCCCGCCGGAGATATTGCTCGTCTGTTGTGGACAAATGTCCACTCCACTTGGACTGAATAAGTAAAGAAACGATAACAGTAGTTAGAAAAGTGTACAGCAAGTGAAAAATGGGGTAAACTTAAGGACACTCTTTATAAAACAGCGATGGGGGTTTACGGCACTGTGGATCATAAGAGGCAGGACTGGTTTGCTGCAAACAGTCAGACACTGCAGCCCTTGATTGATAAGAAGAAGATAGCTCTCATAAGAAACAAGGAAAGAACAACGCGTAACACTCTCGGTGAGGTGAAGCAAGCTAGGAAGGATGTGAAAAAGGTTACCAGGCAGTGTGAAAATGACTATTGGATCAAGTTATGCGACTTCATTCAAATCGCAAGTGATAAGGGAAATATCAGAAGCATGTATGAAGGGATAAAGAAAGCCTGTGGTCCAATGATCAAAAGAAGAAGTAATAGTCACTGATAAGAAACAGCAGATGGATAGATGGGTAGAACACTTTTGGGAGCTTTACTTAAGTGAGACCAAACTTGCGGATGATGCCCTCAACGCCATAGAGGCCCTACCAACTCTTGACCACCTGGACACACTTCCCACCATAACACATGTTAAGTGTGCTATAAATGAACTTGCATCTGGCAAGGCCCCAGGTAAGGATGGGATTCCAATAGAGGTTATTAGAAGTGGGCAAGACACACTCACTATACAGATCCACCAGCTAACAGAGTTATGCTGGCGAGAAGGACAAGTCCCACGGGATTTCAAAGATTCGAGCATCATAACACTGTACAAGAACAAGGGCGATTATAGCGACTGTAACAACTATAAGGGTATCTCACCTCTATGTATTGTTGGGAAAGTATTTGCCAGAATTGTTCTACGCAGACTTCAAGTCCTAAAAGATCAAGTCTACCCTGAATCACGGCGTGGCTTCAGACAGAACCGGTCTACCATTGATATGATACTCTCATTGCGACAAATGCAAGAAAAATGCCGTGAACAGAATCAACCACTGTTTATTTCCTTCATCGACCCCAAATGGTATTTGATTTGGTCAGTCGTGAGGGTCTGTTCAAGACACTAAAGAAAGATTGGCTGCCCACCAAGCTCTTCTGTCCATTGTGGAATCGTTCCACACAGGTATGAAGGGTAAAATCAAGTTTGATGGTGCAACTTCAGAAGAGTTTGAAATCAAGAGTGGAGTTAAGTAAGGTTGTGTACTAGCTCCCGCCTTCTTTGGAATATACTTTTCACTTCTACTGAAATATGCCTTTTGTAATTAGGGTGGTGGTATATACATTCACTCACGCTCGGCTGGCGGCCTCTACAATGCTCAGAGATTGAAGGCCAAGACCAAAATTAGGAGGGTACTGATCAGAGAGTTGCTTTTTGCAGATGATGCTGCAATTACGACCCATCTGAAGAAGAATTACAACGTCTACTATCTGGATTCTCGAATGCTTGTTCTGAATTTGGTTTAACAATCAGCGAAAAGAAGACACGGGTTATGTCGCAAGGTGCACATGGGGTAGCATCCATTATTATTGACGACGCCGAACTAGAGATAGTAGAACATTTGATGATGTTATTATTCAGAATTGAATAGACATGCAGCTAATACTAAGAGTACATGATAGTTGCCCATCATCAAGTGGCTTGCCGATTGGTGTGGGCGATCATGCTTCTCCAAATTGTACCTTCTGCAACATTCTGTATAGTTTGTGTGCTCCAGGCGTTTGTGCCATGACACCAGACTGTCAAATATTTTCTCTCGATGTCTTTCTCTATCTCACTTTCTAAAAATCTGTCCAGTTGTCACAATATGCTTTTGTTTTTGTCTTCACATAATGTGGCCATAAATTGATTACTGCCTCTTTTTGATGTTAACGATAAGTTGTGTTGTGTTAGGCTCTTTCATAATATTTTGATTATTAATGTTTGGCTTTATTGTCTTTATATTCTGTTAATCTTTGCTTAGTAAAACCACTTTCCAGATAATGATTTTCCAGCGTGAGCACTGTGAATTGGATATGCTTGTAGATACTACTTACTCTGATCTGCGATAGCACACGCGGTAGACTGCCACGGCGATCACGCAGTTTATCAACACCACACTTGCAATACACCCCATGACAATGATAGCCACGAAAGCTGGGTCCAAGTCGTCAGAGGATTCCGTGCTGTTCCACTTGGCATATGGTAAGACAGAGATGACACGTACAGATGACGTCGCTAACCCTTGAACCGGAGTGCCGTCAGGTGACACCTGGAGCCGCTGAAATTTGAGCACCCATACTAATGTCAGTCTAGGTACCGTTCATAATGTCTGGTGTATTAAAGTCTATTTCTAATTAAGGCCGCAGCTTATACTAATCTGATATCTGAATTAGTCATTCTAAGCTGTGAGGCATACTAAGAGATTATGTAAATGTTGAGTAAAATATGAATGCCATTACAATTATTCAATTTTAAAAAATGCCTTGTGGTGTTTTATTTTATAATGTGATAAAAACCCGAACATATTTATTAAATAATATGAACGATTATAGGAGTTTTGAATTGAGAAAAATCGATATATCACTGAAAATTACAGGAGATACAAACATAGCTATTAAATAATACGGTTGCTGTCCAACAAAAACATCTCACCAAGAATATACATAACTGCAAGATATACATGACAACATACATTAATTGTAATCCAAATAGTAAACGTTTGAACTGCACAAGTAGTGAGCCAATGTAATGGAGAATAGAGGGAAAGGATGTGTCGTTTAGCCGTGCTATGATGCTCCGGCGTAGTGCAACTTCCCCGTCAGTATTAGTAGTAGAAGCAGTTTAGTTTTTAGTTTTAGTTTTAGTCGATGGATCAACATCACGGCACACGGGTGTAACCCATAAGTGCTCCGTTCTCCTCCTAACTCAAACCTGAGTCTGGAGAAACTCAGCTCAGTTCACGAACTCCGTAGCACCGGCGAGGATCCTGAAAATACTTTGTGTAGATTTTAACTCTAAATTTTGCCCGGGCAGCGCCGTTAGGCTACTCTTTTTCGATTTCCAACTGCCAAGGGATTTTTACGTGCGCAACAATACACACGGGCGTCCGATCTCACCACCCAGAGGCCAGGGGAAATTTTATTACTGGAAGTCCACGTGAAAAAATCCCGGTCCTCACCGGGGCTTGAACCCGGGACCTCCAGCACTCGAGGCGGACACCATACCTCGAGACCACGCAGCGCCCCTGTTTAGAACAGTACCACATGGAAGCTATTTTCATGATTGAGCTATGATGAGTTTATCTAAATAAACAAAACAAAATGCAAGTACCGCAGCAGGAACCTGTTGTTGGTATGTGAATTGTTGGGGTCATTATGTTTTGGAGATCTTGAGTTAAAGTGATCTGAGATATGTTTCAGGGGATGTTGTGTAATGTCCCTAACTGATCTGAGATGTGTTTCAGTGAATGTTGTGTAATGTCCCTAACTGATCTGGGATGTGTTTCAGAGGATGTTGTGCAATTTCCCTACGATGTTCCTTTCTGTTAGTCCAATATATGTCATGTTCCGACCTCTTGCAAATAATAGTATATATTAGGTTACACGGTTTGCATGAAAACAATTTCTTAAATGAAAAGGTGCCTTTGAGGAATGTGATCATCTTTGTCTGAATGGCTTGTCCGCATGCTGGGCATATCTTCCAGTGGGATTTGAATGTACAGAAACGTAATGTAACTGTAAGAAGGCGACTATGGACAAGATGGACATGTTTGTTGGGCGATTCTGAACACTGTCTTCATTGGCTGGATCTGATGTTAGAATAGACCAGAGATGGGGGAGATATTCAAATTCCAATTCCAATTTTCGAAAACAAAAAATTTCCAAATTCGGTCACGTCTAACCTGCTTCCTCAGCTTTGGTTATTGTGGAGATCCGTGGTTTTGTTTTTTGTTTTTTATTTTTTGTTGTTGTTATTTTGGGGGGTTGGGGGGGGGGGGGGGGAGAGGGGGTATTTTTTACCCTTTTCCTTGTCTTGTGCGCTCTTACGAGTAAGGTCCAATCTCGGACTAGTTATGTTAGTGTTTGTGTCTGTGACGTCAGCTGGGGGGTTGGTCGGCGGCTGTCCTTTGTTCCCATCTCCTCCGGTGGCTTCTTTTGTTAGTGAAGGCGTCTGGCTTGACTGGTTGCAGTCCTTAAAAGGACTTTTTATTTGGTCTTTTTGCCTCCTTTTTTGTGTATTGTCTGTAGGAGCTTTTCGGTGTTTTCATTTTCCTCCTTGCGCCTGTTTTCACTGTCGCGTTTGAGTGTCTGCTGCTTTAAGATTTCTTCCTCCGTGGTCAGCCATGGGACGATTTTACCGTCATCTATATAGTACTCGAAAGTCGTCTCAGAGTCATAGTGTAAGACTGGGTATTCCATCGGTTTCTCCCTGAATTTATTGGGCTTCTTTTCTTTTTCTTCCCAGCGCCTTCTGAATTATCTGCACTGGATTTCCTCTCAGCTAGCCGTTTCTTGGCACTCCACCAGGGTAGGATGACGTGGGTATTCTGTGCCTCCTTCAGAGATCCGACGGGATAGTGGTTCCCTCTTGGGCGTCGTGATTGGGCTGCTGGCTTTAGCTTGCGGTTCAGGCTCGGTCTCTTGGTTTTCATCTTGCGGTTTCTCTGTGGTTTCTTTTATGGCTTCTGTTAGTTGTTTTGGAAATTTTCTATTTCAGCTTTCTTTAGTTCTCGCTCTGATTTAATGGTTTGTGGGATTTCTTCGTTCTCCTTCTTTTTCAGTGTCATATGTTCTACTTCTTGCTTGATGTTTTGATGGATCTCCTTTATTTCAGCCAGCAGTTTCTCATTGTCGCTGGTCGGAGTCGGCTTCAGCAGTGCCTTGACTTGCTTCTTCAACTCGTCTATCTGGTTTTGCAGTTGATCTCTTTCAGCTTGTGGCTGTCTCGCACCACCGCATTGCGTCCTTATATGGAGTCTTTGTGGTGATGGCGAACTTTAAGACGTCTCTGTGTCTTTGAAGGTACGGACAGCCTTAGTATCTTGCTCCATGCTTGCCCAGGCAGTTGGCGCACTTTCTTTTGTTGTTGGGTGCTCGGAAGTCTGTGTTCAGCTTGGCCAGCGGACACTCATTGAAGGCGTTCTGATCGGCGCAGTACCGGCAGATTTCCGTCTTACTGCGACATGCTGCTCTGCTGTGGCCGGCCCTCTGGCATCTGGAACATTGGTTGACTCTTGGGATGAATCTCTCTGGTTGTTGTATTTTCTTGTTGATTGATCCTGTGGTTGGCATCTCGCTGCCCTCTGTCGTCACCACTGCCAAGGTTGTAGGTATCTTGGAGTAGGTGAGGAGCCACTCCGTCTTCAAGAATCAGATGTGGAGATTCTCTTCTCGTAGTTGCTTCAGGATTTCTTCGTCTGATAGCTCCATTTGGATACGCTTGATAACCCACTTGATTGTCAGTGAGTCGGTGTTTCCGACTCTGGTGTCTTTCTTCTCTCTCTGCTTCTCAGCAGGTTTGGCTCTTGTTTGTGGTGGGTTGTCGTCATCCTTCCTCGTGGTAGCTTCGTTAGAGGTTGCTTAAGGTTCTTGTTGTTTGCTGCAGCTCGCAGGTAGATTCTCTCCCCTCATCTTCGTGTCAGCTCCCATGCTGCACATCTTGGATGCCACGTGTCTTTTGGTGTTCTTGCAACGTGCCTTTTTCCCCCGTATCAGGCTTCTTGACTTGTTCAGTTGACTTGTCTTGTTAGCGCTCGCAGCTGTGAATGAGGGGGAGATATGCTTGATCCTCAGTATATATGGATGCAATGTGTGGATAAATCTAGGTTGATTACTTTAGGAGACGCTGAAACATGTAGCACAAAACTCTGTGTGTAGATGTGTGTGTGTGTGTGTGTATGTGTGTGTGTGTGTGCGCGTGTGCTCGTGTGTGTGCGGCGTTCGTGTGCGCTCGTGTGTGTGTGTGTGTGTGTGCGAGTGTGTGTGCGTGTGTGTGTGCGTGTGTGCATGCGCGTGTCTGCGCGCGCATGTGTGTGTACGTGTGGGTGTGTGTGTGTGTGTGTGTGAAATTTTATGATGATGTAGTATTCTCCACAGACCGAAGACAGGGGTAGAGCGAAGGCTTAAACATTGAGAAGAGACAGTGGTATTTACCTTCACAGCTTCAGTGTTGGAGAGGAATGTCTTGGCCATTTGTACATTGGGCATGTCGTCTGCAGCTTCGTCAACGACCACTACAAAAAGAGCTTCAGAGCTGCAGACATTCGAATGAACATCCAAGTAAAGGTAAAGCAAAAGATCCTTGTCGACTGCTTCAGTTAACCATGTGTAAAGCCTTGCATTGTCGGTCGCAGTGTTTAACTACAGACTTCTACACCAGTGGTTCTCAACCGGTGGGGAATTTTAGGGTTTCCATGGGGGAAATTAAGATTATTTCAAGATCGCGTTAATACAAGAATCGATTACTTGATATTGTTTTTCCCTTCATATTTTACGGTTCTGTACGTCTCACCCTTCTAAAATACATTTTATAAAGTAAGTAGACCCACAAATCACGTTTTATGTGGACGTCTAGACTTGTTTTAGTATGTGCTATTAAGTTTAGCTTCCATTATTACGTATACTGTGTAAAAAAACAAAAGGGGGGATGGGGATATTTAGGTAGGAAATACGAAAGGGGGAAATGACGTTCTAAAAATATGTTGAAAGGGGGGGGGGGGGCACGGGCCAAATTTTTAGGTAGGAAATACAAAAGGGGGGGGATGACGTTCTGAAAATATGGTGAAGGAGGCACGGGCCAAAAAAGGTTGAGAACCACTGGTCTACACGTTAGGCCTGCAACACCCTTAAACATACGCATTACGTGTGTTAACGGCTCTGGTTTGTTTATCTTATGTATTGTAGTACTGACAATTGACCCGGCAATTCTTGAAAACCTGTGAACCACATATACAACAGTCTGTACTTTAAATCTTCACACTGAGTGCAAATAAATTGACAAATTGTATTTGTTTTTATTCTAAAAGTCAAATCAACGCGTATCTGAATCGTGGGTGGTTGCAGCAGCACAGTGAAAGTCTCAACACTCAGTGTAAAATAGCCATCAAGTTATTACTACTGGCAACATAGTATCACATAGTCTAGGAATGTACCAGTAGGCGCTGACAGCTTTTCATATTTAGAAAACAAAAGTCAATTTGGTCTATTCTTTATACTTGCGATTTCAAACTGTCGAGGGATTTTAGCTTGCACGCGAACCTCTTTATTGTTTCTAATACCATTGTTGTGATATTGATTGCTGTGTTCTAATGCCATCATCATCATGTGTCATGCCGATAGGCGTGGGCGGTCATGTTCTCGCTCATTGATTTTTCTGTCTGTCCATGGCATTCTTTGCATTTTCTTCAGAAACCACATTTCTGCTGCCACTAGATGTTTTTCAGCTTGTATGTTCATTGTCCACGCTTCACATCCAGACAACAGTACATGTTCTATGTAGTTCCTCACGACTCTTTTTCGCGTTGGAATTGACATCTTTTTATTGACCAGTATGTTTTCCACCTTGGCTAACTTCGCCTTCGTGATTCTCGTTCTAATCTCTTCAAGGCATTTCCCATCAGATGTCTGTTCCGAGATAGTTGTACCACTTCACTTGGTTAAAAATATTCTCATTCACCCGTATACTCCATTGTGGTATTTCGTCCTTCCTAGTGATGGCCATAAGATGTATCTTCTTACAATTTAATTCTAACCCTAGTTGTTCACTGTGTACAATATCGGTATCTACTAAATGTTGCTGATCCTATACATTGATACTGTATCATCCGCATATCTAATGCTATTAATGTTACGTCTTCCAATGGTGAGTCATCACATGCCTTCGAAATTTGAACAAATATTTTCACTGTATAGGGAAAAAAGATCTGGAGACTTTACACATCCCTGTTGCACACCTCTCTTAATACGCTGATATTGAGCTACTTCATTGTCAGATCTTTATGACAGCTTGTTCTAATGTAGGTGTTCTTGTTGTTTTTCCAGTGTTGTGAATGTTTTCATTATGGCAGCCCTACCATCGGGAGATATTTTTCCAGGGTTGAGAATAAAAGTTGTTTGCCCAGGCAACCACCACGCAGTGTAGACGCTAGAATTTCATTTGGAAACTACCCAAGCATTTCCTAGTATCCAAAACACGCCCAACAATGTTTGGAGTGGACATTCTGATCTCTCTAAGCCATCAAGGTATCAATAATTGTGAGCGACTGTATAGTCATTGCTTTCTTCCACACACAGTGTTTTCTTATTAATTGTAAGTATCTGTATAGTTCTTGCTTTCTTCCATTCACGTTTCTTTAATAACTGTTAGTGTCTGTGCAGTTATTTCTTTCTTCCATACAGAATGTTTTCATAATAATTGCTAGTGTTTGTGCAGTTATTGCTCTCTTACATACAAAGTGTTTCCTTAATAACTGTACATGTTTACTCATTTATTCTCTCTTCATACGCCGTGTTGTGGTTGATAATTGTGTTCGAGTAATTATTTCTTTCTTCCATACAATACGTTTCCTTAATAATTGCAAGTGTTTGTGTAGTTGTTACTTTCTTCCTTACACAGTGTGTTCTTACAAATTACCAGAGCTTGTATAGTTTATGTATACTTCCATATTAAATGTTTGCTATCATTTGGCATATAGAGACGAGGCATTGTGTTGTTTTTTTTGTTTTGTTTTTTCAATAGGTGTGCAATCAAAACGGTGGTTACAAATACTTCTTTACCGTTGAGTTTCCGAAATTTTCAATAGTTTGATCCTGATCAGGCTAACGATAATTTCCATTCTAGTCTGTACAGCTCACTGTAATATGTATTACTCATAACTCAAACATACCCCGCATTGAGTAGCCTCCTGCGACCTCGTTGTGAAGTAGACTGTGTCTTCCATATGCGAACCGCTTGAGGTGGCTGATAGAACGCCTGCAGCTCCAATCGAAGGGTTTCACTGAACAAAGTAGCATAAGTTAAATGTTGGATACGCCGACAACTGGGTGGGTGGATGAACTGTTGGGTGGGTGGGTGAACTGTTGGATGGGGGTGTGAATTATTGCGATGTGAATAGAATTGTTGACTTCTGGTGGGTGCACAGTGTATGCTTGACAGATGGACAATTAAATAGAAAGATGGTTGTCGAAATGGATGGTTTGACGGGGATGGGGGAGTGGACACATTTTCTGAATGATTGGCTGAGTGAAAAGGTTGTTAGATAACAATTAGTGGATTTGTGCACTTAGAGTAAATGAATGGATTTGATGAAGGAAATTAATAGTGAATAAATACACAACATAAGATGAAGACACGCACATAAATACACTACGTACATACGTGTCATTTTTACGTTCATTCATTCATTCATTCATTCATTCATTCAGTAGCATGTCCTTTGCAGAACCTCGCTCCCATAACAACCTTCCGGAAAACCTCTCGATCACAAGCAAGATGTCCCGCGTCTGATACATCCATCTGGAGATCATCCGCCACATCCTGCACCCATCTTCTCTTTGGCCTTCCTCTTCCTCTCTTCCCAGGCATATACCCTTCCATTATTGTTCTCTCCAAACTTTCGTGACGTTTCAAGTGACCAAAATACTTCAATTTTCTTTGTTTTATCGTCTTTAATAGCCAACCCTCATCAATATTCAACTCTTGAAGAATGGATGCATTTGTTCTTTTCTTTACCCAACATATTGTTAGAACTCGTCTATAACATTTATATTCAAAGGCGTTTATGCGCTGTTCAGCTTGTTTAGTAAGTGTCCATGTCTCACAGGCGTATGTTGCAATGGGAAAGATGCATGCTCTTAACTGATTCGGTGCCAAACAAAGAGTAAGCTTGACCAAACATGGTGCACAATCAAATGAACAAGTATTATAATATAAATGTCCGCTCACTAAGCATTAACATGTTTGATACCATGAAACAAAACAAATAACACGATGAACCTAGCATGGCGATATATCATCCTTCTGCCCCAATGGGAGGTCAGATTTGACGATATATTATCCCTCGGCACTCAATCAGTTAAAAATCTAATTTGTGTAGTTCTGTCTGTCCCACTCCATAATTTATTCATCTGTTTTAGTCTTTGAAGAGCAATGGATAGTCGCCGTTTAATTTCTTTCATTGTGTCACCGTTATTGGTAATCAATGACCCAAGATATTCAAAATTTTCCACCACCTCCAATTTTCCCCCATTAATGTATATTTCTTTCTCCATAGGTAGTTTTATCTGTATGCATTATCTTTGTTTTTGCTATGTTAAGATATAAGTTGTGATTTTCACTATTCAATTGGGTTGAGGCTATTAGGTTTTCTATGCCATTCTGTGCTGTGGATAGTAATACTGTATCATCAGCATATCGAATCTCTGGTATGTCATGACCGCCAATATTTAGGGCATCGTATAGCTCCCTGTTTATATCATCTCTTACATTTCTCATTATATTTTCGGCGTACAGGTTAAACAAATAGGATGACAGCACGCAGCCCTGACGGACTCCTTGCTTGATGTCAAACCAATCTGATGTCTCGCCATCTGTTCTAACTGCTGCTTGTTGGTCTAGATAGAGAATTTTTATGAGTTGTACTACATGTGATGGAAAGCCCATATTCCTCATGATTTCCCAAAGTTTCTGATGTTGTACACAGTCAAATGCCTTTGAATAATCCACAAAACATGAGAATAGGTTTACATTAAATTCTCTGCACTTCTCTATTATTAAACGCATGTTGAATATGTGATCTCTTGTTCCTCTTCCTTGTCTAAATCCAGCTTGAACCACGTCCATCTCTTCTTCCATTTTCTTACGAAGTATTCCCATTATGACTTTTAGTAGAATTTTACTTGCATGACTGATCAGGGCAGCAGTTCTATAGTTGGTGCATAATTTCAGGTTGCCCTTATTTGGTATTGGAATGAAGATAGTTCTCTTCCAATCTTTTGGCCATATACCATATTTCCAAATCTTTGTACATAATGCATGATATATGTGTATGCTTACTTCTCCTCCCGCTTTAATTAGTTCAGCTGGTATCTCATCACATCCAGGTGATTTACCATTCTTCAGGTTCTTTATAGCCCAAGCAATTTCATCTAATGAGGGTTCAGGTTCTGTCTCTGCTGTCATTGTCTCATGTATCTCATTCATATCCTCACTGTCACTCATATCATACATTCCACTGCAGTACTCCTGTCCATCTTTCTAGAATTTGTCTAGATTCTGTTAAAGTATCTCCCATCTTGTCACAGATAACATTCAGTTGAAGTTGAACATTTCTTGTCAATAACTTCATTTCTTTGAACATTTCATAATCTCTTCCAGTCTTATGATATTGCTCTATTCTGGTACAGCAATCTTGTATATATTGATTTTTGTCCTTTCTTGAGTTCTTTCTTATTTCTCGAGTTAAAGATTTATACTTCATCCTGCTGTTATCGGATTCGCCTCCTTTCTGTTTCAGTTCCCTTCGTTGTTTTATTAATTCTAACGTGTCTGATGTAATCCATGGCTTGAGTTGCTTTTTCTTGGTCGGAATTAAATCGTTGGCTGCAGTTATCAAGATATCTCTAGCTTGTACTGCCAGTTCACCAGGTGTCATTTCTTCTTGTACAGACATCAAGACCCCAAAGCGATTCCTAACTTCTATGTTGTATGCATTTGGTATTTTTGTGAGATCAAAACGAAGTGGCCTTGGTCCTCGGGTAAGCTTTTTGAGTTTTAATTTCAGATCTGCTTCTAATAACTGATGATCTGTATCACAGTCTGCAATTCGTAGGGTTTTTGCAGATGTTATGCTTGATCTCCATCTTCTTTGTCCTGCGTGCCCAATTCTTAACCCTTTGAAAATAAAGACTTATTATTATTATTATTATTATTATTAAAATATAATTTATCTGATTTTTGGGAAAACTGCATGGAGACTTCCATGTGAAGAGTCTTCTTGGGTGTTGTTTAAAAAGTGTGTTGGCTATCGTTAACTCATTTTCTGTGCAAAATGCAATTAATTTGTCACCTGCATCATTTCTATTTCCTAATCCAAATTTTCCTAAAACGTGTTTCTCATTTTCAGCTTTTCCTGCACCTACTTTTGCATTAAAATATCCCATTATTATTGCTATATCATTATGACCAATCTTATTTAATGTGTCTTGTAGTGTGTTGTAAAAATCTTCAATTTCGTCCTCCTCTATGAGAGTTATGTTTTTTGGACGGCCTTTAAGTCTAATAGTGAGGATTCTATCACTAACTGGATTATATCCCATTAAAGCTTTTGCAGTTGTCTTATCTAAACAAAATGCCACTCCACTCTGGCCTCCGACATCTCTACCAGAATAAATGAAAATACTTCCATTTTCAGTTGTAAAATGTCCCTTGCCGCTCCAGCGATGTTCACTAATTCCTAAAATTTGAATGTTTAACCTCTCAATCTCATCACACACTACTTTAAGCTTTCCCTCATACAGACTTCTCACATTCCACGTTGCTATTCTCACTCTGTTTCTTAGTCTGACACAGGGGATTTCCTTGGTAACACAGTCAGGATTAACTCCGTCATCACGATTACTAGTACCGGTCCCTGTGTCACACTCTTCCCCAGTGTTATCTGATCTGCCTGGCCTGGGGGTCTCGCCACCAGATCTCTTTCTTATTATGTTTTCTTTCATGGTTGTTATGGTTTCTTGGCAGGTTTTGCAGAAGGTAGTTTGCCATTGCTTTCCTTCTGGGTAGTGACTGTACTAGTCGGTGGCCATGGCCATTGTCTCTACTGATGAGATCATCTGCCTATCGCCGCAGAGTGCAAGACCATAACCAACAACAATCTGTCGGCTGCTCTCACACTCCATCCATCCACCTGCTTCCATGGGTTGACGTAACCCTGATCGGGGGGCTAAACGGGTACTCCACCTTGCCCAAGGGTGTCCCGTAGACTAACGGAGGAAAGGCGGCGTCTTACATCTCCTTTGATAGGGGATACCCCTACCCCGCTAACCGAATTTTTACGTTGCTGTCTATTAAACGCAGACAGCTTTGCGTTGATTTCAGTGGTATGAAGTAATGGCCGTTCAGAAAGCATTGGTGAACTACAGAACTAACATTGCCTAATAAATCTCATACAGCCAATGAATAATGGGATTGACTGGATTGTAAAGGACACGCAGTCAACTTTTATATTAAAGTGCTGTATTTATGTAACATAGTTTCTAAACAACTACGCAAGCGGCATTAGTTAAGCTTTAAGCTCTGACCTATCAATCTCTGGCCTTCTAATACTCACATCTTAGCTCTAAGCTCTGTCAGATCCGTGTCAACAACCGCTGTCATCATGTGCTGTTCTTTGTTGAAAGTGTCCAGGCGAACCAGGAGTGCCCGCGCAGTTGTGACGCCAGCAGAGGTCATTTCTACAATCACCCATTGAAAGTAGCGCGCCAGTGAAAATATTAACGAAGGCCGTTGTACTATCAGTGTGTTGGTGCTGTAAGTCCACAAATACGAGTATCACGTATAGATTTGTATCAGTATACTTCACAAAAGGTTTAAGAATTCAAATATCTTGGAAGTATGATCACAGAAGATGGCAGAATTGACAAATAAATCGAAATCAGATGTCAAAAAGCAAGTGCGCTTATATATGAACTATCCCGAAGGAACCGAAACAAATCCCGAAACAACCAAATAATCAATATGAACTATCACCTATAATGAAATATCCACATATATCTATGTCCGCAAAACGACAGATAATAAACAATATATCATCACCAACTCTTTGCTAGTAATGCCAAACTTGGACATTATCCGAATCACACTTACGCAAAATCAACACCTGTGAGATGAGATGCCTGAGAAGAGCTGCCAGCCTAACTATCCCAGACAGAATAAGAAATAATGTTATCAGACATACGGTGAGAGCAACACTTTGCGCCACATATTGAAAGGCAGAAGGTCAAATCGTTTGGCCATCTCGTTAGAATGCAACACTGTCAACTACCAGCAGGGGTCCTACAACAAAGAAGATTTGCTACGAGAGCAAGAGAACGCCCGAGAAGTAAATGAATTGACTACACCAAAGACATTATAAAATCACACGGAATGACACTATCCAGTGCCTTCATCGTGCGCTGGAGTGCCAATTATTCCTCCCCACAACTCTTGACGGAAAGAAGTAGATGATGATGATGATGATGATGATGATGATGATGATGATGATGATGATGATGATGATGATGATGATGATGACATAGATTATAAATTATCCAGGTGTCTGTGACGTAGGAGCAGTGAACACAGTTTCACACTCCGTCATACCCATTTCAAAATCAGCCGCAGGCGTTAAGGAAGCAGACAGTCTTTTTTTTTCATTTTTACAATGGTATAATCATTGGTCGTTCAAAAAGCAGCAGAAAAATACTGACAATAAAATTGCACGAAATATCTCAAACAGCCAAGATATACTGGGATAGATTGTGACGTCCCGTAAATGAGATGCAATTAACTTTTAATACCTCATAATTAAATAAACTCACCAGGTTAGTTCATGTGCGTGCCATTAAGGCATAATGAGGATGTGACATTAGACTCATAATTTTGTTAGCCGTATGACATTAGAGGTATAACATGGTCAGGATTACGCCAGTAGCCTTTAGTTTCCCAGAGATATCTCTGACATCCACAGTATGAAGCTGGGTCGACCTCCAAGCTGCACTGAGTAGGAAAACAGTTTAAATCCGTCACAAGCGCGGATCGAAGCCAATGTTAGTGACTGAGCACACTAACCATCAGGGCTTCAATACGTCTTAATAAGTATATATATATATATATATATATATATAGTATCAGAAATGATTGACAGCACACGAGACAGAGTATTGTGAACAAACATGATTACCGACGCCACATGGCATTGGACTACGGAAAGATATGTAACCTAATAGAATTCGATGTACTATAGACTAAAGAGGAAGTTAATGTGCTGCAAGGGTATGCAGAGACGCCGATGAGTAAGGGTCGAGACTTATTAAAAAGAACCTTTCTTTGCCTCTATTCGATGCATTCTTGACAGACGCGAGTCTGGTTAACCAATGGTGTATGGATCATGGTCTTCGCGGTGAAGAAGCCTCGGCAGACACCAGTCTTGTGGACACAGGGAATGTCGACTTTGGTCTCCGCCTGTCGAGTACTCGTCACAGCAATTCCACACCATGATTGTGGGAAATCACCACATCTTGTACTCACCGTTTGCAGATCTCACGAGCGTACTCACAATAAACGTACTGCTGCCTCACATGATGAAATCCAAGTCATCACATGTCTCGAATTCTCACATCGTGCAACAGGGATCAACTCTATTCGACGGATGTTAGAAAACATACACCGACAACAGCAGTATATATCAAGAAATGAGCAGTGTATATCAAGCAATGATTGAAGTTAATATGGTGAAATCCAGCTGCTGTATGTGACGAACACTATCAGTTTGGAAAGCTGAAGCAACAGAAGCAGATGTTTTGTACATGAAGGCTATTTAATAAAAGCATATTCGTCAACAGATAACTAACGAACATAAATTTTCACTATTATACAATCCAACAGATGAGGTTAATTAAGCCGTGTTGATCAAATGGATTCAAGCAGAGATACAAAACAGACATATTCTAAGCACTTCCAAAAGCACTTCCACGTTGGAAACGGCTTCCAGGGAAGAGACAGAGTGACAGTGTGGAGATACATGTAAAAGCAAAGAAAGGCGTAGACTGAAGAGACATATATGTGATTGAATGAAATGATGTTGACTGCGTTTACAACAAAGAGCCTTACATGTTCATCAAACTGAAGAAGACGGAGAAGAAGTAAATAGATTTGCAACTGCTGTGTTACCAATCCCTAGACCAAGGAGAGCCGTGGCAGCGCAGTGGGAGGCAATAACCTGCAGGCACGGGTGGCATGGGTTCCATCCACATACAGATGTTTCGGATTGTTTACAGTCACCTGGGCTCCCTGCCCCACCCAGACTAAAATGGGTACCACGAAATGTTTCGCGACGTAAATGGTGGACGGCGTGGTGTGGACTACTTGGCCCACTGAGTGCCGCCTGGTCTATACACATGTGGGTCTAGCACAGAATGCTCAGTGCCGCATCATGCATGTAACAATGTCCTTTATTACTACTACTTTACCCTGCCTGGCTTGTACACGGAAGACACTGTCTTCTAGTACTACTTTACCCTGCCTGGCTTGTACACGGAAGACACTGTCTTCTAGTACTACTTTACCCTGCCTGGCTTGTACACGGAAGACACTGTCTTCTAGTACTACTTTACCCTACCTGGCTTGTACACGGAAGACACTGTCTTCTAGTACTACTTTACCCTGCCTGGCTTGTACACGGAAAACACTGTCTTCTAGTACTACTTTACCCTAGCTGGCTTGTACACGGAAAACACTGTCTTCTAGTACTACTTTACCCTGCCTGGCTTGCACACGGAAGACACTGTCTTCTAGTACTACTTTACCCTGCCTGGCTTGCACACGGAAGACACTGTCTTCTAGTACTACTTTACCCTGCCTGGCTTGCACACGGAAGACACTGTCTTCTAGTACTACTTTACCCTGCCTGGCTTACACACGGAAGACACTGTCTTCTAGTACTACTTTACCCTGCCTGGCTTGCACACGGAAGACACTGTCTTCTAGTACTACTTTACCCTGCCTGGCTTGCACACGGAAGACACTGTCTTCTAGTACTAGTTTACCCTACCTGGCTTGTACACGGAAGACACTGTCTTCTAGTACTAGTTTACCCTACCTGGCTTGTACACGGAAGACACTGTCTTCTAGTACTACTTTACCCTGCCTGGCTTGTACACGGAAGACACTGTCTTCTAGTACTACTTTACCCTGCCTGGCTTGTACACGGAAGACACTGTCTTCTAGTACTACTTTACCCTGCCTGGCTTGCACACGGAAGACACTGTCTTCTAGTACTACTTTACCCTGCCTGGCTTGCACACGGAAGACACTGTCTTCTAGTACTACTTTACCCTGCCTGGCTTGCACACGGAAGACACTGTCTTCTAGTACTACTTTACCCTGCCTGGCTTGCACACGGAAGACACTGTCTTCTAGTACTACTTTACCCTGCCTGGCTTGTACACGGAAAACACTGTCTTCTAGTACTACGTTACCCTACCTGGCTTGCACACGGAAGACACTGTCTTCTAGTACTACTTTACCCTACCTAGCTTGCACACGGAAGACAGTGTCTTCTAGTACTACTTTACCCTACCTGGCTTGCACACGGAAGACACTGTCTTCTAGTACTACTTTACCCTGCCTGGCTTGTACACGGAAGACACTGTCTTCTAGTACTACGTTACCCTACCTGGCTTGCACACGGAAGACACTGTCTTCTAGTACTACTTTACCCTACCTAGCTTGCACACGGAAGACAGTGTCTTCTAGTACTACTTTACCCTACCTGGCTTGCACACGGAAGACACTGTCTTCTAGTACTACGTTACCCTACCTGGCTTGCACACGGAAGACACTGTCAGAGCCCACAGTTATAAACTTCAGTACATCACTGGGGCCTGCACTTAGTCCAGCTTGAGAAGCCTTCAGCGTGCACAAATCTTCTTCAGTTGCATCATCTGGAAACTCCCGGGAGATGTAAGACGCCGTGTCAAGGGCTTACAAGGAAATAATGGTCAATAAATGTGAACAACGATAAGTAACCTTCATGGAATATTTAAAATATTTAACCGCATTTTTATTTTTTTAAGTATATAGATAGATAAGCATGTTACGGTTGGTTGGTTGGTTGGTCGGTTGGTCGGTTGGTTGGTTGTTGGTTGATTCAATCATTAATTGGTTGATTGGTTGTTTGCTTGCTTGCTTGGTTGGCGAATTATCTGGGAGACTACTTTATAATTCCTAAATTGGATACATTGACGTTAAGGTCGTTATAACTCTGATTAGCCTTCTGTCGTAGTGAGGCTGTAGAGATGTTTCTTCTGACTATACTATCTTCACTGATCTGTGCTGGAGAACACTCCTTCCCCTAACCAAGCTCAAAAACCAACGGTATGTGCAAGGCTGGTACTGAAACTTCACATCATATTTTCTTTTGAAGTAAATTCGATGGTTTTCATTTAGTATTATATAATACAAACATAAGTTCCTAGACTACGAAGGGACAATATTATGGAAATTAGTTTATCTCATTGATTGGTAATATTCTGATTTATGACACAACTAAAACATAAATAAATTACAATAAAGTTTATTAAAATTTTACTATCAATCCTTAAGCGTTGCCATACATGAAATCAGAAAGCAGACAACAAATAGACAAAATAATAGAGTATAATATTAGCGTGCCAAAAAAAAATAACAGATGATTTGTTTACGTAAAGCAAGTGCAAATGGATAACACCCGTAAAGGAGACGGTTGTCATGGTCACAAGGTCAACAATTTATAGGTATTGATATGCACTAATAGAAGACAAGGGTGTGGAAGTATAACTCTGAAAATACTCTAGACTCTAGACAATAGAAGAAGTGAAAACTGGGAGCACTATCTCTGCTGGTCTAGCGTCGAAGTTCTGTCAACTTTCATCAAGGCGACAGATTTGAACAAGGTGAGCCTTTAGATTACACATTTCTATATTGCTTTAAAACGACACTGCCTTATATGAGTGAACATCAGTACCTAATAAGTATTAATCATTAGCACCATTACTTGGTAACATGTTCTATTTTCGGAATTACAAAACAACTGTACTATGAAGGGACGCCGCAGTGGCTATCACGCTATCCTGCCGCTTCGGTGGTAGTGTGTTCGATTCCCTTTCAATGATTTAATTCTCAGGTCAATCCAGACTATAATAGATACCATATGTTTCCTATGAAGTAAAGGCGGTGTGATATTAATGCATCAATCCACCGAATACTGATCAGTCTCAAGGTATGGGGCTAGCATCCTGCACCAATACGCTTCAAAGCATGAAAAAGTGGCTTTTTACTTTACCTTTGTTTAACCATATACACATTATCACTCATGGTTGAAACTGGATCCCTTACTTTACTTTCGTTTAACCACATTCCCAAGTCGACTTATGGTGTGAAGATTGCTACTTGTTCACTTTAATTGCTTCCTATACATATGGACAATGTACAAACAAGCTGAACAACTTCTAATGCAGTGGAAATGCGGTTTCTGGGGGGTTAGTTAGTTAGTTAGTCGCAGTTCCAAATTCACAGCAACGGGTCGTCCCCATTATGCTCCGTTCCTGTGCCAGTGAATATCACACAAAACGCTCCCCACTGCCCAATGTGAAAAGTGGAAACGACAGGAGTCTCGACAAACAACAGCCCGCACAGATACACTGTGCATAATGCCGCCGCCAGAATGTCAACACACCAGTCCCCCACGAAACACCCAATTCATCTCTGATGGAATCGGCAGTCATTTTCCTATCTGGATGTTTCCTAGATGTTCACCCACACAGTCCACGAAAATACAGTTCATCATCGACGGCAGTGGCAGTCAACCAGAAGCTCAGCAGCCACGCATTTCTGCATAAGGCAAAAACCGGTCAACTCTGGGACATAGCCACCTGCCATCGCTCCGAACATGCAGTCACGTTCAAAAAAAAAAAACTTGGGCAGATTCAAAAGCACTTCACACGAAACCCACAGCTCACAGTGTCGCGCCACGCACTCACTCAGTAGCAGGGCGACGGAACCATCAAGCCTCCTTAGTCGCCTCTTACGACATGCGTGGTAGGCTATAGTGTTGCTATTCTTTGCTTCCCTTATGGGCCCCGACAACACACGGGAGTGTGGGGGAGTGTTTCTGGGGAACATGCAGTCAATACCATTGACAGAAAGAAAAACCATTCAACAAGTCCTACAAGAAACAGATTAAAACTGTAAACTGATTAGACAAAATTGACGTAGATAGTCAAAAGTTTTAGAACACGTTATGAGAACAAATAAACTAGGACCTTGGTGACAACAGGCAAGATTGGGGAGGGGGGGGGAGAGAGAGAGAGAGAACAAGAAGAAGGCAGAGAAGTGATTATCTGGATCGTTTGGCCACGTGGCACGGTCGACGGTCGAGACAAAAACACAGAGTTGATCCACGTGATATAGTGTGAGATGGCGAAACATGACCGCCCACGCTTATCGGCATGGCACATAATTATTATGAAATATATGAAATGACATTAACACTCGATGTATCAACTCACGCTTGTACTTGATAGTTTCAAGAACGTCCACAACATTCACAACCACCGTTGCCGTAGTCGACAGTTTGGGCATCCCTCTGTCAGTGGCCACAACGTAAAATCTCACCACAGACCATGCCTCATAGGATACCGACTTGACCACCTTGATAGCTCCAGAGCGATCAACTGTGAAGTGGGTGCTCCCCGTAGAAGCCGGTGGTGCTATAGACAAATCCCACTGGATATTTGTTCCTTCCCGGTCAGCATCTGAGACAGTAAGAGCTCCGACTATGTTTCCCGGTGCTAGATTTTCCACCATGTAAACATCTAGTGTTGGTGGTTCAAACACAGGTGGGTTGTCATTGACGTCCAGCACGGAGACTATTATCTGTTGGTGGGAGGATTTGAACATTGTTCTTACTTTGTCACATAGTGAACCACAAATATTAATTAACTCGTTCATCTCACCCAATGTTGGTCAGTTACGCCATACACCTATCAGTTTTCTATGGGAATCGAGATAACATAGTTGCTAGCACGCCGAATAGTCAGTCATATGTTCGAATCGTCATCGAGACGGGGATATTTTTCAACTGATGTGTGACTACAAATGGATACCAGGAAGTGTACTGGAAAGTAAAGGCGGCCGGTGAGAAATTGACGACATCACCCATCCAGTTTCGATTGGTCTATAAAATAAGCGTTTAAAAGGCAAGATCCTCGACTTCATTGCACCGGGTTTTATCCCTTAACGCTCGGTCTCTTTCCGCAGGGCAGCCTGCTGAAAGCGTTGCACACAGCACGAACTCCTTAACTCCAGCGACGACTGCCAGGAGTCTCCAACTAAATTGCTGTCGTGAACCTATCGACGTTGCCAGAATCAAACCCACAACCTTTGGAGCGCGAGACAGACAGTGTAACCACTTCGCCACAGAGACTTCCTGGTCTATAAAAGAAAATACGAGACTAGCACCATATTCCCAGTTGATTAGTTAGTTAGTCAGTCAGTCAGTCAATCAGTCAGTCAGTCAGTCCGTGTGTCCGTCCGTCCGTCCGTCCGTCGATCGGTCGGTCGGTTGGTCGGTAGATCGATCGGTCGGTCGGTCGGTCGGTCGGTCCGTCCGTCCGTCCGTCGGACTATTCGTCAGTCAGTCAATCAGTCAGTCAATCAGTCAGTCAGTTAGTTAGTTAGTCAATCAGTCAGTCAGTCAGTCAGTCAGTCAGTCAGTTAGTTAGTTAGTTAGTTAGTTAGTTAGTTAGTTAGTTAGTTAGTTGGTTGGTTGGTTGGTTGGTTGGTTGGTTGGTTGGTTGGTTGGTTGGTTGGTTGGTTGGTTAGTTAGTCGTCAGAACAGTCTCACTTCACATCGGCGTATTCAGTCCATAAGTGCTCGGATTCAATTCCTCATTATCTCCCTCAGCGTGTAGCGGTCGACGTCACCAGTTCTGTGTTGGTTCAATATTCTTCTGTTGTTCCCTGCAAAGCGCCCCTGTCTGGCTTCACACCCATTCACTTGATGTTCTGGCTTCTGGTTAGGGTTGGGATTAGCAGGCGTCTTTTGATTCGTTTAATCATCCCGCCTCTCTTGACTAAGTTCAGTCTATAATCACGGGCCATTTCTAGTCAGCTTTCTACTGTATCCTGGCCCGCAATTATATCAGCTTGTTCATTTCCTCTTACGCCTGCCTATCCTGGCACAAAAATAAACTTCAGAGATTCCATCCCACTGTCTTCGAGCCCAGCCCCTCTCGATCTTCCTGAGAATTCTCACTGCTTCCCTGAGAAGGCATATACACCAAAACGGCTAAAGGCGTGAAAAAGAGTCCTTTACTTGCACTTACTGTGGGTTGTCTGTACTCTGTCAGCTCCAAACAACTATGACTTTGAAAGACTTGTATTTGATCCTCGGTAAGGGTCCTGGTTTTTAAATACATCCTAATATCTATACTAAGTGCAGACTTTTTTTTTAAATTGACCTTTGCTCCAAGTTCGAGTAGTCTAAAATGAAGACAGAGAAATGTATTTGGAAAGTAAGGCTGCCGGTGTGATATTGAACACATGACTCATCGAGAGCCTACTGAAGGCAAACCATTACAGCGAAATTAAAAACCAATATAACACAAAATAATTAATGACATCACTAAGAAAAGAACATACCATCAACGGGTTTGCCTGAAAAACAAAGAAGGCAGAATCATAATAGTAAATTAACAATGCTAAATACATGTTCAAATTATTTGAAAGACCATTATAACAACAAAAGAGGAGACGGGAATGAATTCCATATAATAATGAAGGGCCGCCAGTTTTGAAGATGGAAGTTTAGAATGTTCTTAACCATATGAAAACTGGCAAGACACGGGCTCCAGACAACATCACAACAGAAATTATCAATGCTTTAAAAGAAAATGGAATAGGCCAGGTCACGGGACTGCTGAACACAGAATATGATACTAGAGATATACCTCTTGAAGCAGACTCTACGTTTATTGCAATCCCGAAGAAATCGGGAGACTTGGAATGTAATTAACATCGAACAATTAGCATAATGAGCCACATCGCGAAGATTTTTGCTGAGAATCATCATGCAAAAATAGCTGCAGTAATACACCCATGTAGCAACATAGGGATATGCGTGTTCCTGTAATACCTTTTATAACAAAAGAGCGATTTGCTAGTTCTTGTAATACCTTTTTGCCACAACAGAGCGATGTGCGAGTTCCTGTAATACCTCCTTATGTTGTTATATGTTATGTTGTTTGTCCATCAATAATGATGATGACGATTCATTTCATCCAGTAAGTTGGATGAAGAATGACTTGCGCGATGAATTGGATGAGTTGCGCAATTAGTCGACCGCACTTTCTCGCCTGCGTCCATCTGATTCCAGTAGCAAGACAAGTCAAGACGACTGGAGACTAACACAGATGCAATGGACGTTAGGCTGCCACAAGCCAGTTATCCCTTTATTGACGAGCTCTCAACAACAGATGGTAGCCTTGCTCCTTAATCGACATAGAGCCTTGAACCATTGGCTTCTTTAAAATACCTCCTTGTAGCAGCATTCAGATGTGCATGTTCCTGAGATACCTCCTTGTAGCAGCATTCAGATGTGCATGTTCCTGAGATACCTCCTTGTAGCAGCATTCAGGTGTACGTGTTCCTGAGATACCTCCTTGTAGCAACAGACCGACGTACGTACACCGATACTCAAGAACTATACCGATGATGGTAGCTTCTAGCAGCGTCCCTCAAGTCGGACAGGTCGACCAGTAATGACGTTCTAAGAGAATACTAAATATGTAAGGCCAACAGAGAAGCAACAATACAATACCATAATGAATTGTAGGCAAAACTTACGTAAATGTATTTGATTCCTGCGGCATGTTCGACAGCTACCCGAAGTTTGTAGTACGGGCATGTCTCCCTGTCCAAGACTATGTTAGTTAGCAATATTCCTTGTTTATTGTCCTTCATCATGATGGTGTAAGCGCTTTTATAGTTGCCACCACTAAATATACAGACAGAAAACAGTACAATTAATCATCAACATCATCATGTGCCATGCCGATTAGCGTGGGCGGTAATGTTTCGCAACCTCACACGATTACCAGAGTCGTGGATCAGCTATGTGTTCTTGTCTCGACCATACCAAGTGGTCAAGCCATCCAGGTATTTATTTCTCTGCCTTCCCCTTGTTCTTTCCCCCTGAATATTGCCAGTTGTCACCACGTTATCCATTTATTTCTTCGTATGACGTGCCAAATCAGTTGTGACTGTCTACGTATAATTTCTCTAATCAATTTACGGTAAAATGAATGCTGAGTTTAAACACTACTTGCAGGCATGCACGGGTCAATCAGTGCATTGTGTGTATGTGTGTGATAACCATAACATTTTAAAAACAAAGCGTCATTACGTAGTTGTACACTGTAGTATAGACAACACAGTTAATTAATTAATTAGCAGAATGTCTTCCTCATACACATCCAGACCTCAACGATGAATATACCCAAGAAAGCAGCAGTCGGCTTGGGCTTGTTGACATCTCCTCGAGTGTCCTCACATGGAGAGCCTGAGGCCAAAACAGCTTTCTATGTTGTTGTTGATTTTTCTTTTTTTATGGACACTTCTGCAGCGAATATTTAGCTATCATTGTACCAGTTTCACGTATATGAGTGTTTATTATCATTAGTTTATTAAAGATGATGCATGTCAGCCTATTGTGTCCTGTGTGGAGTCTGAAGATTGCTACTTGTTCACTTCGGTCGAGTATATAATATGCATCATCTTTATCATGACGTATTTGCTTAGATTCCCACTTGGTTCCATAAATGCTTCTTCTAAATCACTTAGCCTAATCACAGGCCATGTTTATAACTTGCTAAGTTAGTCCTCCCCCTTTCTTTTCCCAGTCTAACAGCCTGTCCATTTACAGGTTTGTTGCAATGTTAAGGATACACTGTATTACGACCCTGGAGTAGTCCATCGAGTACTGTTCTTAGGTCTGCTAGTTCCGCACTGTTTCTGCCCTTTATTATTGAATTAACTGACTTTGCATCTATAAAGAGACTCTCTCTCTCTCTCTCTCTCTCTCTCTCTCTCTCTCTCTCTCTCTCTCTCTCTCTCTCTCTCTCTCTCTCTCTCTCTAGCTCTCAACTGAACTTACGTGAGAAACTTCTATTTGCCACTGAATGTGTTTTCTACGTGTTGTTTTTTTTCTCAGAAGAATCACTTCACCTCCATTTTTTTTTAGTTGTTTGCTGATCCATCTGTATATGATTGGGTCTACGTGCTGCATAGGTACTGTTCTTCTATATAGTGTGTGTGTGTTTAAGAGAATATAATGAAACATACGCTACAAATATTGATTTTAAACAACTTACACAATCGAGTAGCCACTGATTTGGTGCAATGCTGGATCATTGGCAATTGATCCTACCACACTACCAACACTTTCATTCTCGCTGACTTCAAAGACGTAGTGACCTGTATCCGCTTTTGTAATGGGTGTCAGCGCAATGCTAATTGTCATGGTTGCCGACAGGTGTGGCAGTCCTTGATCAATACCTGCAATTATCAGTCTATGATAGCTGCCTGCCAGGGCTAGAGACGTGGCTGTAGTGACTGCACCTGTGAGAGCATCAATGCTAAACAAGTTATCGTCATTCCCGTCCTGGATTTTGTATCTCACCACCGCATTATTGCCGGTGTCTCTATCTGATGCGGAGGCTTGAAAGACGTGGGTCATGGCTAGTTTGTCCCTCTCGATTAGCAGATCTGTATAGGTTTCGTTAAAATGGGGAGCATTATCGTTCTCGTCAGTTACATTGACTGTAACAGTAACAGTAGTTGCCAGGGGTGGCGTTCCTCCGTCTTGTGCTCGAATTACCAAAATGTGACGACGAGAACTTTCAAAATCAAGGCTAGAACTGAGAGCCAACACTCCTGTTCTCGAATTTAAAGCAAACTGGCCATCGGAATTACCTGAGACTATTGAGTAAGATATTGATCCAAGTACTCCTGAGTCCAGATCTTCAGCTGCAACAACCAGAATGACACGCCCAACAGGCAAAGACTCGGAAACAGTAACAACGTAAGGTGTGTTTTTGAATTCTGGGCGGTAATTGTTCGTGTCTATAACGTGTATAGAAACCACACTTGCAGCTGTCCTGCTTCTTGTTCCAGCATTATCAGTGGCTTTAACAAGAAGATTGTGACTTTTACTGATTGAGTATTCCAGTGGCTTGATCAGCGTGATGACACCTGTCGATGGGCTAACATAAAAATGGTCATTTGGTTCAATAGAATAGCTCAGATGTCCACACTGCCCAGTATCTTTGTCTGTAGCTGCTAGCTGACCTACAGGTGAGCCAACTCCAGCGCTTTCGCTAACGTTAAATATAAACATATCGACGATGAAAATTGGATTGTGCATGTTTACTTGCACAACTGTAACTGTCAATCTTAAGTTATCACTTATCGATGTGTTCACATTATGTTTAGCTGTGATAACTAGCATATACGATTTCTTAAATGCAAAGCTCAGATTACCAATGAGATGCAATTTGCCATTGTCAGGATCTACATGAAATATGTCGGCATCTCCGATTCTCAGTGAATACACTAAATCCCCGGAGTCATTGAGAGAACGTTCAGTGGCTCCACGATTGGTTGCATTTGCATCATACAGCACACTGCCCGGGAGACAGGTTTCTTCTGTGGTGATTTCATCCACTTGCGGAGAAAACTCCGGTACTTTCGTTTCTGGCTGGACGAAAATGCTTACAATAACAGTGGATTTCCGTGATGGCGTGCCATGATCTGAAGCGACAACCTGCAGCTTGTACTGGTTGTCAACATTAGAGTCCAAAACTGATACAGCAATTATTGTCGTCCCACGTAACTGAAAAGCGTTATTGGTATTCCCAAACGTGATGGACAGAGATACATCTTTGTTGACTCCGACGTCTGAATCTGTCACGAATAAAGTTCCTATAACACTTCCAACAGGTGTGCCATGTGGTACTGAAAACACGTAGTTATCTGGATTAAATTGAGGATTGTTGTCGTTGACATCAGTTATATTTATAACCAGCGTGGTGGTGTCTGTTTGCCCGCTGCTGCTACTGACTTGTACCCCTACAGTCATGACATCGGCAGTCTCCCTGTCCAGGGCATATATCAGGTGCACTTCCCCTGTCCTCTCGTCAATGGTGAAGTTATTGCCGCTGTTACCGCTTGTTATTGTGAAGGTCAAATCTGACCAGGTGTCATTATTCTCAATCTTAATTTTGACAACGGCTGTCCCGATAGCCACATCTTCTGCCAGTGACAAAGGAACTGTGCCGCCAGATGACACGATTTTTAAGTTGCTATATACCTTAAGCACTTCCACATTCACAAGCATTGTACTATTCAGTGGCGGGACTCCCTTGTCGGTGGCGCAGAGTTCGAGCGCATACAATGACTGTATCTCATAGTTAAGTTGTTTCAATAGCTGTAACTCTCCATTAGAAGTATATCTGAACATATCGCCAGGGTCCCCAGACCGTATACTGTAAACAATCTCAGAGTTTTCTAGAATGTCCCGATCAACAGCTGTGTACTGTTTCAAGGTAGATAGAATTGAAAGACTCTCTGATACCCGGATGTAATCAAAAGAACTATCATACATGGGGCAATTATCATTAGTATCATCGATATCAATTATTAAATCATCTTCCGCCGTCTGTCCGTTCACCGTTGTTGCTCTTATCGTAATGGCAAAGGAGTTGGTGGTTTCTCTGTCAAGCGGCCTGACGAGTCTCACGTCTCCTCTTGTCTGGTGCAGTATGAAGCTCCCTTCATGGTTGCCGTTGATAATTACATAGGTGAGGTTTTCATAAGCGCCCACAGCTGAAACTATATACACCAGGCTATTTATAGCTGCATCCTCAGATATGGAAATTCTGACTGGAAGATTCGTGAACTTGAGAGGTGTCTCCACATTGATTTGAACAAACACTTCTATCATTTTTACAGGCTTGTCTTGGTCGCTGACACCGATCACAAGTAAATGAGAGCCTTCTACAGGCGATGTCCGGAATGTAACTGTCCCTGTGCTTGAGTGCACGTCAAACATATTAGAGTTGCCTCGAAGAATGGCAAAGCGTAAATCTGTAGCCACATCGTGATCTGTGCAGTTAAGCTGCCAAATCGTATCTCCATTGTTGTGACTGCTCGGAGTTACTATAATCGGTTCTACTGTCTCACATACAGGATCGCTCTCGTTTTCATTAATAATAAATACATTAAGCGCACCAATAGAAGACCTGGCTATTGTCATGGATTTGTCTACAACAGTCACTTGCAGTGTGTATGATTGGTAGACTTCATAGTCTAGCCCGGGGCCCGCGAATAGGCAGCCAGTTTCCTTGTGAAGTGTAAACGGTGAAGTGGAATCTTGAAGGCTAAACTCTACTGTTCCGTCGCTGCCGGCGTCGCCATCTTGTACAAGGAGTGTTGTTATCAGGGTCCCTGAGGAAGAGTATTGGAAACTCTCTAATTATATATGTCCATGATTATCAGATAAATACGATATCATCATTCTCAATAGATTAATTATTAATTAGAAAGCTGGAAAGACCAACTATTGAGATATAACACATTTTAATTGCCTGTGTGTTGCATCACAAATCTTAGGTTCATGTGTTTAGATAAAAACAGCATGTGTAAAAAGGGGTGGTGTGTGAGTTAATGTCTATAAATATTTGGAAACTGATTAACTAAGGTCTGTGATTTAATGGCTATAGATATTTGGATCATGAATGAGTAATGTCTGTGAGCTAATGGCTATAGATATTTGAATAATGAATGCTTAAGGTCTGTGAGCTAATGGCTATTGATATTAGGAAGCTGATTAACTAAGATCTGTGAGTTAATATTTGAATACTGAATACGTGAAGAAGAAAGAAACACTATTTATATTTTTTAAAGCCAGGTGAAAATTAAATCATGATTTATATATATAATACAGTTCATAAATATTGTACCTTTCACTGAATTATTTAAGTAAAAGGCAACTGCACATCAAGCAAGAAACATATTTTATTGTAAGGAACTTGAGGAAACATACGAATAATAAACGCTATGGAAAATAATCACAAATGACAAAAAAGTATCTCAGTTTTACAAAGCCATTATACATTTGAGAAGGAGCCATGGTATAGCTCAGTGGCCAGCAGGCAGCAGGCTTGCATGTCCTGGGAAGTAAACACTGCCGCTTTGATACTGAGCACATGACACATCGAATGCCGATATTGAGCACATGACACATCGAATGCCGATATTGAGCACATCACACATCGAATGCCGATATTGAGCACATCACACATCGAATGCCGATATTGAGCACATCACACATCGCATGCCGATATTGAGCACATCACACATTGAATGCCGATATTGAGCACATCACACATCGCATGCCCATAAGTCTATACGAAAATGGAACTAACACTAAGTACCCAGTACGCTGCATGACGTGTACACGTGACATTTACTAGCTATTATTCATTTGGCAACAATATGCGTCAGCAATAAAACTACTAAAACAGTAATAAATACAGGAAATACAATGACATCCCGCCGGCACTGAGTGGGAGGCGGTTGACAATGACATACCAAAACTCTGGAGGGAGAACACATTTACCCTGGAGGGAGATTGCATTACCCTGAAGGGAGAATACATTTACCCTGGAGGGAGAACACATTTACCCTGGAGGGAGATTGCATTACCCTGGAGGGAGAACACATTTACCCTGGAGGGAGATTTTCTTTACCCTGGAGGGAGAACACATTTACCCTGGAGGGAGATTTTCTTTACCCTGGAGGGAGAACACATTTACCCTGGAGGGAGAACACATTTACCCTGGAGGGAGATTGCATTACCCTGAAGGGAGAATACATTTACCCTGGAGGGAGAACTCATTTACCCTGGAGGGAGAACACATTTACCCTGGAGAGAGATTGCATTACCCTGGAGGGAGAACACATTTACCCTGGAGGGAGAACACATTTACCCTGGAAGGAGATTGCATTACCCTGGAGGGAGAACACATTTACCTAGGAGGGAGAACACATTTACCCTGGAGGGAGAACACACTATCAACGCAGGCCTTTTTCCAGCCAAGACCGTGTGTGTTGTGTTGTGTTTTGTTGTGTCATGACCCGGATCCATCCCTATATGCCTGTCCTAAGATACGAGTTGATTTGACTGACTAAATATAGCTCTTATGAACTTTTTTACCTCACCTAGATTGACGAAGAAATAATGTTTGCTTTTTTTGCATATTCTTTACAGGACGTCGCAGTCAACTCCAGCATGTTACTGCTGTTGTGATATATTGGCAAGTTTACGTTCAGTAGTTTGCCATTGCTTTCTGAAACGACCGACTCCCATACCAATTCGTTAAAACCCAGCGCAACGCGGTCTGCCGCCAAATCGGTCACAGCTATGTTTCGAACGCAGGTAAGCGGAATTACGAACCGCGTCCGTAACGCCTTCGTCACGGAGACCGGCAATGTTTACTTCACTTACCCTTTATACTACCAAACAAAGAATGTGGTCATTACAGCTGTAAGATGAAAGTCGAAGAATAAATTCTCCAGGTACTGTTACATTTGCCATATCTTATTCAGGTCGTTTCTCTCAGTGTGATCTTGATCCCGGTCTCATTTGCTTTTCAATTTCGAGTTTTTTATCACATTCATTGCAAGCATATATCTTTAGTCTTCGTATACAGGTTACTCCTTCTTACTCTTCTTGTATGAATAAGCATTCTCAAATATCAACATGAATAGAGCCTATAAACATAACTGTTTATCGCAAGTCATTCTCCGCCCCGCCCCCGCCCCACCTTTACGCCTAAGGAAACCTTTTACATTGAGACGTAACTGGAATATGGCGTTTGTCCCATATTTTATGGTGCCAGCCAAACGCAATCTCTGTAGCCTTAGCTTGTTTATAGAACAGGCCACGCTATCTATAGTCACAAACATGAAGTCAAATCGACCCATTTACACGGGTTGGGCGCACTGGAGAGATGGTGCAAGACTCAAGTTTTAGTACAACCACATATGAACATACCTGGCCAGGTCAACTCGCTGAGGTGGATGTCACTCAGGTTGAGGAAGACAGGCGTAAACTCGTTCATAGGCTCAACAGTTATACTGATGCGAGCCAGTGACGTCAGGGAAGGCGTACCCTTGTCGGAAGCTGCCACCAGAAGCATGTAATCTGCTGCGGTTTCGTAGTCGACAACACCAGAAGCCTTGACGTACACCAACCCTGTAACCTCGTCTATGGCAAACGGGGACTCTGCAGTAAGATAATGTACCCAGCTCAGTAGATGATAATAATTATAATATGGTATGGATGTTATGCCGGCTTCCTGGCCTAGAGGTTAGCGACTTTTCTCCGTAATCTCGTATACTCTCGTAAGTAACGTGACGACGGTGAGAATCAGCAGTGGTTCGAATTGCGTCGGTAACTTACGGGGTATGTGAGCCGGCCGCTCAGAAAGCAATGGCAAACTACTGCGCGTAATATTGCCAAGAAATCAACAATCAGCTAAAAGATGCTGATGTTGACAGCAATGTCCTGTAAAGGGCATGCAAACAATTTTTTTAAATAGTTTTGGGATACTTTTTTTTTCGGGAGGCAACCGGTGTGAAATATGTACATCGGTAACAATGTAAGAGTACAAAAGAGTAGAGGCTTTCTTCATGCCCTCTTTAAGGCATTATTATTCACTATTATTCATTAGAGAGGAGCCAACATTGCTTATATATGGGGGACGTTCATTTGAAACCCGCTCTAATGGCTTTATTACAAAAGCATGAAAGAAGCATTAACAGGTGTGGTAGAATTAAACAAAGCCTACTAATTATACACCATGGGTTGGTTAGAAGAAGTCGCCTAGGCATTCAGGTAAGCATCCAATTGCTTAGTAGGCGGCGAATGCCGTCCACAAAAACGGATTGTGGTTGCTGACTGAACCAATTGTTTACCGCGTTCATTACGTCTGCATCTGTGTGAAATCGTTGCCCCTTTGAGAGCTTTTTAGAAGTCAGAACAAATAAAAATCACGTGGTGACAAATCAGGACTACAGGCTGAATGTTACAGAATTTCCCACTTCTTCCTTGCTAATGCTTCCTGCACAATCTTTGTGCAGGCGGACGAGCATTATCGTGCAACAAAATCACACCGCGAGAAAGCATGCCGGGTCGTTTATTCTTCATGGCTTTTTGCAGCTTATCTAGTGTTTGCAAGTAGTGGGTAGAGTTGCTGTTGACACCAGGTTCTTTAATGTCGGCCACCAATAGTCCTTCATGGTCAAAAAAAGCGCTGAGCATAACCTTACAAGCGGAAACCTGTAACTTGAATTTTTTGGCTTTTGGTGATCCAGCATGCTTCCATTACGTGCTATCTCTTTTGCTGCTCGGCTCAAAGTGGTGAAACGATGATTCATCGCCTGCCACTATGCGGAAGGGAAATGCATCACCCTCCACTCTATAGCGCAGCAAGTGGTTCAGACACCATCCGATGCGTTGCTCTTTTTGTGGTCGGTCAAGATCCGTGGTACCCACTGTGAACACACCTTCCAATATTGCAGTTTCCTACAAAAGACCTTTTGAATTGTACCAACTGACACATCACATTCTTTCGCTAGCGAACGTATGCTTCGGCAACAGTTCGTCTGTACTGCTGCTCAATTTTGGCGATCTTTTTTTTTTCTGTTGCAACAATATGCGCTTGACCCGGCGTCGAAGATCTGTAGTGAACTGACGTCCTTTCCGAAACATTCGTGCCTAGTCTGTCACTGTTGTCTTCGACACACATTTGTTACCGTACGCTGCCAGCATTCTTCGATGAATGTCCACTGGTCGACATCCTTCAAATGAAAGAAACAAACTGAATCACCACTCTTTGAGCTTCTTTGGGCGGATTTTGGACCAACCCAGCCATTTTCTCAACGGTCAGAAACAGAACCTGTCCATCATGGGACGATATGCACTTGCTCTTTTATTCATTGGTCAGTACTTATCACATGACAATGACATTATCATGTTCAATTACGCGCGGTACGGCACGAACGGATTTCAAATGAACGCCCCTTATACAAGAGGTCCCTAATTATTGATTTTATATTATTATTATTATTATTGAAAAGGCAACATATCTACCTACCAAAATGACAATAGTGTTGATTTGAGGGAGACAATATTTGTTTTTTTTATTAAATGTCAATAGTGGTGATTTGAGGGGAGGCAGCATTACCTACTTGAAAAGAAACCATCATTATTTAATCCAAGAAACTTATCTACAATCAGCTTAGCCTACTTTGTATAACTGATATGATACTATTATTTGATTATAGCAGTGATTCCTAAACAGATTAAACGATAAAGTGAATCAAATGATAATTGTGAATCTGCAACCTTGGCTAGATTGCAAGAACATTAAGTCAAACAGGGCGAACACTGACAAGAACGCTCTAAAAGGGGCCAAAGAATAATCAGCTAACACAGATCTGGTGATGTCAGCCGCCACACGCTAAAGGGGAAATTGAGGAAGGGATCCGAGCACTTATGGATTGAGTGGTTCGGTGTTATGTCGATTAAATAACTTACTAACTGACTCACTCACTCACAAACTAGCTAACTAATTAACTAAATAGTTAACCAACAACTAACTTCCCAAAGCTGTATCTTCTGAACTACACTTCAGAAATGAATTTGTTCTCCCGACACTATGAATTATGCATTGTTACAAATTACATCCAAACACACACAAAGCAATGTATTCCCTCAATGAATGTAAACACAGACGCCAAAAATAAAATATTGCACAATTTCTTGCCTGGCATATTTCGCTGTATCTCGTCAGGTGTATGCCGCAGAGGTATATATCTTATTAATGTGAAAAATTAATGCCATTTTGGCTGAAATATGACGTACATTGTCGCGCTGAACTTGCTCGAAATCTGTAGAATGTTATATCCACGGAAGTTGAGTTGAGTTGAGTCAAGAACCGACATCACCGCACTAGTGGCATTCCCATAAGCGCTCAGTCATTATCTTCAACGGCCAACGTAGAGTTCCAATACTAATGTGCCCGTTACAATCTGATTATATGTCGTCTTGCTTTACCTCTGTGTGACGACTGTCTACCAGATCTTCTGACCACCCACTGCTGCCGCATTCTCTCTAGACCATGATAAGTAATCTGTTCCTCTGCATTGTTCACACGCCCCCAGATGGTCTTCACCACATCTGCCTTACCATGCATTAAATCACCGCTCAATGATACAGCACCAGCCAATGTGTCTGCCTGTTCATTTCCAACCACACCAGAGTGTCCTTGAGAAAAGATCCAGTGAATGCTCACAACCCGCGACACCTGAATTGATGCATAATATTCAGCACGACGCTTGCCAGTCTTCACCTTTGTCAGCATGCTTTGTGAATCAGTTACAATCACAACATGCGTATACAGTTAGTTCTCCAACCAGCGGAAAGCATCAGTAACCACATTCATTCTCAGAGTTGAGGTTGTGGTGTCATATGCCAAGTTCTCCTTAACTAAACATTAGTCATTGGCTTTTGCTATGAATCCCCAGGCACTTTTTTCCCCTCTTAACACAGAGCCAGGACGAGAGTAGTTCTGAATTAATTGCCGAATTTATACTTCTATAGCGAGGTAGACCAAGAAGACGGTGGAGAGATAATATATGTACAGACCTACAAGCACTTGTAATCAACGATTGGCAAGAGAAGGTCAACCAGAGAGACGAATGGAGACGGATTGTATCTGCAGCAAAGAACCTCAATGGCTCGGAATGCTGAAGAAGAAGAAGAAGAAGAAGAAGAAGAAGAAGAAGAAGAAGAAGAAGAAGAAGAAGAAGAAGAAGAAGAAGAAGAAGAAGAAGAAGAAGAAGAAGAAGAAGAAGAAGAAGAAGAAGAAGAAGAAGAAGAAGAAGAAGAAGAAGAAGCGTCTGTTGGCCACTCCCTACACTCACGTCTCAATGTGATTATAACCCTATACAAGTCAAAATTTCCATTCCGCACTCTAACCCACTCCTTGACTCTTATGTGTGGGTAGGGAGATGTGTGTGGGTGGGGGATATGTGTGTGAGTGGGGGTGCGGGTGTGAGTGAGGGATGTGCCAGTAGGTGGGGATCTATGGGTGGGTGGGGAGATGTGTGTGGCATGGATGGGTGGGTGAGGGGATGTGTGGTGGGTGGGGGATGTATGTGGGTCAGGGATGTGTTTGTGGGTAGGGGTGTTTGGGTTGATGGTAGAAAGTGTGTGGGTGTTAGTTGGTGGGGAATGTGTATGTGGGTGGGTGCAGTGTGTGTTGATTGTTAGGGTGTGTGTGTATGTGTGGGTGGTGGATGTGTGGTTGGGGGATGAGTGTTAGGCTGGGTGGTTGGAGGTGTGTGGATATGGGTGGGTGTGTGTGTGTGGGCTGGGGATGGGTGTGTTTTGGGGAGATGTGTGTGGGGGATGTGTGTTAATAGGGAAGGGTGGGTAGGTGGGTGTTTGGGTGGGTGGGTGGTGGGTGGGATGTGTGTGCATGGTGAGGGTGTGTATGGCTGGCTGAGGGTGTGTGTGGGTGGGATGGGTATGTGGGAGGTTGGGGGTGGGTGGGAGTGTGTGTGGGTGGGGGTTGTGTAGGTGGGGGTGTGTGTTGGTGGGGATGTGTGTGGGTGGATGGAGGGTGTGTGTGTATGGGTGGGTGATATATGTGGGTGGGTGAGTTGGGTTTGGATGTGTGTAGGTTGTGTGTGGGTGGATGGGGGTGTATGTGGGTGGGTGGGGATGTATTCGGGTGGGAGGAGGATGTGTGGGTGGGTGAGGTATGTGTCTCATAGAATTGTAATATGCATTGTGTATGCTTACAACATTTATTTGACAATGTATTTTCCTATGGAATGAATCATGCACTATGGATGAATGATTGGAAGGGCCGAATGAAAGACGGGCCTGCGTGCCCAATATGTAACCCTTTTAAAATAAAGTTGAATTGAATTGAATTGAACTGCCAATCTTCTCAAGTGGGCACACTTTCCTGATGGTATCTTATGCCTGAGCCATCCATGATCTTCCTCTAAAGAGCCTCTGGCCTTTGACTGCATCCAGGGAATCATGTAGGAGCTGTTCCTTGTCCGCAGCCATCTTGAGGTATGGTATGACCTTGCCTGCAACATATTGTGTATGTCTACAATGGTCAGTAGCGCCAGGATGTATCGCATACACACAATTGGGGTGTCCCTTGTATATCTCAGAATCACTCGCATGGCTGCATTCTGTATGCGCTATAGTTTAACTAGCTGTAGGACTATTTGAGACAATGAGTATTCCTAGTTCATTCTCTACCATTGAAATTATCAAGTGCTGAAAAAGTGTGAGTAACATTTTCTGCTCCATGCCCCTTGCATGCCATACACTTCAGTGCACTGAGTCCCATCTGGCACTTTGTAACCATCACTTCAACATGATCCTTAAAGGACAGGCTTCTATTAAAAGTGATTCCCGGGTGACTAAGTCTGCTTTCTCTATTCACATTTCTATCATTTATTGTGAGGCTTGGGAGGTAAGCTTTAACAATACAATTGTCTAAAGAGCTTCACAAGACAGATGTCTCTTCTGTGTTAATAACAGTATTCATCACCGCGCACCAATCCATCACTTTGTGAGAATCAGCTGCAGCTCCTGGGCTGTTTGATTTATATCCCTCCCTTGCCTGTATGCGAGAACACCATCTGCAAATATTAGTATCCTTCCAGCCCCGGTTGCTTTGAGGGTTGCACTCTTACTCCTATAAACATTGAAAAGCGCAGGTGAAATTGTTAACTCCTGTGGTAGTCCCGGAGCAATGACACATGCCTCAGAGGTCCATATACTCACCCGGAGAGCCACTCTACGAAAATTCAAAACAGCTGCAAACCAGTTCACCAACCAAGAATAGACTCTTCTCGCCATGAGTGCGTACATCAAAATATCATATCTGACCCTGTTGTACGCATCCTCGAGATCTTCTTCTTCGTTCATCCGGAGTTTTTTTTTTCCGACGTGATTACGTTGTGCCTGTTTACAGCAGAGCTGCGTTCTTGCGCTGTTAGGCCGACACATCCGACTTCTGCGGGCATTTGTTGACCGGGTTAACCTTCCCGGTATCATCGAGATCAAGTGCTGCCATCGCCGTCCCCTGTCTGTTGTGGAATCCTTCATAGGCAGAGGCAAAAGTGGCTGCATTTGCCCAAGTATCTTTCCCCGGCCGGTAACTTCCCAAACCATTTGGAAGTAGCTTTCCCCATTCTAAATACTCTTGAAGCTTAACAACAACGATCTTCACCAGCACCTTGTTCCGTTGGGTGATAATCCCGAACCCATTTAGCTTTGAATGATGTTTTCCTGGCTTACGAAGTGGTGTTAAATAGCTGTACATACAATCCTGAGTTACTGATGACACCCTGATGCTCAGATTAAAGTAAGCAGCCATCACCATACGTTCTCCATCACTCATATCCCTTATGTGTGCATACCTAACCCCATCGGGCCCTGGTGCGATGTCATTTGCTTTCTTCAATGCATATTTGATATCTCCCAGCTGTATGATATCTTCACAGTGGGTATCTTTAATGGTACCTGATAGATCATCTCTAACTGAGTCTCTGATGTCGCCATCATTCTGATCTGTCTGTGCTATAAATCTCCGCAGGAAAGCTTCCCATTTCTCTTTGTCCATTGTCAACGGCGAACCGCTATCTCTGTATATTGTACCCACTGTGAAATGAGGATCTTCCCTTTGCCTCTGTCTGCGCAATTTCTAGAACTTTCCCAGTGTTGCATCTCTTCCAATCGCATTCATAAATCGCTTGAATTCCTCCAGCTTATCTTTCTTCTCTTCCGAAGCTTTCTCCATTTCCTCAAGGGAGCTTTGGTGTGTTCGCCGCACTTTCTGCAACTGTTTCTTCTTTTCGTTCATCCGGAGTATTTTTTCAGATGTGATTGCGGTGTGTCTGTTATGCGCCCTTGGGCCGAAACCCGTAGGCCAACACATCGACTTTAGCGTGCTTTTTTGACCAGGTAGCATTCCTGGGAGACTCTCACTTTTGTAGTGCCATCTGCAACCATGCTGGCCAAGGTTGAACGGTCGAGGACAACGGTCATCCCTCAAAGGAAGGCAGGGACAGTCCATAGCATTTTCCGCCATCCAAGGTTGCTTCCATAGTTGCAGGGCCGACACATAACGCCCTGGATCTGGGCTCACCGAGGGAGATCGTCACGTCCTGCTCATGGCTGCTTTAAATCCTCACTTCAATATATTGGTCATTTCGTTTCCCCGGGTCATTCCCGCACAAACCAGACAGGTTTGCAGACGGCATCCACTCAGCGAGTTTTCGGACATGTGCTTGTCGTTGAGCCCATCAGAGCTTTTCCAGGCACAACAGACATTCGGAAAACTACCCAGTCAGAGCTGTTCCGAACAAGAGCGGCATTCGGAAACTAGGTAGTCAGAGCTGTTCCTAGCACGGGAGACATTCGGACGAGACATTTCACTCGGACGTAATTGCGTAGTGTCAATTTTTAGTTTGCCACCCGTAGGACGACACTTCCGACTTCAGCGGGCGTTTTTTAATGAGGTTAGCCTTCCTCTGGTTTCGAGGCACGTTGGACTGTTGTGATGTCGCTAACATCTCAGCTGGTCAAGATAGAACGATGAACGACATCGTGGTCGGCCCTCAAGGGAAGGCAGGGGCAGACCGTGAGCATTCCCTCGCTATCCAAGGAGGCTTCCATAATTGCAGAGCCGGCACATATTGCTCTGTGACTGGGCTCACCCGAGGAGTTGCCACGTCCTGCTCATGGCTGCTTTAATTCCTCACTTCCATGTGTTGGGCACCTCGTTTGCCACTGATCGCTCTAGCACACACCAGGGACGGTCAGACTGCAAGCGACACCAACTCGGTAAGCTTTTGCTTTTGACTTCGGACCACGCAATAGGTTCGCTCGTCGTGCGTTCCATTTTGCGTCATTGGGACGTTCTTCCACTTTTGTCTACACTCTCTATGAGTTAGATACAGTTTTCGCAGCCGTTTTCTTCGACTGGGGCACTTTTTTGACTTTTTGTACTCGCTCACGAGGTAGGCTACTTGTGCTGCCGGCTCAGCACCTTACCTTCGTGCAACGTGAACGAGAAACGGCCTGGCCCTCTCATCCGGGAATCTCTCATATACCCCAGCTGAGAGCCTTCGAACTTCTATCAGACCTGGGCATGTAGCTTGCTCAGTATCACGCCTTTATTTTTCGAAAGGTGGCTATCGGCCCGGCTCTCCGGTCCGAGGGTTCGTGGCTTAGAGGCGTTCAGCCACAGCCCTCGACAGGGAGCCTTTAGTGTTTTGTCCGGACCAAGATATTCTGCCTTCGTGCGCCTGATTTAGATTTTAGACTGCTATCCTCAGTCTCACCTGCAGAGCAGCAGGTTGTGTCTCTCTTAGTCTGGTCCCTATCCCATGAGCCGTTCGATATGTAGTTTTCACCCATCGGCAAGCACATGGGGTCAATGGGACACGCAAGCTCCCCCACCACGGCAAGGTGGAGACACATCGGGGGAGCTGCAACTGTTTAACCGCCGTTCTCTTTTATCTCCATGCCAGTGCCACCTCGGACGTCCACCCTGGAGGCTGCACATAAATAGGTTTACTAGTGACACTGCCGTCCCAGAAGGGTGTTTTCCCCCTCATATTTAAAGGTCTTGCGTGCTCTCCCAGTCTTTGTCTTGTTGGTCTTGGCAATCAATACTGAAACGGGTACATGGTCACTCCCATGATCACCCAGGCTAGTCCATTTTACATCCAGACATGCCAACTGGGTAACAAATGCCAGATGAATACCCGTGTCTGCATCACCAGGCCCAGTTCCTATTCTCGTTGGCATCCCTTAATGTATGCAGACAACCTCTGAATCCACCATGGCTTCCGCAAGGGCATTTCCCTGTCGGTTTTCCCCAGTATTGTCCCACTCTCTGTCGTGCATTAAAGTCACCACAAATTAGAAGCTTACTGCCTGGGATCTCCTCCAGCTTCTTAAACCAGTACCAAAGTTCCTTTGTGACAAAAGAATCCACCGTGGCTAAGACATTTATTAAGTTCCAGTTCAGACTCCCAATCGGTATGTGTATACTCTGCACCTCTCTTGCATTGTTATTCCACTGACAGGTCTAGAGTCTCATGTTTTAATCCCTTCTTCACTAGCAGACCCTGCCCATGTCTCCCCTGTCCAGTCAGATTAATGTGGCTGGCATATCCATGGCAATGGCAGCAACTCCATTGAATTCTTGCAACATGATGACATCAAAGTCTTAAATCAGCTTCTCCAGTACAGGTCCTCTCTGCCTGGCACTGCGACAATTCCAGTAGCCCACTTTTATATATTTGAATCCTAGACGTTGTGTTTTGTCCTAACTCACCTGGCCCCCAATCCTTCTATTTCTATACCTTCTTCTCCCTCGCTTTCTCCTCCACACTCCATCTACACTGACTGCTGAAGATGACATAACGCGCAGAGCATGTATTCCGTAAGGACGCAGAGGTGTTTCCAAGGCACCAGGGCCGGGTTATATACTGGCCAAGACCTACTGACGCGTCCTCGTCGAGCGTTCTGGGCAACAGGTCCCTTGGGGGTCCTGGCTAAAGTCAGTAGGATCGCCGATTTCTCCGAAGTCGGAGAGTGTCTGCCTGTACGGCGAGGAACCACCAGTCTGCACACCAATAAGCCAGACATGGGACAACGGATGCTCACGCAAACCTCAGGTCCTGTATGACATCACACTGATGTTGGACAACAGGATGCCTTCATCCGACATACAGGACTTCGCGTTGGAGCTCAAGCCAAAGAACACAAGCAAGCAAGCAACGTATTCCGTATCTCCTGCGATGACTCTGAGAAATAAAATTAAATACCATATAGAAAGTGGCGTATATTCCTTGGCACGGAGGATACATCTTGAACTTGAGAGGTAATCCTGATCGGGGACAAAAAGAGTACTCCACATTGCCCGATAGTGACCCGTAGTTAGAAGTAAAGATCTCTAAAAGAAATTTACTCATTAGATTTGGGCGGATCGTAATATGCCGGAAAATGCAGTCAATGTCTGGGGTTATTGGAGGCACCCATGTGTTATGACCAAAGATGGGTACTGCAGGAGCTGTAGGGGGATCCTAGGACCAACAGAAACTGGACTACCAAAAAGATAGTCAGCGGCAGCTTGTAGAACAGCCACATGATGGTAACTATATGGCGAGACAGCATGAGCAGGTCCGCAGGTATTGGGATGTGGATGAGAGACACAAAGTCCACATGGATGCTGACAACGATTGTTTTCAGGATGTAAAACAAAAACCAAAAAATAAAGACATTTACAAAACATTTGATACAGGACTTGACACTGCTGTCCGCGTTAAACATATGATTTTAGGAAAGAGTATTCCCTTACGAGGCTCGTGGACGGTGGGGTCAGCATTACACTGTTTTTGATTATATCTGATGGTGAAAATAAAGACTATTATGGCTAGATTCCCCATGTACATCCCCAAATAACGCACAACGTGTATTCTGTCAGGGTTATATTTCTTGAAGCCAAACCAAGCTGCATTGTCCAGAAGATTGAGTTGAACATTATCATTACCCAGTTGACAAGTAGCAGACCAGAAGTCGTTATCCGTGATGTGCAGTTCAAATATCATCTTGACAAGCATAATGAAGGTTCTCCATAATAACAATAGGTGAGACAGCACTGTGCCAGCATGACGAATCTGGAGCAACATTGCTTTCAGGAATATGTAGACTGATGTCAGAGCACAGACCTTATTCACAGCAACCACAGTGACAGCGAATGTCTCAAGCTTTAAAATGTGAATTAGTCCAGTTATCATGAAAACTTAAAACTTGTCCTCCTAAGCCAAGCACTCATAGTACTTGCGGTTTTCAGTCTGAGTTGTTCTGCACTGCTGAATGTTTTCTTTCTCTCAACTGTACTCAAAATACTACCAACGCCACTTCTGTTCACATTGAAATTCTCATCAGAGTCAATAATGTATCGGTTCAAGCTGCTGAGCTCCAGGAAAGGTTCATGAAAGTACCTCAGCTGCATGATGACAATCACCATGAAGCATGCTGGTGTCAGCAAGTTGATTGACAGGCCGGTGATGTCATATTTCTGTAGCCCAATGTCTTCTAACTATTCATTATCCACGCCTACGATGTTCTTCGAGTGACTTGTGCGTTCTCAAACAAGTATGTGTAAATCAAAGTGAGTACCGGGATAGAGTAGACAGCCACGACACACCAGAATGTCTGCTTGATGGACCCCCAATAAATCCAAGTTCAAAATGAACGTCAGGATGAAGAGAAGAAAGAGAACCATGTGGATGATTGTGTAGATGGCAATATCTTCTTGGCGCGAAAACACGACCATCATGATGGTGCAGACGTAGATCCAGGACGTGCGTAGCAGAAGCCAGACAAACTTGCTAATAACGATCATAGTTGCGCTGTTACACGTTTAGTATTCCATTCCTGGTGGCAACTGCCAGTGGATCAAGGACTTCCATGACTTCACAAGTATCCTCTTGGGTATGACCCCATTTCTGTTATAACAATGTTGACGGAAAGTCAGAAATTAAACAACTGTAAACTCTCTGTAGAGCTAAGTGAAGAACAAGTTTATTTAATTTCTTACTGTCAATCTCATACGAGGCGACGGACTCCATATCAAAGTGCAAGCTGGAACGCGTACTGAGTCAGAAGCAGAAACTCGGCATATATGACCAGCAAGGGAGAGATCCCCAGACATGCTGTACCAGTATTCGGCATTAGCCTCAGAACACAAGATTTCAGGAAGTCTTTGTGAACTTGACCAGAAAGTGGTACATTCAAACGTACTTAGTTTGTGAAGACTTGTCTACTGGCTGGTCCAGTTGTTGGTTAATGTCCGTAGATGCAGCGTGACAAGCTATTGACAGATTCACTTTATTTGTGACCCCAAGATCAACAACTCCATCAGAATGTGTACGTCTGGTGATCCTATTTTTGGTTGAAGTTGTGGGCCCTGACCATCTTTTCCGCTGCTTGCTATGAAACGCAAGTCTGTTGTCAATGGTCATGTCAAGGTCTCGATTTATCGCAGCTGGAATCTGAGACTCGGCGGCAAGCTCATTAATCTGTCTCCAGGACGGCTCGCTTTTTCTACTCACCAGGCTGACCTGCTTCAACTGTAGAAAGGTAGTTTGCTCTCGTGATCTCGTACCAGTGGACAACTCTCTAGGCTGGATGTTCCTGTGTGTATGAAGTTGGCGAGGCCTGTTGGGAAAACTACTGGCTTGTTTGGGAACACCGGATTTCACTGAAGCAAGGTGGTCACTGTGAAGATGGTCAGTGGCAGCCATGTTGATTGGCACTGCTGGACTGCTCAAGGACATCACTTGTGTTCTGTGACGGGAGCCGCTGTACCCGGACCGACGGCGGGCTGCATGTGGCTGCTTGCCACGCAACGTTTCTCTGACTGGTCCAAGCTCTCGCTGCGTGTGTGAATCAATGCTGTTAGTTGGCTTGTTTTGTCTGGGATACAGCCGGCTGGGCACTTCTTGCACAGACTTCAACCCTTTTATCACAGAAGAATGTGGCCCACAATCATTCCAACTGGCTTTTCTGGCCTGTGACACAACAGCGGCACTGGTACTTTTGTTGTTGATGACTTTGTGAGAGGTGTTCCTGCCAATGCGAGTTTGTCCCCTCAAACTTCGAAGATAACGGCGGACTGCCTCACGAAGTGTACGAAGGTTTGTGTGTTCAGAGTTAAGAATGCGTGACCACGGATTCGTTTCCGTGAGATCTAATGTTGCTACAGCTACAGCCTTGCCCACATCTTCAAAGTGTGCAGGTGTGTACTTGGTGGGGTAGCCAACAGGAGGTGGTGGTGTGACACATCCATCATCTCCATGGGCTGGAGGAATGTAAGTCGTTGCACGTCCTGAGTTGTAGTTACACTCTAGAGTATAGCTATGTATCAGTCCAATGGCTTTGTAGATGGCAACACGACCACTTCCTTCTTTAGACATTCCATCCCTTTTGTCTTTGATGTACATATTTCTTTCTGAGAAGTTGCAGCCGCTGAAATCAAAATGTGGTGTGTTGAGTGAGACAAGCTTGGCAAACAACATGTTCTCAACCTGGGTGTCTTCATCCTCAAAGTAGTTTCCATAGATGAAGCAGCCACGTTTAGATGCATGACCATGGAGGTCTATATACATGGCCACCCCACTTGCATGTGCTGGAATCAGCAACAGCTGGCCATCCCTCAAATGTGGAGCATTCAACCCATCTCTTGAATCTGAGACATCCATATCTCCGTCATTATCTGAGCCTTCATTGCCTAGAGCATCAATCAGTGGGTGTTCATCGGGGGAGTCCAAGCCAGAGCTGTGAACGCTGGTTTTAGCCAGCTCCTCTGACACATTCAATGAGGACAACTTGAGGCGAAGATCCGAGTTCACAGGGTGAGACTGGCCATGGCTTTTATGTTCGTCAAACAAGCTGACACAACTGCTGCCAGAACTAGAATCTTCATGGGGCATGCTTCTAGTCTGTGAGAGATCCTCAAGATATGTCAAGTCCAGGGGCTCCAGTGATGTAGGCTTCGGTGACACAAACACATGATGATAATGCTGAAAATCATTATATGTGTTGTTTTCAGTCAAGCCTAAGCCAACAATATGAGGGATGATACAGTCAACTGTACCTATGTTCATAATGTCCTCAACAGTAAAGCTGATGCCATGTTGATAACTACAGCTGTTCGATTGTACGCTCTGCCCACATAGATCCTGCGCAGTACAGGAAGTAGCTGATATAACATCAGAGTTCTTGGACTCCAGTCCATGTTGAGCATCTTGCTGGTGCAGCAATCTGTCGCCATGTGACACTTCCCCAGCCACAGCATGCTGCTGGTCAACAACCATGCCAGGACTCACGGCAGCAGAGTCTGAGACTCTATTGGTAGAAATTGGTGGCAAATGATTGTCCAAGATCAACAAAGGTAGACTGACCTGGCCAGCCGCAGCTGTAATTCCCTGATCCACATCTACACAAGTGTCACGCCGCTGTCTGGAGTACATGGCAGTGCTGACATCAGCAGTCTGTAGACTACATTCAGGTGCTGATTCAAACACCTGCTGTAAACCTGCTGGCTTCTTTTTGTGTTTTAAATCTGCTGGCTTCTCTCTGTGCTGCAAACCTGCTGGTTTATCTCTGTGCTGCAAACCTGCTGGTTTATCTCGGTGCTGTAAACCTGCTGGTTTATCTCTGTGCTGCAAACCTGCTGGTTTATCTCTGTGCTGTAAACCTTCCAAGTGCAGGTCTGTCTGTCGGAGATGGTCGGTCTCGTTACACGGCAATACTGTTTCAGCATCAGGGAAATTAATCATTACTTCATCAAAACCTGTTGCCTGCGAGAGATCTCTTTCTTGAATGTGGTGATGGACAATAATACTTTTAGCTGCATAGATTGAAGGATGCGTCCTTGGATTGGGGTCCAGGTAAACACGATTCAAGTTGACCCCACGTAGATCAGTCCTGTACTGACCTTTCATCACACCATCTGGATTGAGCATGGGAATCAACTTGAAGACAAATTGTTTCCGCAGCTGGCAAGCTCGGGGATCATTCTCTCGGAGAATAAAGTTCAAGAAACCATTGTAGACATAACTGGCTGGAGTTTCACCTGGGTGAACACGACTGGTCAACACAAACACTTTTTTTCCGCTGAACCGCTTACACCTGGGAGTCAGCTGGTCTGGAAATAGATGCGGATCAAATCGTGGTTCCAGACAGTCTGTGAGACCATGGCAGGAGGAGACAGTCAACAGATCCACTCTCAGCTTGTCTAGAGAGTAACACAATAGCTCTCTGTGATAGTATATGTTGTCCACATCTGTTTGGGAAGAGTAGCTGAGACAAGGCTGGAAACGTGTGTCCAATTCTTGCATCTGTTCCTGACAATCTGTGTACGACCAGGGGAAACTGAAGGCAAAATAGGCTGTTGCAGCTTTGACACCAGGGAAGCGATACACAAATGACAGAATGAACTGGTCATCTACAGTCTCGTATGTAGGCCTGTCCCTGATTCTCTGCCACTGTGGCTTGCCTGGACTGATGCGGACAAATGGAGTCAGGCCCTGGCCGTAGAGTTTCCCTTGCTTGTTCATGTTCATTATGTTGATCTTGATGAGCTTCCCCCCAGTCCAGCCACTGACACCAAAGTGAAACCAGGACCTATTTGGGTTTTCGAACTTTGTCCCCCCGCAGTCAGGCATGGTCCATATGTTGTATTCGTAGTCTGATTTGTTCTCACAAGTGTTGTAAATGGTTGATCCATTTACATTTTCATAAGCACCAACATCTTCACTTCGGAAGACTTTCTCCACTCGAGCCAGATTGCCAGAGTCAAACTTTGAAGTGAACACCAGTCCTCCAACTCTTACTTCCATGGTTAAGGATGGATGCTTTCTACCGGTCAACAGTCTGATGTAGTTATTTCTCAGCAACCATCATACCCTTCATCGTGGAGTCGGATTCTGATTGATTGATAGACGGCCGCCACTTCACTTACTGAACATTGAGTCGGCACCTGATTTTTTGATTGATTGATTGATTGATTGGTTGATTGATTGATTGGCGACTGTCACTTCACTTATTGAACTTATTCTTGTCGCATGTCAAATTGATTGTTCAAGTGCACAGTACAGCATTCGAACTGCTTAGCTTCAAGCAAGACAGGAGAAATATTGCATGTGTCAACAATATGAGCTTGTATACTTGCACACAAACTATATGCTAGAGGCGCGGTGAGCTGTGGTGAGGATAGTTCTGTGAGCGTCGGTGTTCAGTGGTGCAGACTAAAGCGGCTGGCGGACATTTTATCAACTTGTCTTATCTACGGAAGTCAACACTTAGCAGGAAGTCCTTCTGTTTACATAGTAACCGCTGGATTCGACTAATATATAATGTTTCGATATATTTGAGCAATCGATTATTGTTCGTAGAATGCATTCATCATGTGCCATACCGATAAGCTTAGGCGGTCATGATTCGCCATCTCACTCGATCACCAGAGTCGTGGATCAGCCCAGTGTTCTTGTCTCGACCATACCACGTGGTCAAGCCAACTTGGTATTTACTTCTCTGCCTTCCCCTTGTTCTCTTCTCCTTGTTCTCTTCCCCTCGATCTTGCCAGTTGTCATCAAGTTCTCCGATTTATTTCTTCTCATAATGTGACCAAAACGTTTTGACTGTGTACGTCTAATTTCTCTAATCAGTGTACGATTGTCATTTGTTTCTTATAGGACTTGGTCGTTGGTTTTTGTAGAATACAGTATAAGAAATCCGGATTTCTTATTGACTGTGTGGCTGTTGCTCAGCAAATGTTTCGTGATTGCCGAATTTGACGTTTTATGACCTATAGACTTTACAGTGAATCCTGAAGAATGATTAACTCTCTTTTCCACCCACACTGATATATGTTCGGCTACTCGATTTGCTAACTGTCTTTCAATTCTACCAATGTAAGTCGCTTGGCGTTCACACTGGAATAGATAACTGCAGGTGATTTGGTGCAGTGGTTCTTTCACAGATGGAGTGGGTATCGAGGTGGTTTTATATTTGATAGTTGGTTCAGCAGCAAATAGCGTATGGTTTACAACTGTTTTAAGCGATGGTTTATTCTTTTAACTATATCGTCTCCTCCAAATGTTAGCTGAAGAAACACTTGAAGTTTGGGAACAGTTGATTCTGTGGGGGTTGGTTAGAATAGCTGGCAGTGACGCTTGATGAAACCGGTTGGATATCCATTAGATATAAGAGTCTGGTGAAGGGTGTCTATTTCTTCCTTTAGTGTGTTGTCGGAGCAAATTATTGACTATTGACCATGAACAAGATGACACCTTACAGTTCTTGGACATCCTAATACGATTTCCAGAGGATGGCATCATCCAAAGAGCAGTCTATCGAAAAGGAACATTGGCTGGCAAATATATGAAATTTCATAGCCAAGAAGATCAGCAAACAAGCTAAGGTAGCATGTTTTAAACATGCATCTTTCTTGGGGCAACCTACCATTTTGAGTCATGTACCATTTTGAGTCATGTACCATTTTGAGTCATGTACCATTTTGAGTTATATACCATTTTTCGATTCGATTCTACCATTATCCTTACTCCGTTCAATCTCAAGGAGAAGTTATAGTTAGGGTCCATCCCTGGCTCAAATTAATAATCCTGTCACTAAGTCATCCGCAAACAGCAGCTGCTTACGGTTTTACCCTCACAAGCTTATTAATTTGTAGACGATTGTTGTCCATAGGGAGTTATGGCCAATAAGTGTCATTCTTCAATCACTAGAGAATAGAACTGGAGCTTTTGAATTAAAATATACCCCAAAAACATTAGAATATTGTAGACCAAGAAGAGGGAAAATACTGAATTTTACCAGATTTGAACATTGAAGAAAATTGGGTCATGAATAGTATTGTGTCTCGGAAGCTAAAATAAAACGCCATTTTAAGCGGAACGATGGCTTGATAAGAACAGTGGTTGGTGATACGGTTCCTGATAGACGAGCACGGCGCCGCCCTGTAGGAAGACGGATACCTGACTTTACAGACACCTTTGGCATGAGGGTACATGAGGAGGCAGACAAGGCAAGAGATGAAACAAACATTTCGTTCATCAAAGGACCTCCTACATGATCACGATGAGGATATTATTCGCTACATTAAAATCTATATTATATACAAAGAGAGAAATATGTAGAGAAGAAAACGTATATTATTTGCTTCGCAGGACAACTCAAGTACTGTAAATCCTGACATTTCCCTATATTGAGATATACTTTATTATATGCACGGAGTGAAGTTCGCATTTGCGATCTAATATAAAAACTACAGATAAACTATGATTTACGTATGTAAATGGCAATCATTTATTGCTTTATATTAATGACATTATCAACACTTAATGCATGGTAATTTCCAAGAGAACCGAAAATTCAATTTGCTTTATACATAGTAAATATATAGCAAATATCATTTATTACTTCACTTCATATGATATATAACTCTGCAGTATGCACCAGACGAGATGCAGGGAAATGTGTCAGGCAAGAAATCGTGCAATATTTTTAACGGCGTCTGTGTTTAAGTAAAGAAAAGAATAGTCATATCCAAGGATTGTTTCACAATAATCAGCAACATTATGAAAATAAGAAAAACCACGAGAATATAAAAAATCCGCTTATTCGGGATATATGTGTCGCCGGCTCTTTGGTATGGATGCGAATGTTGGACAATGAGTAATCCAACCTTGAAGAAACAGGTGGAAAGATTCATATGGATGCGAATGTTGCACAATGAGTAATACAACGTTGAAGAAACAGGTGGAAAAATAAATGTGGATGCGAATGTTGGACAATGAGTAATAAAATAGTGAAGAAACATGTGGAAGAAGAAATTTGGCGTTTTAACAAAATGTTGAAATATCGTGGACAAAGAAGGATACAAACAACGAGTCATTGAGAGCTGTGGGTGTTAACAATCGCTCCCAGAAACATTTGCGTGTCTCAGGGATTTGGAACGCAGTTTTATAATCCTGACATTGTTAGTTGCCTATCCTTTACAGGACGTCGCAGTCAACCCAGCATTTTGTGAGCTCTTTGTGATCTCTTTGCAGGTTTACGTTCGGTAGTTTGCCGTAGCTTTCCGACCGGCACCCATACTATTTCATTAAAAAAAACCAACGCAATGCCATCTGCTGCCAAATCGCCCACAGATGTGCTTCTAACGCGGTATGTGGGATTGCGAATTGTGTCCGTAACTACTTCGCCACGAAGCAAAGTTCGAAGTCAGTCTCCGGCGATATGGGAGCAGATGGCTGTGAGTTTATTTTCACTATGGTATGGCAAGCGACTAAACGTAAAACTGTCTAGACAATCACAAACAGCCAGTAATTGCTGGGGTTGACTGCGCCGTCCTGTAAAGGACATGTAACTAACTTTATGTAGACTGAGAGGAAGACAGAGAAAGCAGCACATGGACAGCTTAAAGAACTGAATAATAAATAATAATATAAGTTACACCAACGTCATAAAAAATAGCAGATGATGGAGAGGACTAGGGAGTCATGATCGCCAACGTGTGCTGCGGTGCAGACACCTAAAGAAGAAAACATATCGTGGGTTAAAGGGGGCAATGACTGTCCAAGACTAAAAGAGTTAAAGTAGCCACGAGAAGAAATATTTAAAGTGGCGACTATCACAGAGGTTAGGTACTGTACTAACTGGCATGGTATTGTGGGTTAAGGGAGCAATAACTGTCCAAGATTAAAAGAGTTAAAGTAGCGACGAGAAGAAATACTTAAAGTGGCGACTATCACAGAGGTTAGGTACTGTACTAACTGGCATGATCTGATCGACTCATGACAAGTGGCTTGGTACACATTGAGCTAATACATACCATCAACAAGTGAGTATGTGAACTGTCCATTAACACCATCCTCTGGGTCACTAGCTGCGACGATGAGTACAGACGTGAAGGCTGGTGAGTTTTCCACTACCCACCCTTCAAATAAATACTGTTGGGAAATAGTTGATGTAATAAGGAGAAGTTCAAGGAAGAACATTTTAAAGAACACATATTTTTTTTAAAAACTTCTAAACTCTGGCTTTTTGTCATTCGCTTGCTTTGAACTCAAGCAATTTGAAAAATTCTTTCTTCCGTTGAGAACACTTTTCTGTTTGGAATGCAAAGAATTACTCCAGCAGACGACAGCCATTCGCTACATATTGCTTCACGGTGGAGCATATTTTTAGGGCATCATGTGCTTCATTTTTCAAATTTGTTCTACATACAAAGTGTAGTGAGACTGTAAACACCCGGTATTAATGAGTGCACTGGAATGGTTTTTCCTTTTTATCTGGGTCCCTCGGCATAAGGAGAACGCTCTCTTCTGAGGTACTTGTCATATACGTAATCGAATCCAGGACCAGAAGTCAACATTACAGTCCGACTGACCTGTGTGGGTAACGAACCCGCTACGCCGAAGTCAGAGCTATATAGTCAACATTGAACAATAAACATTGGGATGCACAGAAGCTTCCACTAAATAAAGGAATCGGACTTGAAGCACTGAATTTCTCTTTGAAATTAAAATTTATGAGAATTTAGTAAACATAGCCTCATGTATTCAGGAAGACATGAAGAAACACCAGTCCTCATCAACACAGTCTTTGTCTTTTGCTCTGTATCCCCCATTGGGGCAAAGGCTCTCTAGCAACTCGGCACAAGGCATCTTGTCTTTAGCTGTCCCATAATACTGCCTCCGTGACCTTCTTATATTAGTCATTTCCGTCTTTACTTCTCTTCTCCGTGTGTTGTTAGGTCATCCTCTTTTTCTGTTGCCTAGTCAAAGATTTTTCTAGTTATATTATTCCCAGGTCTGTTCAGTGTGTGGAATACCCAGGGCCAGCGACTTGTGTTCATTTGTTGATTCACTGGCCGAGTGGCTAGAATGCCTTGTTCTCCTTCCGGAGACCCGGGTTCGAACCCTCAGTAAGGTGTGGATTTTTTTCTAACGAAAATAAACCCCTAACCTGAACAGTTCGCGTCGACCGCACTACCCAGGCGACCTACCTTGATTCCTCAGGTTCAATGACCTCCCCCCTTCCCCCCTTCCCCCCCCCCCCTTTCCGTCCTACACAGCAAGGTACAATAGGCAGAAGCTTTCCGCTTTTATTTTTTAAATTTTTTGACAGTTGATTCATTGGTATTTTTACAGTTCTCTTCATTAGCTACTTTGTGATCATTCTGTCATACCATTTTAGTTTTTTTATTTTACGCATGATTTATTAATTAATATTTGTAGTTTAATCGGATTAGTTGTTTTCCATGTTTCTGATAAGCAGTTCTGATTTAACTCTAGAACTGAATATTCTGTTTGATGCCATGTTTAATTTCTTGTGACTTTCACAAAACTATATAGCTATAAAAGCTCCTCTTGCCTTTTATTATATTATTATAATATCGTTATCTGCTCCTCCATCTTTGTCTACATTGCTACCCAGACAAGTGTATGTCTGCGGGCTGTTGAAGTAAGATTTCACCAAGGGAGATCTGATTATTATCTGCTGGCTTTTTTCACATTATCTTGTGAATTAGTAAACCTAATTGTTGTGACCTCCCATCCAATGTGTTTAGTGTGGCCTGTATCTGACTATTGTGTCAGACATGAAGGCAATGTCATCCTCCCATCCAGTGTGTTTAGTGTGTCCTGTATCTGACTGTGTGTGTCAGACATGAAGGCAATGTCATCCTCCCATCCAGTGTGTTTAGTGTGTCCTGTATCATGACTGTTGTGTCAGACATGAAGGCAATGTCATCCTCCCATCCAATGTGTTTAGTGTGTCCTGTATCATGACTGTGTGTGTCAGACATGAAGGCAATGTCATCCTCCCATCCAGTGTGTTTAGTGTGTCCTGTATCATGACTGTTGTGTCAGACATGAAGGCAATGCCATCCTCCCATCCAATGTGTTTAGTGTGTCCTGTATCATGACTGTTGTGTCAGACATGAAGGCAATGTCATCCTCCCATCCAGTGTGTTTAGTGTGTCCTGTATCTGACTGTGTGTGTCAGACATGAAGGCAATGTCATCCTCCCATCCAGTGTGTTTAGTGTGTCCTGTATCTGACTGTGTGTGTCAGACATGAAGGCAATGCCATCCTCCCATCCAATGTGTTTAGTGTGTCCTGTATCTGACTGTGTGTGTCAGACATGAAGGCAATGCCATCCTCCCATCCAATGTGTTTAGTGTGTCCTGCATCTGACTCTGTGCGTCAGACATGAAGGCAATGTCATTCTCGCATCCAATGTGTTTAGTGTGGCCTGTATCTGACTGTGTGTGTCAGACATGAAGGCAATGTCATTCTCGCATCCAATGTGTTTAGTGTGTCCTGTATCTGACTGTGTGTGTCAGACATGAAGGCAATGCCATCCTCCCATCCAATGTGTTTAGTGTGTCCTGTATCTGACTGTGTGTGTCAGACATGAAGGCAATGCCATCCTCCCATCCAATGTGTTTAGTGTGTCCTGCATCTGACTCTGTGTGTCAGACATGAAGGCAATGTCATTCTCGCATCCAATGTGTTTAGTGTGGCCTGTATCTGACTGTTGTGTCAGACATGAAGGCAATGCCATCCTCCCATCCAGTGTGTTTAGTTTGTCATGTATCTGACTGTGTGTGTCAGACATGAAGGCAATGCCATCCTCCCATCCAATGTGTTTAGTGTGGCCTGTATCTGACTGTTGTGTCAGACATGAAGGCAATGTCATCCTCCCATCCAATGTGTTTAGTGTGGCCTGTATCTGACTGTTGTGTCAGACATGAAGGCAATGTCATCCTCCCATCCAATGTGTTTAGTGTGGCCTGTATCTGACTGTTGTGTCAGACATGAAGGCAATGTCATCCTCCCATCCAATGTGTTTAGTGTGTCCTGTATCATGACTGTTGTGTCAGACATGAAGGCAATGCCATCCTCCCATCCAATGTGTTTAGTGTGGCCTGTATCTGACTGTGTATGTCAGACATGAAGGCAATGTCATCCTCCCATCCAATGTGTTTAGTGTGGCCTGTATCTGACTGTTGTGTCAGACATGAAGGCAATGTCATCCTCCCATCCAATGTGTTTAGTGTGGCCTGTATCTGACTGTGTATGTCAGACATGAAGGCAATGTCATCCTCCCATCCAATGTGTTTAGTGTGGCCTGTATCTGACTGTGTATGTCAGACATGAAGGCAATGTCATCCTCCCATCCAATGTGTTTAGTGTGGCCTGTATGTGACTGTTGTGTCAGACATGAAGGCAATGTCATCCTCCCATCCAATGTGTTTAGTGTGGCCTGTATCATGACTGTTGTGTCAGACATGAAGGCAATGCCATCCTCCCATCCAATGTGTTTAGTGTGGCCTGTATCTGACTGTGTATGTCAGACATGAAGGCAATGTCATCCTCCCATCCAATGTGTTTAGTGTGGCCTGTATCTGACTCTTTGTGTCAGACATGAAGGCAATGTCATCCTCCCATCCAGTGTGTTTAGTGTGTCCTGTATCTGACTGTTGTGTCAGACATGAAGGCAATGTCATCCTCCCATCCAGTGTGTTTAGTGTGTCCTGTATTTGACTGTTGTGTCAGACATGAAGTCAATGTCATCCTCCCATCCAGTGTGTTTAGTGTGTCCTGTATCATGACTGTTATGTTAGACATGAAGGCAATGTCATCCTCCCATCCAATGTGTTTAGTGTGGCCTGTATCTGACTGTGTTTGTCAGACATGAAGGCAATGTCATCCTCCCATCCAATGTGTTTAGTGTGTCCTGTATCTGACTGTGTATGTCAGACATGAAGGCAATGTCATCCTCCCATCCAATGTGTTTAGTGTGTCCTGTATCATGACTGTTGTGTCAGACATGAAGGCAATGTCATCCTCCCATCCAATGTGTTTAGTGTGGCCTGTATCTGACTGTGTATGTCAGACATGAAGGCAATGTCATCCTCCCATCCAATGTGTTTAGTGCGTCCTGTATCATGACTGTGTATGTCAGACATGAAGGCAATGTCATCCTCCCATCCAATGTGTTTAGTGTGGCCTGTATCTGACTGTGTATGTCAGACATGAAGGCAATGTCATCCTCCCATCCAATGTGTTTAGTGTGGCCTGTATCTGACTGTGTATGTCAGACATGAAGGCAATGTCATCCTCCCATCCAATGTGTTTAGTGTGTCCTGTATCATGACTGTTGTGTCAGACATGAAGGCAATGTCATCCTCCCATCCAATGTGTTTAGTGTGGCCTGTATCTGACTGTGTATGTCAGACATGAAGGCAATGTCATCCTCCCATCCAATGTGTTTAGTGTGGCCTGTATCTGACTGTGTATGTCAGACATGAAGGCAATGTCATCCTCCCATCCAATGTGTTTAGTGTGTCCTGTATCATGACTGTTGTGTCAGACATGAAGGCAATGTCATCCTCCCATCCAATGTGTTTAGTGTGTCCTGTATCATGACTGTTGTGTCAGACATGAAGGCAATGCCATCCTCCCATCCAATGTGTTTAGTGTGTCCTGTATCATGACTGTTGTGTCAGACATGAAGGCAATGTCATCCTCCCATCCAATGTGTTTAGTGTGGCCTGTATCTGACTGTGTATGTCAGACATGAAGGCAATGTCATCCTCCCATCCAATGTGTTTAGTGTGTCCTGTATCATGACTGTTGTGTCAGACATGAAGGCAATGTCATCCTCCCATCCAATGTGTTTAGTGTGGCCTGTATCTGACTGTGTATGTCAGACATGAAGGCAATGTCATCCTCCCATCCAATGTGTTTAGTGTGGCCTGTATCTGACTGTGTATGTCAGACATGAAGGCAATGTCATCCTCCCATCCAATGTGTTTAGTGTGTCCTGTATCATGACTGTTGTGTCAGACATGAAGGCAATGTCATCCTCCCATCCAATGTGTTTATTGTGGCCTGTATCTGACTGTGTATGTCAGACATGAAGGCAATGTCATCCTCCCATCCAATGTGTTTAGTGTGGCCTGTATCTGACTGTGTATGTCAGACATGAAGGCAATGTCATCCTCCCATCCAATGTGTTTAGTGTGTCCTGTATCATGACTGTTGTGTCAGACATGAAGGCAATGTCATCCTCCCATCCAATGTGTTTAGTGTGTCCTGTATCATGACTGTTGTGTCAGACATGAAGGCAATGTCATCCTCCCATCCAATGTGTTTAGTGTGTCCTGTATCATGACTGTTGTGTCAGACATGAAGGCAATGTCATCCTCCCATCCAATGTGTTTAGTGTGGCCTGTATCTGACTGTGTATGTCAGACATGAAGGCAATGTCATCCTCCCATCCAATGTGTTTAGTGTGGCCTGTATCTGACTGTGTATGTCAGACATGAAGGCAATGTCATCCTCCCATCCAATGTGTTTAGTGTGGCCTGTATCTGACTGTTGTGTCAGACATGATGTCAATGTCATCCTCCCATCCAGTGTGTTTAGTGTGTCCTGTATCATGACTGTTGTGTCAGACATGAAGGCAATGTCATCCTCCCATCCAATGTGTTTAGTGTGGCCTGTATCTGACTGTGTATGTCAGACATGAAGGCAATGTCATCCTCCCATCCAATGTGTTTAGTGTGTCCTGTATCATGACTGTTGTGTCAGACATGAAGGCAATGTCATCCTCCCATCCAATGTGTTTAGTGTGTCCTGTATCATGACTGTTGTGTCAGACATGAAGGCAATGTCATCCTCCCATCCAATGTGTTTAGTGTGTCCTGTATCATGACTGTTGTGTCAGACATGAAGGCAATGTCATCCTCCCATCCAATGTGTTTAGTGTGGCCTGTATCTGACTGTGTATGTCAGACATGAAGGCAATGTCATCCTCCCATCCAATGTGTTTAGTGTGGCCTGTATCTGACTCTGTGTGTCAGACATGAAGGCAATGTCATTCTCCCATCCAATGTGTTTAGTGTGGCCTGTATCTGACTCTGTGTGTCAGACATGAAGGCAATGTCATCCTTCCGTCCAATGTGTTTAGTGTGGCCTGTATCTGACTGTGTATGTCAGACATGAAGGCAATGTCATCCTCCCATCCAATGTGTTTAGTGTGGCCTGTATCTGACTGTGTGTGTCAGACATGAAGGCAATGCCAGCCTCCCATCCAATGTGTTTAGTGTGTCCTGTATCTGACTGTGTGTGTCAGACATAAAGGCCATGCTATCAGCCAAGTCCAGGTCATCGAGCTGCTCGGTCAGCGAAGTCCAGTGAATTCCACATGGGGCAGTGCTTCACGCATGACCCAGTCTATGGCCAGTAAACAAGGAAGAGACGACAAAAGGCATTCCCTGGCTCACGTCTGTTCTTGTTTCGAATGACTCTGTTAGTTTTCTTTCATGAAGGACTCTGTACTTCGTGTCTCAATATGTTGCCTGTAAGTTAATTATGTTTTAATAAAGTATACCAGAGGGTAAGATACCTTATAAAATAGTGAGAGATAAGTAAAGGACAATATTTATATTAAAGGTATGCACAAATATATTATGGCAGACACAGGTGGAATTAAACAGAGTGGTAAAAGACAGACAGATATAACACTGAATTATGTGAAGCGTGGACAATGAACAAACAGGCTGAAAAACATCTGATGGCTGTGGTTTCTGAGGAAAATGCAAAGAATACCATGAACAGGCAGAAAACCCAATGACCAAGTACTACAAGAAACAAATGAAAATAGTTCATTGATTAGATCAATTAGACGTAGACAGTCAATATTTTTTGGTCACGTTATGAGAAGAAATAAATTGTAGAACTTGGTGACAACTGGCAAGATCGAGGGGTAGAGAACAAGGGGAAGGCAGAGAAGTAAACAGCTGTATGACTTTTACCACGTGGCATTGTCAAGACAGGAACACTGAGCTGATCCTCGAATCTGGTGATCGAGTGAGATGGTGAAACATGACCTCACGCTTATCGGCATGACACATGATGATGATGATGATGATGATGGTGATGATGATGATGGTGGTGATGATGATGATGATGATGATGATGATGATGATGATGATGATGATGATGATGATGATGATGATGATGATGATGATGATGATGATGATGATGATGATGATGATGATGATGATGATGATGATGATCGAGAAGCTTCGCAACCAGCCGTGGGCTAAAATACTTGATGATGATTGGTGATCTTGGCGAAACAAACTAGTAGCGGCAACCTTCTCAATTATTCTCGAAACGAAATGATTAAAAAAAAATTGATGTGTTGTGCACATAGCGTCGTTGACAATACAAATGTTGGTGCTCTGCTTGAAATGCCACCCTAAGAATCGTGACCCTTGCTTCAGAAACATATGGTAATATGACGATGTAGACATTGCACGGTATTTAGTGACACAAGCGCTTTCGTATGGTGGTAAGTAAAGGACTCTTTTACACGCCTTGGTGTGTATTGGGCACATGACCCTAGTCCCATAATTCATAGACTAGTAGTCACTCGTAATGTGATCAATCGATACCCCTAGTCCCATAATTCATAGACTAGTAGTCACTCGTAATGTGATCAATCGATACCCCTAGTCCCATAATTCATAGACTAGTAGTCACTCGTAATGTGATCAATCGATACCCCTAGTCCCATAATTCATAGACTAGTAGTCACTCATAATGTGATCAATCGATAATGTGGTTAGTACTACACTGGCCACCTTCACTTCCCACGACGTTTCCTGGTCACCATTTTAGCCTGGGTCGACCTGGGAGAATTTGATAAATGTACCTTGATTCGAACTCTAACCCATAACCAAACGGCAGAGAAGCAAGTGTTTAGCCACAGGGCTACCTACTCTCCAGTTTCCATGAAACACCAAAAACAAATAGCTGGATGTTGCTACATGACAATATACCAGTACATGGTTCCCTACTTGCGCAGCAGAATCCCACATCGAACTGGATCATGCTCCATATTCTTCTGACCTGACACGGCCTGATTTGTTCTTGTTCCCTCACCTATTTCGGCAACGGAGAGCAGCAATTTAAGTGTGTTGAGGAAAAGTTCAGCGATGTAATAAGTCGACTGAGTGGGGCATCAAAAGAATGGCTTCCATGAATGTTTCCAATAGTTGTACGAACGCTGACAAAAGCATGGATGTGCCGAATGAAACTATTTCACAGCAATGCGGCTTACGAACTGATTATAGATGTTGATCAGCATCATCATATACACCATGCGTAAGCGTGACCGGTCATGATGTGCCATTTCACATGATCACTACAGTCTTGGGTCAGTCTGTATTCGTGTCCCCATTACGCCATGTGGCACGCTATCCAGATAGTTTTATACATTAAACACATTCTCGGAAGCTTTATCAGCCATCTCATATCATCATTTACAATACATACCATAAAACTTGGCGAGTAAATTACTAATTTACATATTATATTAAGACTGCAGTATTTTGTAATGTTGGTAAACAAACCAACCTGAGTGAACTGAGGCGATCTGTCATTCACGTCAAATATAGTAATGTTGACACTGGCAAACGTTCGGTGCTCATATTTGTCAGAGGAATAAGCGTACACCAAACAGCTGACAGCAGACTCAGTCTCCCAGTCTAGATGGTTCTTCACCAGGATCGCGCCTACAGATGCCAAGCAATTATGTTATTTTCACATGTCAGTACTCTTAGTATAACGTTGCTAGCAAGCATGTTATATGATTCAAACCCACACTACCAGCATCCACTTTAGATGACAAACAGTGAGATCTGAGTAATAGTGAGACCCAAGTGCGTCAAGGTTGGTTACCATACCTGGCCGGTAGGTGAGCGTCTAGCCAAAACTCTACAGCGGCTTTGTTTCTTTATTATAGTCGTAAACAATGTCCAAGTTTCATTAACCTTTCCCAGGTTATCATTGTTAGCTACTTTGGCAGTCCAAGGTATTGGCAGCAACCACTTCTCCGTGGCATCCAAACTCTCCTTAAAGTGCTCGTTCATATTCAAGATTCACTGCCACAACAGAACAGGTTATATTTAACATGTCACTACTCCCTTTCTGACATTTCTTAAGAGTGCATTACATACGATACACTAATATTTCTACTTGACAGAAATTATAAAAGTGAAAAGTCACTTTAAAAACGAATTAATTTGATTGATGTTTTTAAATTATTGTAACAATGAGAGAAGAGAATGTATCTTTATGTAAATAAATGCGTAGACAAGAGCGCACATAACGTCCAGAACTTGCCATAGAGACGATCGCATGACTGAACAGACAGATCATGTGGGATTCTTGCTTGCAATGTCTTCTATATGAGAATGCTAAGGAAGATCGAGATGGACTGAGACAGAAGGCAATGACTAGAATCTCTCAGGTGGTCAAGACTGATTAATATATGTTTCATTTTTGTGTCGGGGCGTGTAAGAGGAACGGTTGGGTGTAATAGGAAACCAATTAGCAGATAGTGTTGTGGGTCCTGGCAGCTATGTTAAGCGGACGAGCGATTGGCCAGGCTGACATCGTGCACGACCTCGGGGAGGCAGGGCGAGTGATTGACTCAAGGGATGACTGTTATTCTGTTACTTTGACCAGACTGCAAGAACGTCAAGCAAAACGGGGTCAAGCTGAACTAGAATGGCATGCGGAGGTCAAAGATCAATAGCCAACCTAAACAGAACTGGTGTCGTCAGACCTTAAACATTGAGGGAGATGCTGAAGAAAGGATCTAAGCACTTATGAAGTAATAGTTCGGTATGCGGTAAGGATAATCTGTTGAATTACCAACTAACTAACTCTTTTATTCTGTATCCCTACTGAACAAACAACTGGTCGCAAAAAGTGCAAGCATGTATTTCATTGTATTTCTAAAATGTTGCGTACCAATATCTTTGTCTATAAGAAACCAGTCTTGAGAGCACGGAACTTCCAATCCAAAGGTGATCTTGGACAGCACTGTGTGGGGTGTGTCCTTGTCTGTTGCACTCACAGTTAATGCTAAGTGCCCTAAATCGGCTGTCTCAAGGATAGCTGGTGTAGGAGGAGAGAAGATAAGTATTATCATATTTTATAAATTAGATTTATGTGGATAAAACACTGCGCAGGAAAAGCAAAGGAGTGCAGACAGAAAGATGATAGTTGAACATTAAAACAGCTTGACAACAAGTAATAAAATATGTAATAAAAGCTTTATTACAATATCTGTATGTTTGTTCCAGGCCAGGTGCTTGAAGAAGAGTATGACGATTACCAGCTTCTTCTTTTTCTTCTTCTTCTTTTTCTTCTTCTTCTTCTTCTTCTTCTTCTTACTTATGCAATGATCCATGGCTTATTACTTATTATATATATATAACTTATCTCACAATCCAGGGCAGTGCATTCTTACTTATCTCACAATCTATGTCAGTGCATTCTTACTTATCTCACAATCTATGTCACTGCATTCTTACTTATCTCACTATCAATTGCGGTGCATTCTTATTTATGTCACAATCCATGGCAATCAATCAATCAATCATGTGCCATGCCGGAAAGCGTGGATGGTCATGACTCGCCATTTCACTCGATCACCAGAGTCGTAGATCAGCTCAGTGTTCCTGTCTCGACCATGCCATGTGGCCAAGCCATCCAGGTATTTACTTATCGGTCTTCCACTTGGTCTGTTCCCTTCGATCTTGCCAGTTGTCACCAAGTTCTCCAATCCATTTCTTCTCATAACATGTACAAAAAAATTTTGACTGTCTACGTCTAATTTCTCTTAATCAATTTACGATTTTCATTTGTCTCCTTCAAGAAACAAATGAAGATCGTAAACTGATTAGAGACATTAGACGCAGACAGTCAAAAATTTTTGGGCATGTTATGAGAAGAAATGAATTGGAGAACTTGGTGACAACTGGTATGTTTACTTGTATATTATATTGTGGTATTTCGTTCTTCCATGGCAGTTCATTCTTATTTATGTTACAATCCATGACAATCTGTACGTACTTGTCTCACAATCCATGTCAATGCATTCTTACTCAAGTCACAATCCACGGCACACTTTACGGAGATATAACCGCCCTTTGGCTGACACTAATAGTCACATCCAATGGTATTATTTATCTAAGAAAGAACATAAGAAGTAAAAGGACCCTTTTAAACGCATTGATGCATAATCGGTACATGGTACTAGCCCTATGTGTGTATAGACCAGTCGGCACTCGATGATTTATGCGGTCAATATCAAGTCGGTAGTAAACAGAAGGCTGGTCTCCCTGGTCGAAAGGTTAGCAGCTTTCTCCGTAACCCCGAATACTCTCGTGGTTTACGTGAGCGCACGAGAATTGGATGCGGTTCAAGTCGCACCAGTGATTTATGAGAGTATGGAGCTCTGAAAGCCATGGCAAACTACTGAGCGTAATCTTGCCAATAAGTCAACAATCAGCTGAAAGGTGGTGATGTTGATAGCGATGTCCTGTAAAGGATATTCAAAACATTTTTTTTAGTAAACAGAAGAACTAGTCACGATTAATTGAAAGTTGAAGATGGATTTTGGGCAGTGCACTCCCCTCCTTCTAGCTTGGTCATCCAGCCTTCCAGGATGGACTTTTGTGCAAGGTCGTCACATGACCCTAATGTCTATCCAACCGTATAAAATAGGTTCTGTGCCCTGGTGTAATATTGACCCTATAATTCATCGAGTGTCGTGTAGTCAAGAAATTATGTGCCTAGAACTATAAACCCGAAATGTCATAATGCAATGGAGGAAAGGTCCTTCACATTCCTGTATAAGTATGACAGATATCATTTGCGATGTTTTCTCTTAAGTTGCATTACTGAGGTTCTGTATTCACATCTGTAATCCTTGTTACATATATTGTTGAGGAGTGTTTTTAAAATTGATCTTGTCTCCTACGTCAACTCAGCCTAAAATGGGCACAAGAAAATGTCTAGGCCTTCGTGATATTGACTACATTATCCGTTGAGTAGAGATTGGTCTATAGAACGGTGGGGCTAGCTCGGTGTGCCCAAAATGCCTCACCACGTGTAAACAGGGTGCTTTACAGCTTTACATAATACTGTTGATTCATCTCACGAGGGGATGAAATTTACGTGATAGATAATGTAGGCTGACTGGCCACTTTATTGCTGATGGCAGACATTGTAGGCTGGCTCGCAACTTCAATATTGTTGACAGAAATGATAGGCTTGTTTGCAACTTTAATGTTGTTGACAGATAAATTAATCTGACTCACAACTTTAATATTAATTGCTGAAGTGTTGCTAAAGCATCCCATAAGTCAGTGTGATATATTGCACGTCATCCACCAGTGTTTCCGTGAATTTGGGTTACAAGTGCACAGTTCGACTTGACCAGTTAAGGAGTTGAACCAGCTTGAGATATAATTAGACTAGGTGACAACATAGCTTAAACAAGCCTTTGTCTCAGTTGAGCCAACCGATTGGTCGGGTCCCCGGTCAAAGTTTCAACTTAGCCTTGCGAGGTGGAAGCATCACACTTGTAAAGATGTTCGTCAACTAACAGGTCCCTTCCCAGTTATGAGAGGCTTTTCTAGCCCTTATGCACTCCCTGCACCTAGGGTAAGCATATAAATTCATTATATATGCTATGACCGTGCTTTTGATGAAACAGGTGTCATTGTTTATGTATGTGAATTGTGAAACGGTGAGATTGTTTCACTGAAAATATTGCCTGGGTATTCGCATTTTGCAAAACTGACATGTTTGTCCCACTCATGGTTCTCCTATGCTTGCAATCACATTCTGCTATGATTGACTTATTATGTGCTTGATGAATATATCTTGCTATCAATGCATATAATCTGCAGATTTTCTGTGTGATGTAAAGTGTTTTCTCTAAGTGCATCTTTTGAACCTTTTCTCTATGCTGCAAAAATGTTACTATCAGCGTATATCATGGACATGCTTTTCAAGCTCAGAAAATATTGTTGCTAACTGTAACTTGACTTTCGTGCACTTATGAATGAACCATTTTGTTTACCTCGTTTCTAAATATAAAGAGTGTGTGACTGTCATGTAATCTTTTTCATAATTAATGTTATGGGAAGAAGATAGAAGCACCATATACTCATATGTCTTGCAAGACTTACACTTCACGTCAGCATTGTACAAGTGTGTTGATGCCTTAGCGAATACTTTATGTTCAGGGAATTGCTAACATCATTCTTAAAGACTTGCCTTAATTCCATTCGTTCCTGAAGTCAGTGCACTTATTACGCTTGCAGCATTTGGTGGGTTTCAGACCAGCGTTCATTAAACCCCCTGCTTCAAATAGTCAGGTAGGGAAAGGGCAATAAATTCGTGTGTTCTAGTTTGAGATGTTGGATAAATATCCATTAGATAGCTCCTACACTGTTCTATGAGATGATTATATGTTTATTCATTTATGAGTGTTTTGCATTTTATATTGCTTCATGATTATTACTTTCACTGCTGGGGTAACCATTCTAATTTTACCCCAGTGAAAAAAAGGCAAAGGAATTAAGGATGATGAAGGCTGAGATGATATTATGACAACTTCGTCTCAACATGGTGCAGTCATCGCACTATGCTTTTTTTTCTCACCATGCCTGTGTCTCTACATGCTTTGGTCTCAACCTGATGCCTTTGTCGTAACCGGCTTTCGTCTCAACATGAGTTTATCACAAAAGGACAACTTGGTGTCACCCTGTTGACTTTTTATTATCTTACTGTTCTTGTCTCATTATGAGTTTATCTCATCATGGTATTACATCATCTAATGCGAACAGGTGGTGATCAGTGAGTGGATACCACACACACTTTCAGAGTTGGACTAAACTCCATCACCAGAGAAATACCCTCTTTTCCCCTTCCCTTGTTTTCTTTTCTTTATGTTTGTTGATATATCAGTTAGATGACATTGGGTTTTATTTCTAATGTATCTCGATTGTGTTTTTGTTTATTTTGTAGCGCAAGAGAGACGTGTGATATATTGGCCCCATACTTACAGTCAGGACCCTTAGTCACACTGAATCATTTCCTGCTGGCTGCTGAGAAGTGTGTTTGTTTACACCTGAACTACGGGAGTTCTTTCTTCATCTCATTGTTTAAAATGAATGAGATACTGCCTTCTGGATATTCTGAAGAGGACTACATATTATCTGAAGGATCCCCCCTCCCCCGGCTGAGCGTCACAACGCTCAGCCTCCGGAACAGGAAACTGGATAACCGCCCTGTCTCTGATTTGTACCAGATTGGGTCTGGAGAGTGCAGTTATTTACTGCCGCACTCACTGGATAATTGTGTCAGCGCCTGGTTTCGCCTACAACTGGCCTATATAGGGATAGTCGACGTCACACCAGCCTGTTGCAGTGTGGATACTATACGTGATGTGTGGACTCTCAGCTTATTTTGCAAAATCATACCTTTCATACGCCAGAGATGTGCAGGCAGACTTTATACCCAATTCAGGTCATCACAATCATGTATTCGTCTGGAGAACGCTTTATTCTTCATACGCCCGATATTTGCAGGCAAGTTCTATACCCAAGATAATCATCGTGTATCCATCTGCAGAAATATATGCCATTTCTATATCAGATGGATTACACTACGCAAGAGTATATCAAACCCAGCTCATCAGCAGCTGTGACTTAGTTGGATTATGTTCAGGGTAGATATTGTGCAGGATTATCCTTTCATGCTTACTAGCTGTGAATATGGATACCATTCTGGTGGAATATAATTGTGGTGAACTCTTGCACTTTTCACTAATTACTTTCCAGATATTTGTGTGTGTGTGTGTGTGTGTGTGTGTGTGTGTGTGTGTGTGTGTGTGTGTGTGTGTGTGTGTGTGTGTGATAGATAGAGAGAGAGAGAGAGATTCACCAGCATAACCGAGAGAGAGAGAGAGAGAGAGAGAGAGAGAGAGAGAGAGAGAGAGAGAGAGAGAGAGATTAGGAATCTGTCTTTTTTTAAATGGACTACTTTGTTAATTTTCAGGCCTAGAGTGTTTTTATAATTTTTCTTGACATGATGTTGGTTGCTTATGAACCTGTTAGGGATTTTCTGGGGAATCTATTCTTTTTTTCTGACTTATGCGATTCACATGAAGATTGTGTTGTAATTGATGTATATGATATCACAGTCAGTTCATATAATTTTCCCAAGACCCAATTCTTATCAATATAGTGGGTTTGTTTAACAACGCTTTGGCGTTGATTCATCGTGATGTTTTGTTAAACAGTGGTTGTTCACATGCGATATATAACACTGTTGTTGGGTAACCCTGTTTATAAAAATGTTGGAGATTGGAGTGAGGCTGGAGACCTACACATAGACAACTTCTCCTTTTAGAGTAAGCAGCTTACTCTGTTTTCTGTGGTAAAATTTCAAGGATATCTACATCTTCTACAGGAACCTATTCTTTTATCTTATTGTTGAACTTGTACCCCTTTCTGCCTTGTTCAAGCTTGGGGGTTCTGAGCCATTTAAAGGTTTCCCTAAGAAGGCTGATTGGGAATGATAACCCATCCCATCGGGATATCCCTAGCAAACCTAGCCTTATCCCTCATTTATTATTTTTACACCTTACAGTCAACAAAATATGGAAATTAATAGTGGTCAACCTCATAAGAACACAATCAATCATAAGTGACAGAATGGATGTTTAACAACACCCTACAACGTTGCGGGAGTATTGATTTAAGCAACATTGACAACTCAATACGTAAGTACGAAAACAATGAATGAAGTAGTTTTTCAACTCTCTTTAAATCGTCAATTAATACGTGATAGTTTGCAGTTCTTCGAGAAACAAATGATAACCGTAAATTGACAAGAGACAGTATGTGTATGCAGTAAATATTTTTGGGCACCTTATGACAAGATATAAACGTGAAAACTTAGTGACAACTAGCAAACCTGACAGGAAACAAAGCAAGTGGAAGACAAAGAGATACATACTTACATGGCATGGTCACATGGCACTATCGGAGCAAGAACCCAGAACGGGACAAAGACGTTGGTAATCGCGTGAGATGACGAACCAAGACCACACACGTCTGTCCACGTGATGACACGTGATTATAATGAAATCGTGGCTCATGATGATGATAAAATATCGACTGGTAGCCGCTACAGGAAATTGGTCTGTGCTCTTGTTTACTAAAGACGGTGGTTCGGGTTGTTTTATGTGACCACCACGGCTCGGAATTCGATCCTGGCTCGTGAAATAGGTACCGGACAATTTTACGGATATTCCGGAAAATTGGAACAGACCAAGATGAAAGGATTTTGCCACCTTAGGTGACTATTACCATGACCTAGATAATGCTTAACACTTCACACCATATACCGTGGCCTTGGTCATGTTTAACACTTCACACCATATACCGTGGCCTAGATTATGTTTAACACTTCACACCATATACCGTGGACTGGATCATGTTTAACACTTCTCACCATATACCGTGGACTGGATCATGTTTGACACTTCTCACCATATATGGTGACCTAGATCATGTTTAACTCTTCGTACCATACCTGAATGATCCCCCACGGGGCAACCGTTACCTGATGTAGATACTACTGCTAACTCACCTGCAGAATATATTCTCTGTGTGAAGACTGGGGGTTGATCATCGACATCCAGCACCCTGAATGCCACAGTGACTGTTGTAGACCTGAGCGGACTGCCTCTGTCTGTCACTCTCACTGCTATATCCATGTGTCTGCACAGTTTATATACAGCGTTATATGTATGACGGAGAGAGAGGGAGAGAAATTTTTTGTAATGTGTATGTCTGTCTGTCTGTCTGTCTGTCTGTCTGGCTGGCTGGCTGTCTGGCTGGCTGGCTGGCTGTCTGTCTGTCTGTCTGTCTGTCTGTCTGTCTGTCTGTCTGTCTGTCTGTCTGTCTGGCTGGCTGGCTGGCTGGCTATCTGTCTGTCTGTCTGTCTGTCTGTTTGTCTGTCTGGTTGTCTATCTGTCTGTCTGTCTGTCTGGCTGGCTGGCTGGCTGGCTATCTGTCTGTCTGTCTGTCTGTCTGTTTGTGTGTGTGTGTCTGTGTGTATGTGTGTCTGTCTGTCACTCTCACTGCTATATCCATGTACCTGCACAGTTTATATACATCGTTATATGTATGACGGAGAGAGAGGGAGAGACATTTTTTGTAATGTGTCTGTCTGTCTGTATGTATGTCTGTCTGTCTGTCTGTCTGGCTGGCTGGCTGGCTGGCTGTCTGGCTGGCTGTCTGTCTGTCTGTCTGGCTGGCTGGCTGGCTGGCTGTCTGGCTGGCTGTCTGTCTGTCTGTCTATCTGTCTGGTTGTCTATATGTCTGTCTGTCTGGCTGGCTGGCTGGCTATCTGTCTGTCTGTCTGTCTGTCTGTCTGTCTGTCTGTCTGTCTGGTTGTCTATCTGTCTGTCTGTCTGGCTGGCTGGCTGACTGGCTATCTGTCTGTCTGTCTGTCTGTCTGTCTGTCTGTCTGTCTGTCTGTGTGTCTGTGTGTATGTGTGTCTGTATGTCACTCTCATTGCTGTATCCATGTGCCTGGACAGTTTATAAACAGCGTTATACCGGTGTATGACGGAGAGAGAGAGGGAATGAGATTTTGTGTAATGTGTGTGTGTGTGTATCTGTCTGTGAGTGTGTATGTGTGTCTGTCTGTCACTCTCACTGCTATTTCCATGTGTCAGGACATAGTGAATAAACAATGTTACACGGGTGTTAATATATACAATCAAGGACAGTGTGTGTGTGTGTGTGTGTGTGTGTGTGTGTGTGTGTGTGTGTGTGTGTGTGTGTGTGTGTGTGTAAGACGAATCAATAAATAAGGGATATGTGTGTATATATGCATTGAACAACCTAAATAGTCAAAAGCTTTATATGCATCTGTGTAAATGTACACGCACACACACAAGAAGATAACCTAAGTGTATGGATGTCTGTGTGTGTGTGTGTGTGTGTGTGTGTGTGTGTGTGTGTGTGTGTGTGTGTGTGCTTGCGTGCCTGCGTGCGCTTGAACGTGCGTGCTTAAATACACATATGTGTATGTGCGTACATACATATTTATGTATTCTGTGTTTATGTGTGTATGTAGGTAATTAGGTAGGTAGGTAGGTAGGTAGGTAGGTAGGTAGGTAGGCAGGCAGACAGGCAGGCCGGCTGGCCGGCAGTCAGGCAGCAGGTAGGTAGGTTTGTAGGTAGGTAGGTAGGTAGGTAGGTAGGCATGTGTATGTTAGGTAGATAGGTATGTGTGTACATACATATGTACGTATTATACAATCCCAACTGCACCTCCCACTGGTAGAGGATGGGAAACATACCACGATGTGGCTAACGCGGTCCTGGGCACCGAGTATTCACCGGAATAAGTGGACAACTCTGCAGCTGAGCAGAGCAGGGCACTCACTTGTCCTTACAGTCGGAAATGGCTGTCAACTGCAGGGGTAAAAGACCACCATGTCGATGTGTAAGTCAAGGGGAAACCACCAAATTAGCTTCCCAAGACTTCATGGCAAACCATATTTCAGAGTTAGTGAATGACGTTAATGGCTGTCTTAGGACATCCTCGTCCGGTAAGGACAGTCGTGAGCCACAAGTGACACCAGACCGTCTTCCAGATACTGATGGCAAAATCATAACTAAAATAAATAAATTTAGAGTAGGAACATGGAATGTTACGACATTAAATGAGCTAGGAAAGTTGAACATTGTTCTAAGAGGGATGGATAGCATGAACATAAATATACTAGGCGTGAGTGAGATGAGATGGAAGGGATATGGCAAAATTATGGCTGACAACCACACAATGATTTATTCTGGAGGGGATACATATGAAAAAGATGTAAGAATAATATTTGACGAAATAACAGCCAAGTCAATCAATGGATACTGGTGTATTTCAGCTAGAGTTATTATGGTCAAAATCAAAAGTAAACCAATAGATATAAATAGTATACAAGTATAAGCACCAACAACAAGCAGTAAAGATGAAGAAATACAACACTTTTACGACGAAATAGAAATGGTGATGGCTCAAACTGGATCACAAGAAATACAGATAATACTTGGAGATTTTAATGCTAAAGTAGGAAAGCGACAAATGGAGGATGTGATGGGGAATTATGGTTTAGGTATAAGAAATGAAAGAGGAGAAAAACTCATAGAATTGGCAAATATCAATGATATGATAATAGGAAACACATGGTTTAATCACCATAAAACACGGCTATACACATGGAAAAGCCCTGATAAGAAAATAAGCAACCAAATTGACTACATACTAATTAATAAAAGATTTAGGAATGCTTTAATTATTGTAAAGACAATGCCTGGTGCTGTCTGTAATAGTGATCATGTACCGCTATGTGGACAAATAAAAGTAAGATTAAAGAGAAGAGGGTGGGAATGATTAAGAACGTGATACTTAATAAAGAGGTTCTAAAAGTAGATAAAGAAATTCAAAAACAATACAAAGTGACTGTGAAAAATATGTACAATGCTATAGCTAAAATACAGAGTATAAATGAACAATGGGGAATTTTAAGGGACTCCATTCATCAAACTAGCAAAGAAATATTACCGGAGAGAAGCCAAATAGCTAAGAAATAAATGGATGAATGAAGACATCTTAATGCTGATGGACAACAGAAAACAGTGTAAAAATGACAAACAAGAACACGCTAAAATAAATAAAGAAATAAAACATAAATGTGTGAAGGAAGAAGAAAGTTGATAAACGATCAGTGCAAAAATATTAAAATAAATTCCATTAAAAATACACAAAATATGCAGAGACAAATCAGTGAGCTGGGAAGACAAATAAGAATAAATACATGGTATTTGAAATTTAAAAAAAAAACATGAAACATATTATTGGAGGAAGGTGCTATAATGAAGAGGTGGAATGAGTATATAAAAGAATTATATGATGGAGAAAAGGAAAAATTAATAGAAGAAAGTAACTTCTAAAAGAAGAAGTCGCTGACACAGTAAAACATATGCAGAAAGGAAAAACAACTGGACCAAATGAAATCACAATAAAAGAATTAGAAGTATTGGGAGAATTTGGAGACGATATCATCATCATCAAGTGCCTTGTCGGCTGGCGTAGGCGTTCATTGCTCTCCACAGAACTCGGTCTTTGGTGTTCTGGATCAACTCTGCTGATGATATTCCTCCATGTCAACGTCTCAATCCGTCCAGCATCATTTCTCTTGGTCTGCCTCTGCCTCTCTTCCTCTCGATCTTTCCATTTCTCACGATGTTCTCCAATGCCTCTCTTCTCATCACATGACCAAAGAAAGCTGTTTGTCTCTTTCTTATTGTTGTATATAGTGTTCTAGTTCCATTAGCCTCTTTCAGGCAATCGTTGTTAGTTACTCTGGCAGTCCAAGGATTTCGCAACATTCGTCTTAAAAACCACATCTCTGTTGCTTCTAATTTCTTCCTAATTTGTTCATGTACATTCCAAGATTCGCTGCCATACAGCACAACTGGTTCTATATAACATTTTAGCACTCTCTTTCTTACATTCAGTGATAGTGACTTATTGCATAAGATACTCTTCATTTTCTGAAATGCGGCTTTTGCCTGCCCTATTCTGCTCCTAATCTCTGTTGTACATCTTCCATCTGATGTTATAAATGCCCCTAGGTATCTAAAATTATCCACTTGGTTAAGGATTTTTCCTTCTATTTCTATGCCACATTTTGGTGTCACCTTTTTCTTTGATATTACCATTGTTACTGTTTTCTTGATATTCAAGGAGAGTCCTTTCCTTGCACCCTCTGTTACTACAACGTCTAATAATTGCTGTAGGTCTGTTGAATTATCCGCCACCAATACTGTGTCATCTGCATAGCGTATATTATTTATATTATAACCTCCAACTAGTATTCCTGGCATCTCTTTGATCTCTCTCATTATTACTTCGCTATACAGGGAGAAAAGATCTGGTGACAAGACACACCCCTGTCGTACTCCTAGCTTTATCTGTTGGTAACTACCCTCTTTATTTCCCATTTTAATTGCTGCTACTTGGTTGCAGTAAACATTCTTTATTATTCTTAAATCTTTTCCATCAATGTTGATATCTTCCAACATTTTAATCAGTTCATCATGATTTACTTTATCAAATACCTTAGTATAATCTATGAAGCACAAATATATGTCTCTCTGTTTCTCTATTGACCTTTCTATTAGTGTCCGTAATGTATAAATTGCATTGTTTGTGCCCTTTCCTTCCACAAATCCATACTGTCCTTCACTAATTTCCATTTTTATTTTCTTTTTGTTTCTTCTCATTATGATTCTGAGTAGAAGCTTAGTGATATGGTTTATGAGGTTAATTGTACGAAAATCTTCACAATCAATTGCTCCTGGTCTTTTTGGTATAGCTATAAATACAGATTTCAGCATATCACTGGGTAAATATCCACTACTGTAAATATCATTCAACATTTTTGTTAATATATCTCCTCCAAATTCTCCCAACACTTCTAATTCTTCTATTGTGATTTAATCTGGCCCAGCTGTTTTTCCTTTCTTCCTATGTTTCATAGCGTCAGCGACTTCTTCTTTCAGAATAGGTGGACCTTCTAAGTTACTATCTTCTGTTAATTCTTCCCTTTCTCCGTCATATAATTCTCTTATATACTCATTCCACCTCTTCATTATAGCACCTTCCTCTAATAATATCTTTCCTGTTTTTGATTTCAAACACCCTGTATTTATTCTTATTTTTCTTCCTATAAGCTCACTGATTTGTCTGTACATATTTTTTGTATCATTAATGGAATTTAATTCAATTTTTTTTGCATTGCTCGTTTAACCAACCTTCTTTAGCCTTCCCACATTTATCTTTTATTTCTTTATTTATCTTAGCGTATTCTTGTTTGTCATTTTTACTCTGTTTTCTTTTGTTCATCAGTTTTAAGATTTCTTCATTCATCCATTTTTTCTTAGCTATTTTGCCTCTCTCCGGTAATACTTCTTTGCTAGTTTGATGAATGGAGTCCCTTAACATTTCCCATTGTTCATTTATATTATGTATTTTAGCTATCGCATTGTACCTATTTTTCACAGTCACTCTGTATTGTTCTTGCAGTTCTTTATCTATTTTCAGAACCTCTTTATTAAGTATCATGTTCTTAACCATTTTTTCCATCTCTTTAATCTTACTTTTATTTGTCCACATAGTGGTACATGATCACTATTACAGTCAGCACCAGGCATTGTCTTTACATTAATTAAAGCATTTCTATATCTTTTATTAATTAGTATGTAGTCAACTTGGTTGCGTATTTTCTTATCAGGGCTTTTCCATGTGTACAGTCGTCTTTTATGGTGTTTAAACCATGTGTTTCCAATTATCATATCATTGACATTTGCCCATTCTATTAGCTTTTCCCCTCTTTCATTTCTTGTACCTAAACCATAATTTCCCACTACATCCTCCATTTTCCCCCTTTCCTCAAGTATTATTTTTATTTCTTGTGATCCAATTTGAGCCATCACCATTTCTATTTCGTCGTAAAAGTGTTGAATTTCTTCATCGCTACTGCTTGTTGTTGGTGCATATACCTGTATAATATTTATGTCTATTGGTTTGCCTTTGATTTTTACCATAACTACTCTATCTGAAATACACCAGTATCCATTAATTGACTTGGCTGTTTTTTCGTCTAATATTATTCCTACACCTTTTTCATGTGTATCCCCTCCAGAATAAATTATTGTGTGATTGTCAGCTATTATTTTGCCCGATCCCTTCCATCTCATCTCACTAACGCCTAGTATATTCATTTTCATGCTATCCATCTCTCTTAGAACATTGGTCAACATTCCTAGCTCATTTAATGTCCTAACATTCCATGTTCCTACTCTAAATTTATTTATTTTAGTTATGATTTTGCCATCAGTAGCTGGATGACGGTCTGGTGTCACCTGGGCTCATGAATGTCCCTACCGGACGAGGATGTCCTAAGACAGCCATTAACGTCGTTCACTGACTCTGATATATGCTTTGCCATGAAGTCTTGGGAAGATAATGTGATGGTTTCCCCTTGCCTTCCACATTCACATGGTGGTCTTTTTCCCTCTGCCTTTGACAGCCATTTCCGACTGTAAGGACAAGTGAGTGCCCTGCTCTGCTCAGCTGCAGAGTTGTCCACTTATTCCGGTGGATACTCGGTCCCCAGAGCTGTGTTAGCCACACCGTAGTGTGTTTCCATCCTCTACCACGGGGAGGTGCAGTTGGTATTTTCCCTTCCTAAAGTTATGGTCTATGACCAAAACTCTCCAGTACTTTTAGAGAATCTTAGCATATCGCTCGGTAAATATCCACGGTTGTAAATATTATTCAGCATTTTGGTTAATATATTTACCCCAAATTCTCCCAATACTTCTAATTCTTCTACTGTGATTTCATCTGGCCCAGCAGTTTTTTCCTTTCTTCATATGTTTCACAGCGTCAACGACTTCTTCTTTTACTTTTAGAAAAGGTGGGCCTTCTAAGTTACTTTTTTCTGTTAATTCTTCCCTTTCTCCATTATATAATTCTCTTATATACTCATTCCACCTCTTCATTATAGCACCTTCCTCCAATAATATCTTTCCTGTTTTTGATTTCAAACACCCTATATTTATTCTTATTTTTCTTCCTGTGAGCTCACTGATTTGTCTGTGCATACTTTTTTGATCTTTAATGGAATATAATTCATTTTTTTTATTTTATTTTTTTGCATTGCGCGTTTAACCAACTTTCTTTTGCCTTCACACATTTATCTCTTATTTTTTTATTTATCTTAGCATACTCTTGTGTGTCATTTCTATTCTGTTTCCTTTTGTCCATCAGCATTAAGATTTCTTCATTCATCCATTTTTCTTAGCTTTTTGGCTTCTCTCCGGTAATATTTCTTTGCTAGTTTGATGAATGGAGTCCCTTAACATTTCCCATTGTTCATTTATACTCTGTATTTTAGCTATTGAATTGTACCTATTTTTCACATTCACTCTGTATTGTTCTTGAATTTCTTTATCCACTTTCAGAACCTCTTTATTAAGTCTCAGGTTCTTAACCATTTTTTCCCTCTCTTTAATCTGACTTTTTTTGTTCACCTAGTGGTAGATTATCACTATTACCGCCAGCACCAGGCATTGGCTTTACATTAATTAATGCATTTCTAAATCTTTTATTAATAAGTATGTAGTCAATTTGGTTTCGTATTTTCATATCAGGGCTTTTCCATGTGTTTAATCGTCTTTTATGGTGTTTAAACCATGTGATTCCAATTATCATATCATTAATATTTGCCCATTCTATTAGTTTCTCTCCTCGTTCATTTCTTGTACCTAAACCGTAATTTCCCACTATATCCTCTATTTTTCCCTTTCCTACTTTTGCATTAAAATCTCCCAGTATTATTTTTATTTCTTGTGATCCAATTTGAGCTATTGCCATTTTTATTTCATCGTAAAAGTGTTGTATTTCTTCATCACTACTGCTTGTTGTTGGTGCATGTACTTGTATAATATTTATATCTATTGGTTTGCCTTTCATTTTGACCATTATAACTCTATCTGAACTACACCAGTATCCATTCATAGATTTGGCTGCTTTTTCATCAAATATCTTCTTCTTCTTTGCGATCATCCGGAGTGTTTTTTCTGATGTGGTTGCGGTGTGTCTGTTATGCGCCCTTGGGCCGAAACCCGTAGGCCAACACAACCGGCTTTAGCGTGCTTTTTTTGACCAGGTAGCATTCCTGGGAGACTCTCACTGTTTGCGGTACCGTCCACAACCCAGCTGGCCTAGTTGGAACGGTCGAAGACAACGGTCGTCCCTCAAAGGAAGTCAGGGACAGTCCATGGCATTTTCCGCCATCCAGGCTGGCTTCCATAATTGCAGGGCCGGCACATAGCGCCCTGGTGCTGGGCTCACCGAGGGAATCGTCACGTCCTGCTCATGGCTGCTTTAAATCCTCACTTCAATATATTGGGCATTTCGTTCCCCCCGGGCGGTTCCTGCACAGACCAGACTGGTCTGCAGTCAATATCCACTCAGCGAGTTTTTCGGACATTTGCTTGTCGTTGTGTCCGTCAGAGCTGTTCCAGACACGTCGGACATTCGGAAACTACCTAGTCAGAGCTGTTCCGAACAAGAGCTACACATTTTTCATGTGTGTCCCCTCCAGAATAAATTATAGTGTGTTTGTCAGTTATAATTTATTCAGATCCCTTCCATCTCATCTCACTTTTGCCTAGTATATTCATTTTCATATTTTCCATTTCTCTTAGAACATTGTTTAACTTTCCTAGCTCATTTAATGTCCTAACAGTCCATGTTCCTACTCTAAGTTTATTTAGTTTAGTTATAGTTTTAGTTTTGCCATTAGTAGCTTGATGACGGTCTGGTGTCACCTGTGGCTCATGACTGTCCCTACCGGACGAGGATGTCCTAAGACAGCCATTAACGTCGTTCACTATTTCTGAAATGTGTGTCGCCATGAAATCTTGGGAAAATAATGTGGTGGTTTCCCCTTGTCTTCCACATTCACATGGTGGTCTTTTAACTCTGCCTTTGACAGCCATTTCCGACTGTCAGAGTTGTCCACTTATTCCGGTAGATACTCGATCCCCAGAGCTATGTTAGCCACACCATGGTGTGTTTCCATCCTCTACCACGTGGAGGTGCAGTTGGGATTTTCCCTTCCTAAAGTTATGGTCTATGACCAAAACTCTCCAGTACTTTTAGAGGAGTAGATATATTAACCGAAATGTCGAATGATATTTACAGCAGTGGATATTTATCCAGTGATATGCTGAAATCTGTATTTATAGCTATACCAAACAGACCATGAGCAATTGAATGTGAAAATGTTCGTACAGTTAACCTCATAAACCATATCACTAAGCTTCTACTCAGAATCATAATGAGAAGAACCAGAAAGAAAATAAAAATGGAAATTAGTGAAGAACCTTTTGGATTTGTGGGGGGAAAGGGCACAAACAATGCAATATATACATTACGGACACTAATAGAAAGGTCCACAGACAAACAGAAAGACATATATTTGTGCTTCATAGATTATACTACGTAATGCCAAACGACGTAGCACGACGTAATGCCAAACGAACAATTAGAGCATCTAAAGATGAATCCTGGAGAATATACGGTGAACAGATAGCGACCCTTAGCAAAGACTACCCAAGAGAATTTTATAAACGTGTCACCACAATTAGAAACAGAGATGCATGTTACAATCCAACCACCATCATAAACAGCAAAAGAGGTATGCCAATATTTAATCTACAACAAAGACTAGCAAGGTGGGCAGAATACTTTCAAGAACTACTTAACCCCACAGATAACATAGGAAACCTCACTTTTGTGCCTAAACGCCAGGGACAGCAAGAACCAAATTTCATACCTGCAGAAGTCAAAGCAGTTATACAGAAAAGTCCTAAAAACAAATCACCAGGTCCAGATGGAATAACCACAGAAGCTATTCAGGCCTGTGGGGAAACAGTTAAATGGCTAACAAGACTTTTTAATATAGCATGGGAAGAAAGAAAAGTCCCAGATGATTGGCAACAGGCAATAATATTACCAATATGGAAAAAGAAAGGCAATATGAGAGAGTGCGAAACATACAGAGGTATATCACTCCTGAGCCATATAGGGAAAATGTATGCAAAACTTTTGGAACAAAGAGCTAGACCAATAGTTGAACAACAGTTAAGCAAAGCACAATTCGGTTTTCGGAAAGGTAAAAGTTGCACTGATACATTATTTACAATCAATCAATCATGTGCCATGCCGGAAAGCGTGGGCGGTCATGACTCGCCATTTCACTCGATCACCAGTGTCGTGGATCAGCTCAGTGTTCCTGTCTCGTCCATGCCATGTGGCCAAGCCATCCAGGTATTTTCCTCTCGGTCTTCCTCTTGGTCTGTTCCCTTCAATCTTGCCAGTTGTCACTAAGTTCTCCAATCCATTTCTTCTCATAACATGTCCAAAAAATTTTGACTGTCTACGTCTAATTTCTCTAATCAGTTTACGTTGTTCATTTGTCTCCTGTAGTACTTGGTCATTGGTTTTTCTGTCTGTCCATGGTATTCTTTGCATTCTCCTCAGAAACCACATTTCTGCAGCCATCAGATGCTTTTCAGCTTGACTGTTCATTGTCCAAGTTTCACATCCATACAAAAGAACAGGCTCTATGTATCCCCTCAACACTCTTTTTCTCGTTTCAATTGACATCTTTTTATTGGTCAGAATGTTTTTCATCTTGCTAAAGGCTACTTTCGCCATGGCGATTCTTGTTCTAATCTCTTCAAGGCATCTCCCATCAGATGTTATAACTGTTCCAAGATAATTGTACCGATTCACTTGTTGAAGAATATTTCCATTTACTTGTATATTACTTTGAGGCACTTCTTCCTTCCTACTGACGACCATAACCTGAGTCTTTTTACAATTTAATTCTAACCCCAGCTGCTCACTGTGTACAACAACCGCATCTACTAATTGTTGCAGGTCCTGCGGATTGTCTGCAATTAATACTGTATCATCTGCATATCTAATGTTATTGATGTTTCGTCCTCCAATGCTGATTCCATTTATATCCTCTACATTTCTGAAAATATTTTCACTGTACAGGGAAAAAAGATCTGGAGACATTACACATCCCTGCCTAACACCTCTCTTAATTGGCTGATAATGTCCCACTTCATTATCAATCCTTATTGCAGCTTGTTGTTTCCAATATATGTTTTTTATAAGTCTAATGTCTTTCCCATCAATTTGTAGATCTGCTAGCATATCCACCATGCTGACATGTCTAACGCTATCAAAAGCCTTTGTATAGTCGATAAAGCAAAGATGTATATCCTTGTTTACTTCTATAGCACGTTCAATAACTGTTCGCAGCATATACACAGCATTTACTGTTCCCTTTCCTTCTACAAACCCGCATTGTTCTTCCCCTATTTCAGGTTGTATCTTCTTCCTCATTCTTTGCATGATAATTCTTAGCAAAATCTTTGTGATGTGACTCATTATACTAATTGTTCTGTGTTGATCACATTCCAAGGTTCCTGATTTCTTTGGGATTGCAATAAATATAGAGTTACATAAATCAGGAGGTATATCTCCAGTATCATATAATGTGTTCAGCAGTCTGGTGACTTGCTCTAGTCCAAATTCTTCTAAAGCTTTAATCATTTCTGTTGTGATGTTATCTGCACCGGGGGCCTTGCCAGCTTTCATATGCTTAAGAACATTTCGAACCTCCATCTCCAAAATTGGCGGACCTTCATTATTAAATCTAATATCATACTGTTCGTCTCTGTTATCATCATAAAGTTGTTTCACATAATCTGTCCATACCTGTAGAATCTGGTCTTTTTCTATTATGATTTTGCCATCTTCAGTTTTTAGACACCCTGTTGATGTACTTGTTCTTTTATTAGTAAGTTCCTGAATTCTTCATTATTTACACTTAGACAAATTTGTGAAAAAACTATTGAATATAGTGACCAGCAGAATATTGTGTTTGTAGATCAGGTAAAGGCTTTTGATAGAGTAGACAGATACAAATTATGGACCATCCTTGAAGACTATGGGATACAAGGGCAACTGCTAGAAAACATCATAGCCATGTACCACTCAATCCGAAGTGCAGTAAGAACACAAGAAGGTATATCAGATATGTTCACAGTCAATACAGGAGTGAGACAGGGATGTGTGCTCTCTCCCCTGCTATTCAATATCTACATGGACAGAATTTCCAAAGAAGCAAGTCTCGACAGACCAGATTCAGAAAATTTAGAACTCTTTACTCCAGATGAAACAACTGACCCACAGGGAATAAATGAACTTCTATTTGCAGATGATCAGTGCCTGTTTTACAGCGACGAGGGCAGACTACAAAATCATATTACTAATCTGAGTTCAACCTGCAGCAGATACAATATGAGTATAAACACAGCCAAAACCGAAGTAATGCAAGTTAGCAGATCGCCAGGCCCACTAAGTATACAGATAAATAACACACCTCTGAAACAAGTTAAAGAATTCAAATACCTTGGAAGTATGATCACAGAAGATGGCAGATTAGACAGAGAAATTGACATCAGATGTCAAAAAGCTAGTGCACTTACATATCAACTGTCACCCTTACTGAAACATCCAAACATACCCATGTCCGCAAAACGACAGATAATAAACAGCATATTCACACCAACCCTATGCTACCAATCTCAAACCTGGACTTTATCCAAATTACACCATCGCAAAATCAACACATGCGAAATGAGATGCCTGAGGAGAGCTGCCAACTTAACAATCCGAGACCGAGTAAGAAATGTTACTATCAGACAGACTGTGGGATCAACACCTTGTGCCACATTTATTGAAAGACAGAAGATCAAGTGGTGTGGCCATGTTGTTAGAATGCAACATCAGCAACTACCATCACTGGCCTTACATCAAAGATCATCTGCGACGAGACCACGAGGACGTCCAAGAAGAAAATGGATTGACGACATCAGAGACATTGTACAACCACACGGAATGACACTATCCAGTGCCGTCCACCGGGCGCTGGAACGCAAATTATTCCTCCCCACGACGCTTGACGGCAGAAGTGGAAGATGATGATGATGATGATGATGATAGATTATACTAAGGCATTTGATAAAGTAAAACATGATGAACTGATTAAAGTGTTGGAAGATATCAATATTGATGAGAAAGATTTAAGAATAATAAAGAATATTTACTGGAATCACGTAGCAGCAATTAAAATGGGAAATATAGAGGGTTGTTACGAACAGATAAAGCTAGGAGTACGACAGGGGTGTGTCTTGTCACCAGATCTCTTCTCCCTATATTTAATTAATTAGTTGCATGTCCTTCACAGGACGTAGCAGTCAACCCCACCATGTTGCTATTGGTGATTCCTGGGCAAGTTTTACGTTCAGTAGGTTGCCATTGCTTTCTGAACGAATGACACCTATACCTTTTTCGAATAAACCAGCACCGCTGTGTTTCGAACCCGATTAGTGAGTTAGTTTGTAACTCCTTCGCCACGGACCTCGGTTCTCCCTAAATATCTAAGTAATAATGAGAGGGATCAAAGATACGCCAGGAATACTAGTTGGAGGTTATAATGCAAATAATATACTCTATGCAGATCACAGTAGTGGTGGCGGATAATTCAACAGACCTATAACAATATAACAGCAATATATAACAATATGCCGGTCTCTGCGGCTAAGGGCTTGCGAACGCGTTTTGTGAGCCCGTATACCTGGGTTCGAAACACAGCGGTGCTGGTTTTTTCGAAAAAGGTATAGGGGCCGGTCGTTCAGAAAGCAATGGCAAACTACTGAACGTAACACTTGCCTAGTACATCAACAGCAGCTGAAAATGCTGGTGTTGACTGCAACGTCCCGTAAGGGATACGCAACAATTTTTTTTTATATAACAATAACTGGACATTGTAGTAACAGAGAGTGCAAGGAAAGGACTCTCCTTGAATATCAAGAAAACAGTAACAATGGTGATATCAAAGAAAATGGTGACACCAAATTGTGACATAGAAATAGAAGGGAAAATCCTTAACCAAGTTGATAATTTTAGATACCTAGGGGCATTTATAACATCAGATGGAAGATGTACAACAGAGATTAGGAGCAGAATATGGCAAGCAAAAGCCGCATTTCAGAAAGTGAAGAGTATCTTATGCAATAAGTCACTGTCACTGAATGTAAGAAAGAGAGTGCTGAAATGCTATGTAGAACTAGTTTTGCTGTATGGCAGTGAACCTTGGAATGTAAATGAACAAATTAAGAAGAAGTCAGTCAGTCAGTCAGTAGTCGCAGTTCCAACTTCACAGCAACGGGTCGTCCCCATTATGCTCCGTTCCTGTGCCAGTGAATATCACACAAAACGCTCCCCACTGCCCAATGTGAAAAGTGGAAAAGACAGGAGTCTCGACAAACAACAGCCCGCACAGATACACTGTGCATAATGATGCTGCCAGAATTTCAACACACCAGTCCCCCACGTAACACCCAATTCATCTCTGATGGAATCGGCAGTTAAGAAGAAATTAGAAGCAACAGAGATATGGTTCCTGCGACGAATGTTGCAAATTCCTTGGACTGTCAGAGTAACTAACAACGACTGCCTGAAACAGGCTAATGAAACTAGAACATTATATACAATAATAAGAAAGAGATAAACAGCTTTCTTCGGTCATGTGATGAGAGAAGAGGCATTGGAGAACATCGTGCAAACTGGAAAGGTCGAGGGGAAGAGAGGCAGAGGCAGACCAAAAGAAATGATGCTGGTTGGATTGAGACGGTGGCATGGAGGAATATCAGCAGCAGAGTTGATCCAGAAAACCAAAGACCGAGATCTATGGAGAGCCATGAACGTCTGCGCTAGCTGGCAGGGCACTTGATGATGATGATGATGATGATGATGATGATGATGATGATGATGATGATGATGATGATGATGATGATGATGATGATGATAGTTAAGTAGGTATTAGATAAGTAAGTAGGTAAGCAGGCAGGCATACAGGCAGGCAGGTAGGTAGATAGGTAGGTAGGTAGGTTGGTTGGTTGGTAGGTAGGTAGGTAGGTTGGTTGGTTGGTTGGTAGGTAGGTAGGTAGGTAGGTAGGTAGGCAGGCAGGCAGGCAGACAGGTATATATATATATATATATATATATATATATATATATATATATATATATATATATATATATATATATATATATATATATATATATATATATATCTCCGCACGTGTATTTTAACTTGTCAATAAATAGGACTTGAGACTACATACATGCAAACATATCTTTATGTATTTGTGTGTGTGGTATTGGAAATACGCAGATTGTCCAATTTTAATGTTTAGAGATTTGTTTAATAGGTGTATTGAACAGTCACTCTACCTGAAAGTACTATGGCCTAATGTGCGCTCAGACCCAGCAAGCCACACCTTTACAACATTCTCTGCTACAAGATTACTGTAATCTTTAAGTCAATAGCAATACAACTTTGATCGCTGTAAAAATGCCCACTTTTCTACTACCAATGTCTTACCTGTTTGCTCGATCTAGGTCATAATCCAAGTCCTTTGTTAACGTAATTTCTCCGGATGTCTGGTCTACTTGCAGGGGGTAATTCATACCTGCACGTATAATTATTTTCAAATGCATTTTAATTGGAGAACTATTAATGCCTTTTTGTATTACCAATTGGAAAAACATTTCCGTGACATCAAACAGTTTGCTAGTGGGAATAACAGTTGATCACATGACAGTAAAGGTTTCTTGCTGCATTTATTATTATTTCTATTTCATATATTAATTTGCTTCTAGATGTAGACATTTTAATTTAATAACGATATCGCAAATGAGCGGATTTAAAAATTGACTTGGGCTCCTAAGGTGACTCCTGAAATGAATACCTCAAATAGCCTTAAAATATACTGGCGGCTTGTCTGGCGCTGACCACATCATACACCGAGTGCCGATTCGTCTCTACAAATATGGGTCTACCACCAGATGCCCATTGCACGTAATTCGTGTAAAAGTGTCATTCGCTTGCTCTACCTACAATATTGCAAATGTAGTCCATTTTTGTTTTAATTTACGACAAACTCTGAAAAACACTTGCTTAAAGATGTGATTGGACAATTCTTTTAAGGGATTCCAACGATGCATAGTTAGTAATTGAACTGTGGGAAAGCGTGAAGCGGTGAACATGTGTAGTGTGGAGTTAGAAGAATGGTAAAAATATACAGAACAGAGAAAACCAAATCTTGAGGCATTGACAGCTGCTGGCGTCATTACATCGTTCAACAATCTCAACGAAATGACACATAAAGAATGGAGCATACCATCAGAAAATGTAAAATAGTGAGTTTTATGTAATAGCTGCCTAGGACATGAGATACTAAATTAATTAATTTCACACGAAACACTGATGTATTAATGTAATAATTAGCTGTGAAATAAGGTGCTAAATTAATTAATATCACATGAAACATTCACGGATTAATGTAATAATTTGCTACGACTAACGGTGCTAAATTATTAAGTTGATACGAAGATATGATGTATTAACAAATTGGAGATAGTAGATCATTTTACATATCTAGGATCAGAGATAAATATTCAATTATTCCTAGATCAGGAAATCGACATCAGGATTGTGCCATGATCCAGTTTAAAGGGGTAAAGATCATGGCATAATTGGGTTAAAGTTCGGTATAGACGAGGAGACCGTGCAAAGTGATCCGCCATGTCCAGTGGCACAAAAGTGTGGAAAGAGCTAGGGACGCTTCGTGAGAGGACGTCGGGTCACCTTCAGGCAGTCTGCGTGGAGCCATGGTCGAAGCTGGACCTGGTTCTTTTGTCCCGTAGAATAGCCAAATAATGAGCCCCTACATTAATAGATAGAGTGTGTAGAATTGTAGTCTCTAAATATTGTGTTCGAGTGAAATGTGGTGTAGATGATAATGTAATTTGTACGGTATTTGGAGACAAGAAATTCATAAAACTACACCGGTGTCTTGTTATTCAAAACGCGTTGAGTTAGCTGTGGAGATTTATGTAGAGTGGAAAAGTTCCAACAGCACTTAATAATAGAAACAGCTGCAGTGAGAAGACTACAGCACCCGCACAATCAGAAAGGCATTGATCCTGAAGTGCGCCCACCAGTCTCATTTGGGTTGGGACCTCGTCCATGAGGCATAAGACCATGGATATCAACCCAAGTATTGTGGATGCCAATATCATCAAGTGCCAAGTAAACAAGGTACCAGCCATGGGCGTAACAATGAGCATTACTCGCCTATGGCAGATTGGTAAGGCGGCAACAACAATGAACAGGTTAACAAAAAGAGTCTGGGAGAACAAGAAGCTTACTGCCAAGACACAAGTCCTGGTCTATCAACCCTGTGTCCTTAGTACTCTTTTTATGGCAGTGAAGCCTGCTCAACTTACTCACCCCAAGAGAAATGTTTAAACAGCTTTCACATGCAGTGTCTGCGAAGAATACTTGGTATTAAGTGGCAAGACAAAATCACAAATACTGAAGTATTGGAAAGATCGGGTTGTGTGATGGTTTATTATATTCTCAGTCTTCGTAGATTTAGATAGACTGGACACATTAGTAGGATGGCTGACGGTCGAATACCAAAGCACATTTTTTTTTTGTGAGTTACAGACGAGTAAAAGATCTCGAGGTTGGCCTCTACAGCAATACAAAGATGTGTGTAAGCGGGACATGATTGATACAGGCATTGATATTGCACTTTGGGAGCAAGTCACCGCTGATTGTGTTGCATGGAGGGCAAAGATCAGAAATTAAATAAATACAAAGGAGAAAATTAATGCCGATAGGTCACACACTGAGCGTGTGAGACGTAAGATGGTGAGTGCACATGGTGGAAATGACCATGATTTCACATGCAACCATTGTGGACGAACATTTACAGCACGAATTGGTCTGATTAGCCACACTCGCTGCCGCCATGGGTTGTAGTTATTATGCCTTTGTGCAGCACAATGTAACAAACTACCGTCTGTCCAGGCGGCAAGGTGCCGGTCAGTAGCTAAGACATAATGTCCTATATTAATCATTATGCCGTTTCGCTTCATGCATTGCTGGCTGGTACAAAAGCAATTATCAACATGAACCGAGGGATGTTATGGCCTGCCTACCCTGTGTGTTGCTGAAGAACTCAATTACACCATTGTTTAAGGAGTCCACATCCCAACAGTCCAGCTTGAGCAGCACATCGTTGGTGACCTTGTCTTCGGTAATGTCCGTGATAATATTGTAAGACTTGCATGTCTGAATGAGATAAAATGAGTTAATTTGTCTACAGTAATGACCATTATGATACTTTAAGACGTGCATGTCTGAATAAGACAATATAAATGTAAATATGTCTTCAGTAATATCCATGTTATACGAGACTTGCCTGTCTGTATGAGACAAATAATATTAGCTTTGTCTTCAGTAACGTCCATGATATTATTGTAATATCTATATGCCATGTCTACATGAGCGTAACTTTGTCAGCAGTAATTTTCATAAAGGTATTTATTGTCTGAATCAAACAATTAAATGTTAGCTTCGTCTCTAGTTATCTCGCTGTGGCGTAGGTGTTACCAACGCAGTTCGCAATACGGCATACCGCATTCGAAACACAGCGCAGCCTTGCGGGCGATTTGAAAGCAGACCGATTTGTGAAAGCATTGATTTTCATACCATGGTATGGGTGCTGGTCTTCAAGAAAGCAATGGCAAACTACTGAAAGTATTCTTGCCAAGTAATCACAAATAACCAAATAAGGACCGGGCTGACTGCGACGTCCTAGAAATCTCGGCAGCCGCGGTAGCATAGTGGCTAGACGCTCGTCTGCCGACCCAGTGGTCTTGGGTTCGATCCGCATCCAGGTGGATTTGAATTGCTATTGCGGGCCTGGGGGACCAGATGGAACGAACCTAACATGGAGCAATTATTGAACATCCGTGGTTATGAATGCGAACACGTGACTATCTGGCAGGCAAGTAAGTGTCCTGGCCATTGCATACCGCTGCTCCTCTAGAGTGTCCAGATTTAAAAAAAAATTATTATAGCATCGTCCTCTATCGGCGCTATGGCTTAGGGCAGTGGTTCTCAACCGGTGGGGAATGTCCCCCCCCCCGGGGATTTTAGGGTTTCCATGGGGGAAAGGGGGGGGGGGGGGGGGGGAATTAAGATTATTTCAAGATCGCATTAATACAAGAACCAGATACTTGATATTGCTTTTCCCTCTAAATTTTTCGGTTCTGTACTTCTCGCCCTAATGAAATTCGTTTTATAACGTAAGTCACATTTTATGTAGATGTCTAGACTTGTTCTAGTATGTGTTTTTAAATTTAGCTTCCAATTTTATTGAAACTGTGTAAGGGTGGGGGAGGGGGGAATTTATAGGGAGAAAATTCGAAAAGGGGGGGGGGGATGACGTTCTGAACATATGGTAACTGGGGGAATGGGCCAGAAAAGGTTGAGAACCAATAGCTCAGGGGATAGTGAGACTCGCAGTTTCATAAAAAAACTTGTCATACCGAGTCGAGGGTTCGAAATCAGATGCGGGCGATTTGGAAGCAGCCATATTTGCGTTAATTTATATGGTCTGAGACATCGGCTGTTCAGAAAGCAATGGCAAACTACTGAACTAACATTGCTTAGTAAATCACAAATACCCAGTAACTACTCGGGTTGATTGCAACGTCCTGTAAAGGACAATCAACTATTTTTTTTTACTTCAGTAATGTGCATAATGGTATTGTGAAACTTACATGTCTGAATAAAACAAAATAATTCTCAATGTATCTTCAGTAATGCCCTTGATATTTGAAACGTTCATGAGCAATCGCACAAATAAGTGTAACTTTGTCTTCAGTAATGTCCTTGATGATATTTGAAAGGTTCATAATCGATGACACAAAATAATCGTAACTTTATTAATATCCTTGATTATTTTGCGTGACTTACATGTCTGAGTGAAATAAATAACCCATCTCCCGCACCCAAAGAAGAAACAAATCTATGCAGCTCTTTCGTAAATAAGTATTTTAACCGCAGCATGCTAACAAACAGTTTCTAAACTGGTAGACATTACAATCTCGTCTAAGTATTGTGAACAATATTTTTTTCATATTCAATTTCACCATATCGCTCACCCAACCTCTTCAGAAATGGTCTTCGTGAGTTCACGAATTCTTTCTGTTCGTCCTTTTAAATCTAAGGTGAGAATAGTACTTAATCCTAACGTTACTTTGGAAAGGCGAACTTTTGAAAGGTTGTTTAAAATCAAACTTTTTTGGGTAATTGAAGAACTACAGTTGGTTAAATTGTGAAAATAGTTACTCGCACATAAAAATATACACAAAGTAGTGAGTAGCCTTTGAAAACTATTTTACTTTACAGCTAAATACTTTCAGCCATGACTTTTCCCTGACGCCTCTGACTTTCAGACATTTCTACACATGCGCTAATGACAGTCAGTCATGCCTCCCCAGAAGCCGCTGACAGTCCATCATTTCTCTCCAGGATCCACGAACAGTCAATCATGTATTCCCAGATGCCGTTGACAGACAGTCATGTCTCCTGGGGCGCCACTGACAATCAGCCATGTCTCCTGGGGCGCCACTGACAATCAGTCGAGTCTCCTCAAGAACCAGACAAGTAGTAATGTCTCTCCAAGAGCCACAGACAGACAGGCAGGCAGGTAGGTAGGTAGATAGGTAGGTAGGACACAGGCAGGCATGGGTGGACGGACGGGTGGGTGTATGTATATAGGTACGTATCAATATATGGTTGAATGGTTGGATCGATGTATGCAAAAATGGATGGAAGGAAAGAATTGATGAATGGATGGATACACTGATGGATGCACCCAGAGCCCAGTACAACAATCAATCAATCAATCAATCATGTGCCATGTCGGAAAGCGTGGGCGGTCATGACTCGCCATTTCACTCGATCACCAGAGTCGTGGATCAACTCAGTGTTCCTGTCTCATCCATGTCATGTGGCCAAGCCATCCAGGTATTTTCCTCTCGGTCTTTCTCTTGGTCTGTTCCCTTCGATCTTGCCAGTTGTCACTAAGTTCTCCAATCCATTTCTTCTCATAACATGTCCAAAAAAATGTTGACTGTCTACGTCTAATTTCTCTAATCAATTTACGATTTTCATTTGTCTCCTGTAGTACTTGGTCATTGGTTTTTCTATCTGTCCATGGTATTCTTTGCATTTTCCTCAGAAACCACATTTCTGCAGCCATCAGATGTTTTTCAGCTTGACTGCACATTGTCCAAGTTTCACATCCATACAAAAGAACAGGCTCTATGTATCCCCTCAACACTCTTTTTCTCGTTTCAATTGACATCTTTTTATTGGTCAGAATGTTTTTCATCTTGCTAAAGGCTACTTTCGCCATCGCGATTCTTGTTCTAATCTCTTCAAGACAACTCCCATCAGATGTTATGACTGTTCCGAGATAATTGTATGGATTCACTTGTTGAAGAATATTCCCATTTACTTGTATATTACATTGTGGTACTTCGTTCTTCCTAGTGACGACCATAACCTGTGTCTTTTTACAATTTAATTCTAACCCCAACTGCTCACTGTGTACAACAACCGCATCTACTAATTGTTGCAGATCCTGCTCATTGTCTGCAATCAATACTGTATCATCTGCATATCTAATGTTATTGATGTTTCTTCCTCCAATGCTGATTCCATGTATATCTTCTACATTTCTGAAAATATTTTCACTGTACAGGGAAAAAAGATCTGGAGACATTACACATCCCTGCCTAACACCTCTCTTAATAGGCTGATATTGTCCCACTTCATTAATAATCCTTATGGCAGCTTGTTGTTTCCAATATATGTTTTTTATAAGTCTAATGTCTTTCCCATCAATTTGTAGATCTGCAAGCATATCCACCATGTTGACATGTCTAACTCTATCAAAAGCTTTTGTGTAGTCAATAAAGCAAAGATGTATATCCTTGTTTACTTCTATAGCACGTTCAATAACTGTTCGCAGCATATACACAGCATTTACTGTACCCTTTCCTTCTACAAACCCACATTGTTCTTCCCCTATTTCAGGTTGTAATTTCTTCCTCACTCTTTGCATGATAATTCGTAGCAAAATCTTTGTGATGTGACTCATTATACTAATTGTTCTATGTTGATCACATTCCAAGGCTCCTGATTTCTTTAGGATTGCAATAAATACAGAGTTACATAATTCAGAAGGTATATCTCCAGTATCATATAATGTGTTCAGCAGTCTGGTGACTTGATCTAGTCCATATTCTTCTAAAGCTTTAATCATTTCTGTTGTGATGTTATCTGCACCGGGGGCCTTGCCAGCTTTCATATGCTTAAGAATATTTCGAACCTCCATCTTCAAAATTAGTGGTCCTTCATTATTAAATCTAATATCATACTGTTCCTCTCTGTTATCCTCATAAAGGTTTTTCACATAATCTGTCCATACATGTATAATCTGATCTTTTTCTATTATGATTTTGCCATCTTTAGTTTTTAGACAGCCCGTTGATGTACTTGTTCTTTTATTAGTAAGTTCCTGAATTCTTTTGTGCACTAATTTGGTATTTTGACTGTTGTGTTGTTTTTCAAGTTCTAAGCACTTTTCCTAAAGTCATTCTTCTTTTGCCTCCTTACATAATAGTGTGACTTGTCTGTGGATTTCTTCATATTTGGCAGAATTATTTTTGTTGAGTCTTCTAGTTTCCGTTAGGTGTTAAATTTCTTCAGTCATCCATTTCTTACGACCCACCTTCTTTAATTTTGGAATAGTTGATTCTGCAGCCAAACTGATTGAATTCTTCAACATTTCCTATTGATCATCCACATCCTGGAATAGGATCGCTAGATCAGACAATATATCAAATCTGCTCTGTACTTCTATGTTGAATTTGTTTTGTATTTCCTTGTCATTACTCAATGTACACAAATCATATTTAGTGTTTCCTGTTATATACTTAACTTTCTTCATCTTTATCCTCAATGTTCCTATAAGTAATCTGTAGTCACTATAACAATCAGCACTGGGAATTGTTTTTGCTATTGTTAACGCGTTTCTAAATCTTCTATTAATCAGAATATAGTCAATCTGGTTTCTAATCCTGTTATCAGGATTGCTCCATGTCCATAATCTTCTAGCATGTTGCTTAAACCAGGTGTTTCCTACAACCATTTCCTGTTCTTTTGCCCACTCTACGAGTCTGTATCCTCTTTCAATACTTTCTCCTAAACCATAGTTTCCTACTGTGTATCTATCCCCTTGATTTCCTATTTTGGCATTGAAGTCCCCTAATGTGATGTTTATTTCTGAATTTTTACATTTCTTTAAGGCAGACTCTATGTCATTATAAAATTCCTCTACACTATCTTCACTGGATTCTCCTGTTGGGGCATATACTTGAATAACATTTATGTTAAAAGGTTTGCCACTTAATTTAACTAATAGAACTCTGTCCGACACGGCCCAATATCCTTGAACAGATTTTGATGTTTTCCGGTCCAAAATAATTGCCACACCCCTTTGTCGATCTTCACCTCCAGAATAAATAATCTTAAAATCTTCATCCAGAAAAGTGAATGAAACAAATATACAAACCACATACTGGAGAATTATCGTTGACATCGAGGACGAGAATGGTCTGTTGTTTTATGGCTGCCTTCGTGTCGTTCGGGAAGTTGTAAGCTCGGAATGTCAAAGTATAGTATTCCTTGGCTTCATAATCCAAGGAATCCAGAAGTGAAATGTCACACGTTTTGTAGTCAACTGCAAATTTCTGATCCTCGTTGCCAGCTGCGGAAACATGTGGGAAATTATTCCCCTGTCAACAAAGTGCATTTGTCGCAGAGATGAACAGTGATGGGGAACATGAAAATACAAGCAGCAAACGACAAATACAAATACAAACAGGGGCTGACAGGATGTAGACCGTGATGACATTTCTGACAAAATTATGCTATTTCTTCTAGAAAAGTAGATCATTAGTCATCATCATGAAGTGTTCTGCCAACTGGCGTGGTGATCATGTTTCTTCACCTATGGCGATCTCCAGTAGAATGTATAAATCCATATACATATTAGCAGGTCAGCATGGTCGAATGGGTAAGAACGCGTGTTCTTAAACATCCGGTGTGCTGATGCCGAGGTTAGGGGTTCAACCCCTACACCGGACAGCTGGACTAAAATGTTGGCCTGTCGTCCTTGACTTGGGGGCGTAAATTACAAGTACCTCTGAAGTCGGAGTGGGTTCGCCTGATGGCGAGGGACACTGTTAATAGGGAAAGCTAATCCACATGCAAAATTCAGTCCATCACTACTATAAATAGTGTGTATAGGCTACGCTTGAGTTCAAAGCGAGCAAACGCCAAAAAAATACATAGTAAGTAAAGGACACGCTGTGGGGCGCATTGGTAAATGGTGCCAGACCCATGTTTGTATAGACCAGGCGCCACTCGATGACTGATGTGGCCAGTACCACACCGGTCTCTTTTACTCTCCAAGATATATCCTGGTACCCGTTTTAGGCTGGATCGAACCCAGAACTCCTGTTTGTTTGAAAACCACTGCAGGAGATCCTCCTCCTGGCACGTCAAGCATTCTTTGCCCACATTGTCAAAGAACATTTCGAGCCAAAATAGACCTTATCAGCCATATTAGAAATCACGGCTCCATACTTTCAACCGCACTGGAAGAAATGAATGGTCATCATCATTCTTGATGGACAAACAACACCCCAGACCCCAGGTCAATGTATAAAGTCTCAATCCACCTCGAAACGGTTAGAACCCATTAATACCAAGGCGGACGACGAGCGCCTACCACGACACTATCGCAGCTCCCTAATTCCTTTTACTGATATACAGGGTGTATTTTTAATGACTATGCAGTGTTTGAAAATATTGCCGGTCCAAGTTTTGTATTTAACTATTATGTTCCATGAACTTTACAGAGGGTGAATACAAAACTTGGACCGGCAATATTGTCAAACACTGCAAAGTCATTAAAAAATACACCCTATTCCTTCAGCCATAATACACCTTTTGGATAAAACATCCTGTGAAATGTTAGATTACATAATTGACTGTAGATGTGAGATTTTGTGGCTGTCAAAATGTCTCTCTTTGCGTCTTTCTCTTTTCAATGTTTGTGTTAAACTGATTGTGTTACTTAGCCTCTTTCAAAACTGCTGTATTATATAGTTAGTTAGTTAGTCGCGGTTCCAACTTCACAGCAACGGGTCGTCCCCATTATGCTCCGTTCCTGTGCCAGTGAATATCACATAAAACGCTCCCCACTGCCCAACGTGAAAAGTGGAAAAGACTGGAGTCTCAACAAACAACAGCCCGCACAGATACACTGTGCATTGCTGCTGTATTATTTATTGAAGTACTATGAATTTTCATCATTCTTCTGTTGAAACCATATTTATGTGGCTTGACTGGAATGAGTGATTTAATAATCGTTCATGATTCGCAACCATATTTTAACATGTGTTCAATGTAACACGTTAGTATATTTAGGTATTTATAATAACGTCAACCTCTGCCTTATAAAACAGGTTAACTTTAAATCTAACTAATAAAACAATTGAAAGTTAAAACAAACTTATAAAACAAATTAACTTTAAAACTAACATACAAAATAAATTACCCTTAAATTTAACTCATGAAGCAAATTAACGTTAAATACTATATTGTTAATATTCCATTGTCAACGACTCCAACACAATGTCCAGGGAATCGATATATACGTACCGATTATCTCCACATAAGGAATGTCATGGCCAGAGTTGGGGTAATCTCCGTCCACAAGCGTGCAGCCTCCGATTATAGACCCCAGATGAGTGTCTTCTCGTACAGGGGGAATTACCAGGTTCTTAATTGTTGCTGGGTTGTCGTTGATGGAGACGATCTTCACAAGAACTGTGAAGACGCATGCAGCATTGACGTTGTCTCGTATTGTCACTCTCAGCTGACAGTTCAAAATCAGAAAATATCCAGTTTTAAATATATTTCAATGACAATCTAATTCTTCTTCTCTTCTTCTTCTGCCCGTTAACAGAAACTGGAGCATAGCCCCCCCCCCCCCCCCCCCCCAACCAACACACGACCCGCCGTCCTTTCCATTGATATCCCGTATGGTTCCTTCACAGTCTTCACATATTATTCATATCTATCTCTATTTCTCTTCTATGTGTTTTACATCTCCCTCTAACTCGCCGGGGAGCTGTAGTAGCGTTGTGGCTATACGCTCACCTACCGGCGTGGCGATCATCCATCTTTCCACTAATCCACATTGTAACTTTATTTTATAGTATGTCCCACAAAGAATGCCTTCATTCACGATCAATTATTTTGAAAACTGTCTGTTGCATCGTTATGAATTTTTTCCAGCCGTCTTATATTTACCCCCACCCAAGGAATATGTCTTTGATAGGTCCAAAAGCAACTTAAATCATTGAAAGCGGCAACATTTCTTTGATGTATTGGGGAAAATGTAGTGAATTCACGCTAACAAACTAGTCTTACAGTAAACCACGTTATTTCTGATAAGGACACAAGTACAAGGCGTAGCCAGATTCGTATGGGAGTGGGTGCAATAAAAAAGTAGCTTAAAGTCATTGCACCGGGTTTTTATCCCATATGGCTCAGTCTCTTTCCGCAGGGCGGAAATCGTGGCACAAAGCACGAACTCCGTATCTCCAGCGACGACCCTCTGGAGTCTCCGAAAAAATGCACTCGTGAAATGAAGGAATCGAACATACAACCCTCGGAGCCCGAGTCAGACGGCTTGACCACTTCACCACGGAGAATCCCGAGAGGGGTGCAATGAGTAATATTAGTAAAGACAGAGAATATACAAAGGTATGGGGTAAATAATGTGTAAATTGATAGGAAAGTAGAAGGAATATATTTCTTACCTTATTTTTCATTTTTTTTCTTGTTTCTTCAGCTGCTGGTTAATAATTGTACACAAGTATTCATGTTACTAGGATGCATTTAGCTTTTTATATTGAGTTCGTGAAAGCTTCCAAATAGCTGTGCGTTAATGTGCGTATGGAGTGACCAGAAATGATACCGCAATTTAGTCATCATGTTTCCATTTTTAAGGATCTGTTCAGCTGTCTGTGTAGTTTGTTCACACGTACACATGGGTGACAGACCAGCTTTGAGTCTTCGTGAAAGATTGTCTACTCTGCTGTTTACCGTTCAGTGACGGAACATGATTACTTGTTTTGCACTATGAAAATAGTTGTCAGTGTCTCTGTAGTTGGCTTTCTTCTTAACGACCAAGATGTTGGTACTCTTTTCATTGAAGTTTATAGATTGATTCGTATGCACATGTGTTGTCCCCTAATTTGACAACGTGTTTGCTCTCACGTTTCTTGTTATGCCACAATATGTCAGTTTCCACGCAATATTACTCTTCTGTTGGTATTCAATGCGTTTAGTGTGTGTGTGTGTGTGCGTGCGTGCGTGCGTGCGTGTGTGTGTGTGTGTGTGTGTGTGTGTGTTCATTACAGTTGTTCGTCACCGCTGAGGGCTTGCGGAATTGAAAATTCATCACTGTGGAATACAAACTGTTGCCATTGACATTATGCTGATGCTGTAATGTTTAGGGCCTGCAATTCGTCTGAATAGTTGGAGCAAAATATCCCAGTAAGTGTGTACGTAGATTAAGGTCTGCGATCTGCTCAGACCTTAATCTGTGTCGGACAATTCCAGTAGGTTGATGATTGCTCTTGGTTGCATTAAATTCAATCCATCCTTTCTCCAATAGTCCTCTTCCTCTTTCATCACATGGTCCTCACATTTTTTCCAGTAACTTTTATCAATATTTAATAGCGCGGACTGGGTTAGTATCTTGACGTCAGACAATTTGAATGTAGTATTGGCAGCTGCCACTTGTCCTTTAATTTTAGCCCACACAAGTTCTATAGGGTTTAAATGAGAATGATACGGCGGAAGTCTCAAGCACCTATGGCCATGCTCTTCTATCAACTTGTCGATTTGAAATTTCTTGCTTTTTTTTTTGCGCCTGTTTTACAACGGACAACTACTGTAGCTTGAAATATGTTTCTGGAAATGGTATATTTTCCCTTCGGAGCCATATCTATATTGCTTCCTTTGTGTCCGATGCCGTAGGTATTTTGTCTTCTTGGGCAACAACATTGTGATATGATGCATTGTCCATGATTAGACAAGACGGTCTATCAAGGGATGGAAGTACTGTATTCTCGAGTCCAATCTCTAAATACATTACCATTGATCTCATTATGATAATCCCTATTGTCTGTATGCTTTGATACGAACACGAGCCCAGCATTCTGTAGTAAGCCATTATGAGTACTACCAGCATAGGCTATGACCAAACGCTGTCCTTTACTACTGGGCACATAACGCTTTATCTTTCCATCCATTGATTGCCATTCCTTTTCACTTGTGTGGTGCGCATTGATCCACGTCTCATCCAAATACACTATGTCATAATTTTCTTTGCGCATTTCCCTTATTTCACGTAGGTATCTGCTTCTCAAGGCTCCTAAATGCGGTTGCTCGCAAAGAATATTTCTACCGCCCTTGTACTTTCAAAAAGTGAAGATAATGTCCTTATAATTTTCCACAAAGTTGTTTTGGATAGCTCTATGTTATTGTTCTTTCTCAACCAAACCCTAAGTTTTCTTACAGTCACTGTTTCTTTGGCATCCAGCATTTTTATAATGCTGGATAATCCTGGATATAAAATCCTAAATTTTTATAATTTTAGGAGTCTCCGTGGCGAAGTGGTCAAGCCTTTTGACTCGGGCTCCAAAGATCGTGGGTTCGATTCCGGGCCGCATCCTTCGGTTCACGAGTTAAATTTTTCGGAGACTTCTGTGGGTCGTCGCTAGAGCTGCGGAGTTCGTGCTTTGTGCGATGCTTTCCGCGCTGCGGAAAGAGACCGAGCCATATGGGATAGAACCCGGTGCAATGAAGTCGACCCTGTCGACTTTTAAAAGCATTTTTATAATAGCTCGCCTTATGACATCTTTGTCAAAGCTGTCTACAATAATCTTTCTACCTACCGTTTTGTTATTGCGTGGTGGTTTAATTTCAGATTCTTGCACCCATCGACTCAAACCCAATGCATGCACTGTTCTTTTTTCGGAATTTGTAATAGTATAAAACAGTTTCCTGCGATCAGCTTCTTGACAAAAATATGTGTACAACTTCATAGCGATTCTTGAAGTGTACAATTTCGCATTAAATCCCATTGAAAAATATTCACACATTTCAATGTTAGCGATAAGTGGTAAGATTTAAAAAAAAAACAAAAAACATATTAATCAGGTTTCATGAAATAACCCACATTTTGAGACACCTCTGAACAGTCCTTGTTTGAACAATGCAGGTAGTTGGCATAAGGCCAATCCCTTCAAAACACTACAATATTCAACATTTGAGCGCTGATTGTCTGGCTACGCTGTAATACATTTAAAATTATGAATTCCATCTCAGACCCGTAAATTATATACCGCATATAAACAAACTTTGAAATCTGCTGTAAAATCTCCAGAACAAAATTTTTTTTGTTGGGTGGACATAAATGATAAGGTTATATACTAAATATCATAATTTTCCCTCAGTTGGTTACTGAGATATGGATGTTTATATTGCGGCAAACAAATGTGGACATACTATAGTATGTTTCTCTGCGTACCTTTGCTGCTTGTAGCTGAAATTCCATTACTTCATACAGGTTTGAATCCGCATCGAAGCGGGTTTGAAAAGTATATGGGATCCCAGGTGGATCCAGCTTAATATGGGTACTAGGGGAAACAGAGCGGCCGGCGTGACCCTGACCTCATCACCACGCGACTGCCGGTTGGTCTATGAAAATATGCGTCTAGCGCCATATGTCTAATGCCCCTAGGGCGTGTATGAAGGTCCTTTACTGATTTATTACTTCTCTGACCCACATCAGACAAACGAGTGTCTATTTGTACGATCCTCAGGTTTTCTCAATGTGTGTCCTACCGAACGCCATCGTCTTTTCTTCGCCTCTTTATCCACTTGTATTTGCCTAGCACTCATCGTGAGCTCGAAACTGGCGATTCTGTCATTCTGAGATTCTGAAACGTCCTGGCAAGTAAAGGCGACGTGTGTGGTAATGACCTCGTCACTCACTGAATACTCATTAACCTACAATATGGGGCTGGCACTATACCCACTGCTCTTCTCAGCCTGAGAAAGGGCCCTATATCTGTTACCTGTTACCTGGCATGTACGCTGAGCACTTCTACTGACTCATCTCCATCTAAAACTGTACATCGTGTCAACTTGTATGTATTAATTCTGGTTCTAAGTAACCTCTTTATGGAAAACTCACTCGTCACCAAGTAAACCACCATAGAGCAATCAGTGAATTACTACATACAGTCGGTAACAGTCTCTTTTGCACACCTTACGATCATTGGAAATATGGTGTTAACTCCATATGTGTATAGACCAGTCGGCACTCGGTGGGTGATGTGTTCCGTATCACGTCGGCCGCTTTAATTGCTTAAGACATTTTCTGGTAGCCATTTTGGATCGAGTTAACCAAGGTGTCCAAGTCAATTTAAAAATTCGAAACCGCCCCGATGAACTCATGACCTCACGTGTCAGGGGCGAGCATCTACTTTCTATACAAACTTTAACTATTTTCCCTGTCTGTAGGCAAATGTTCCATATGCAGTCACCGGTCATACGTCTGGTACCCAGCGAGTCCAGGAAATCACCAATTTTTCCTTGTGCACATTGTCCGCTGTCTAATGAGTCAAAGTACAGAATACTGACTGCTAGCAGGAGGGTATTGATTTCACCTTTATCTCCTTTTCTGACCACTCTGACTGGTTGCTGGAGATGACCAACGCCTTGGCTACATTTCTTTTAGGCGAAAGAAGATCGGCTGAGAGAAGTTATGAGTCTTGCGGTTACTTTATGTGAAACCCAGAATAAATTACTCTTAATTAAGTAATGCAACTAGAACAAAGCTACTTACAGAAGTCATAATACCAGCTATAGTTACCAACATAGTTTGTAAATACATGGTTTAAGAACATATACAAATATTTGAGGTGACAGATATGTTGCTATTGTTTGTTTTTATTTCTAAGTGATATACAAGAACATATACAAATATTTGAGGTGGCAGATATGTTGCTATTGTTTGTTTATATTTCTAAGTGATATGTAAGAACATAAACATATTTGAGGTGGCAGATATGTTGCTATTGTTTGTTTATATTTCTAAGTGATATGTAAGAACAAATATACGTTACATGTTAACTGCCAGCTCCGTGGCTAAGGGGTTACGGACGCAGTTCGTAATCCCGCATCGCCCGCGTTCGAACCACAGCTGGGGTTGATTAGGCAGCAGACCGCCTTGCGTTGGTTTATTACGAAATGGTATGGTTGCCGGTCGTTCAGAAAGCAATGGCAAACTACTGAACGTGAACGTGCCAAGAGATCACAATATCCAAATATGCTGGTGTTGACTGCGACGACCTGTAAAGGATAAAAGAAATGCAACTAACTAACTAACTAATTAACTGGACGAGAGAATTAGCACATAAGGAACGCAGAGAATTCGATATTCGAACCATTTCATCTTTGCCTTGCGGCATACTCACTGTCCACGGACTGGCATAAAAACTCTTGGCATAACTTAACACTGCCTCGGCGTCTGCTGGCTTGTTGGTTTTCAGCAAGTTGTTTGAGTCTGATACAATGAACTGTTGATTGGCGTTGTCATTCAGTTGGTAGGTTAGAGGACCGTTTTCAGGATCGGAGCAATAATCTCTGAAGTTTAGCACTGTCGTGCCAACTGGTACTCCTTCAATAATTGATCTAGTCACATATGTTTGCTTGCACACAGGGGGTTTGTTCTGACCATCTGTGTATGGAAGGCAATACAAGTTGTGATGCATGGGATCATGTCATTAGTGGTTTATTGTAAATGCGATACTTGTCTGTTCCTGAGACATTCTTCTTCTTCTTCTTCTTCTTCTTCTTCTTCTTCTTCTTCTTCTTCTTCTTCTTCTTCTTCTTCTTCTTCTTCTTCTCTGTCTTCTTTGACTTCTCCGTCTCCTTTATTTTTCGTCCTTCACTTCTTCTTCTTCTTCTTCTTCTTCTTCTTCTTCTTCTTCTTCTTCTTCTTCTTCTTCTTCTTCTTCTTCTTCTTTCTATTGTTACTACTACTACTACTACTACTACTACTACTACTACTACTACTACTACTACTACTACTACTACTACTACTACTACTACTACTACTACTACTACTACTACCACTTCTTTTTCTCCTTTTCCTCCTCTTCTTTCTTCAGATGCCTGGTCTGCAGCAGACTTTGTCGACTCAGAGCCTTAAATCCTCGCTGCCATTTCATTTCATATGTTTATGACGCTTGTGCAGCTTGTATTATTTGTTGCCCAGCTGTTTAATTTTTCCGCGCACATCTTTCTCTGTGTTCTCTGCTTCGTTTGCCGAGTACTGTCCCACACAACAGAAATTAAGAGCTGAATATGGCAAGCAAAGGCTGCACTTCAGAAAATGAAGGCTATCGTATATAATACGTTACTATCATTGAATGTAAGAAAGAGAATGCTGGAGCGTTATATAAAACCTGTTTTGCTGTGTGGTTGTGTATCTTGGAATGTAAATTAACTGAACAAATTAGGACGAGATTGGAAGTAAGAGAGATGTGGTTCCTGAGACGAATGTAGCGAATTCCTTGGACTGCCAAAGTAACTAACAACGACTGCCTGAAAGAGGCTAATGAAACAACAATAAGAAAGAGGCAAACGGATTTATTTTTTTTATTTTATTTTTATTTATTTTTTTATTTTTTTTGGGGGGGGGGGGGGGGGGGTTCATGTGATAAGAAGAGAGGCATTGGAGAACATCGTGACAACTGGAGAGATCCAGGGGAAGAGAGGCAGAGGCAGACCAAGAGAAATGATGCTGGATGGATTGAGACCGTGGCATGGTTGAATTTTCAACAGCGGAGTTATCTAGAAAGCCAAAGACCGAGATCTGTGCAAAGCATTAGAGAATCCATACTGTTCTTCACCAATTTCCATTTTTTATTTTCTTTCTTGTTCTTCTCATTATAATTCTGAGTAGAAGCTTAGTGACATGGTTTATTAGGTTAATCGGACGAAAATATTCGCATTCAATTGCTCCTGGTCTTTTTTTTTTTAATAGCTATAAATACAGATTTCAGCATATCGCTTGGTAGATATCCACTGCTGTAAATACCGTTCAACATTTTGGTTAATATATCTACTCCAAATTCTCTCATTATTTCTAATTCTTCTATTTTGATTCCATCTGGCCCAGCTGTTTTTCCTTCTTCATATTGTTCATAGCGTCATCGACTTCTTCTTTTTACTTGTAAAATAGGTGGATCTTCTAAGTTACTTTCTTCTGTTAAGTCTACCCTTTCTCCATCATATAATTCTCTTATATGCTCATCCACCTCTTCATTATAGCATCTTCCTCCAATGATATCTTTCCTATTTTTGATTTTAAACACCCTGTATTTATTCTTATTATTCTTCCTGTGAAATTACCGTGGTGATAACAGATGTTCCACATTCGAACTTTAATACCTGTGACTATGTGTTTTAATTGTTTCAGCTATTATTATGTTTTAATTGTTTCAGCTATTATTATGTTTTAATTGTTTCAGCTATTATTATGTTTTAATTGTTTCAGCTATTATTATGTTTTAATTTAAGTTTTAATTGAGTCTCTGTGGCGAAGTGGTCAAGCCGTTTGACGTTTGACTCGTGAGCCTAAGGTTGTGGGTTCGATTCCGGGCCGCGTCCTTCGGTTTACGAGTTAAATGTTTCGGAGACTCCCATGGGTCGTCGCTAAAAGCTACGGAGTTCGTGCTTTGTGCGACGCTTTCCGTGCTGCGGAAAGAGACCGAGCCATATGGGATAAAAACCCGGTGCAATGAAGTCGACCCTGTCGACTTTTAAGCGACTTTTTTTTATGTTTTAATTGTTTCAGCTATTATTATGTTTTAATTGTTTCAGCTATTATTATGTTTTAATTGTTTCAGCTATTATTCTTGTATTCACTTCATATGATATATATAACTCTGCAGTATGCACCTGATGACGTGCAGCGAAATATGCAACGCAATACATAGTGCAACATATTATTTGTGGCTTCTGTGTTAAAATCCACTAAGGGAATACATTGTTTTGAATATAAAATAATTACTATAAGCCACGCTATCTATGGACGCTATGGTATTGCTTTAACTTTATTTGTTCCTGACAATTACTGCTGCTTCTTTTTCAGAGACAATGTGCCTTTATTCCAAATTATCAGTTCCTGTGACACAGAGAATTACACTATATTTTTTTTTCGCATATCCTTTTAGTAAATATAATGATCGTAGATTAATTAATTGCACACCTATATCTGTCTCGGAGCTGTGGTGGCGAAGTGGCTAGCGCGGTAGTCCAGCGCTCGGATCCCACTTGATGAAGGGATGTTTTGTGTCTGACATTGACCAGGATTGGCAGGTCTACCCAGCCTAAAATGGGGACTAGATATTGTTTTAGGAGGTCAAGAAGACCGGAGTGATGTGACCACGTGACCCACCCAGTGCCGGTTGGTCTTTGCAAGTCTGGGGCTATCACCATGGCCGGCTGCTCTGTGACGAAGGAGTTACGGGAGCAGTTCGTAGTCCCGCATACCGCATTCGAAACACTGCTGTGAGCGATTTGGCAGCAAACCACATTGTGTTGGTTTTATAAAATGGTGTGAGTGTTGGTCTTTCAGAAAGCAATGGCAAACTACTGAACGTGGGTTTGCCAAGAGATCACAAAGAGCCAAAAAAAAATGCTGGGGTTGACTGCAACTTCCTGTAAAGGATAAGCAACTAACTTATTATCATCAAGTACTCAATACGCATCAATACATGTAAACGGGCCCGTTACTTGTGTTACTTTTACAGAGATGTGTTGGACTCTTGACCTATCTGAGCTGAAATTGGTACAGTGTTGTAGTATATATTCTATAGCTTGGGGTGCCTTGTCCACCTGTACACATTTCTATATAATCTATCTTTAGCAATGTGTACATGTGGCTACACAGTTGTTATGTCCTGTTCTGTGTCTAAAGATAGCCACTTGTCCAGTCCTGTCCAATATACAATAGTGACTTTTACAAACTTGGGATAGACTCCTTGGGTCTGAATAAGCTGTAATATTAGATGTCTGACTCCGCTATATGCTGTATAGTATATACTGTTTCTTACCTGCTGCAGGTAGAAGCGACGCCAGGAAAAGTATGAAAGACAGTGTCTTCAGCAGAGCTGAGCTATCCATGTTCGTCTCCGCAAACACTTCCTGAAAGTTGCGATCAGTTTATAATGGTTTGTCCGAACTCTCGCTACACACATCCACCTATACACTTACACTCATACACTTCTGGTCTGATATCGATTCTCTCAGACACACACACCCCTCCCCACAGACACACACACACACACACACACACACACCACAAACACGTAATACGACGACTACCATTTGCAGGATAGCTATATTCTCGAAGGACATATTGCAATTGCTTAGGGACACTGCGGTCAGAGATGCATTGTCCAGCAGTGGCACGATGTAGTTCTAGCGACTAGGGCTCTCAGAGTTGAGTTTACTTCGGTAATCGGGAACGGGAAATTTATCTTGGGGAAATGGATGACGTACTGGCCAAAGCGTCATGATTACTGCATGCCAAGTTTCAACCAATGTCTGTTAATGGTAGGGGTTTACCCTATCAAAGGAGAAGTAAGGTGCCACCTTCCCTCCGCTAGCCTACGGGACACCCTTGGGCAAGGTGGAGAACCCGTTTAGTCTCCCGATCAGAGTTACGCGAAGCCATAGGTGCAGGTGGTGGATGAGGTTGATGAGCAGCCGACAGATTGTTATCTTCTTATATATAAATTAGGATCTCCGTCTGTCTGTATGTATGTATGTATGTATGTATGTATGTATGTCCTTTATTTGTTCGCGAACGGCCCATCCGATTGAGATGAAATTTTCTACACGCCTTCCTTTCATTCCAGCGCTGTCAACTGTGATATTTTGTTAGTGTGAAATCGCCTGCTTACTAAGTATTATTTCATTTTTCATTTTTCATTATAATTTCATATATTGCAAGGGACCTAACTCTGTAAAAGTTATTTCAAGGGGCATAACTTTTCTGTATAACTTATAGTCATATTGTGGCATCGTTTTCAAAGATTTATAAACTCTTTGTCCATAGTTATGTACCGGCATATGAGTTATAATAAATAATGATACAATCTGTAAGGCATTTTCAAAGTTTTCATAAAAATAATGCACAATGCATAACATTGTAACTCATCTTTTTTTGCTTAAGAAGTTACTGTAGTCATGCAGGTGATTAGAAAGAGTTTTCATTAAAAATAATGGATGGTGTGTGGAAGGACATTCTTTTAAGTTACTTTTTTTGTTGTATGAATTTAATGAGAACTTATATGACTACTTATATGAATTAAATGAGATGCTCCCCACCAGGGACTGGGCGAAGCCGGACAGGGTCAGGCAGACAGATAGACAGACAGACAGACAGATAGACAGTCGGGAACAGGAACTTATATGACTACTTATATAAATTAAATGAGATGCTTCACACCAGGAGCTGGGCGATGCCGGGCCGGGTCAGACAGACAGATAGACAGACAGATAGACAGTCGGGAACGGGAACTTATATGACTACTTATATGAATTAAATGAGATGCTCCACACCAGGAGCTGGGCAATGCCGGGCCGGGTCAGACAGACAGACAGACAGACAGACAGACAGACAGACAGACAGACAGACAGACAGACAGACAGACAGACAGACAGTCAGTCGGTAACGGGAACGAGAACTTATATGACTACTTATATGAATTAAATGAGATGCTCCCCACCAGGGTCTGGGCGAAGCCGGGCAGGGTCAGCTAGTAGGTTATGGTCTCCAGCTTCACACCGGTAGGCAGATAATCTCTTCTTTTTTTTTTGGGGGGGGGGGTGTGGGGGCGACAATGCCAATATGGTCACTGCTAAGAACGAAAGCAATGGCAAACTACCTTCTTTACAGATGCCATGGAAATTATGTTTTGCGATTTCATCGCAAATCAGAGAAACGGCGTAAATAAGTGATCCATAGATAGGGGTCAACATGTGCACCAGATGACTCCAGACCGTCAGCAGGCTACTGCGTGCAACTGATTACTATCATTGAAAGTAGGAACTTGGAATGTTAGAACAATGAGTGCAAATGGGAAATTAGATAACATTAAACAAGAAATGGGAAGAGAGAATATTAACATATTATGACTGTGTGAGACAAGGTGGAAAGGGACAGTGATTAAGACAGAGGAAGATGTTAAGATTATATATTCTGGAGTAGAGGAAAGGCAAAGAGGTGTAGCAGTTATCTTGGATCTGAGAACATCAAAATCTGCTAAAGGATATTGGGCACTGTCAGACAGGGTTCTATTGGTAAAATTAATCGGCAGATCTTTTAACATAAAAGTCATTCAAATATATGCACCAACGGGAGAAAGCAGTGAAGGTAGTGTAGAGCAGGGTGGGCAAACAACGGCCCGCGAGCCGCATGCGGCCCGGCAGCTGATTTTATGCGGCCCGCGAGGGCATTTAGAAATAAACATTTTTACTTCGTTTTTAAGTTATTTTGTTGAATGTTCCAGAATTTCATGTACCTTTATGATTGTATTAACATGTTTTGATAAAAATGTCTTCCTAATTATCTATTTTTTGTAAACAGTCCTCGACCTTCGTAATGTAATGCTTCTTCTTCTTTTGTTCGTCTTAAATATGTTTTTAACTGCATTGTTGCCTCTTGTATGAATGTAACAGTCCTTTTTAGTTCACTCAGCAGTCCATAGAGTTTATCTTCCACTGTCGTCTTTCTAGGCCAGAAGGTTTGCCTAGACATGTTGTAATTTGAGCAGTCTTTGAGAATGAGCTCTGCTGTCTGCGAAGCCAATCCACATGTGCACATGGCTGATTCACCAATTTTGAATTTTGTATACATGTGGTTGCGTAATCTATTGTGTCCTGTTCTGAGGCGCAGAATGATGACTTGTTCTGGTCTGTCCATAATGTGATAGTCGTCTTGAGAAGGATTTGGTGGCCTTTTGACTGATTTGATCGTTCTTTTCTTTTGGTGGTATGTAACGGGCACATCACGCTGTTCTTCTTTTGCTCCTTCCTTAGCCAATCGATCAGTTCTGTCGTTTCCGTGTACTCCACAGAGGGATGTATCCACTGTAAGGTGACCTTATTCTGGCTGCTAAGTTAAGAAAATAGTGTTCTGAGTACTGGGAATTTCCCAGACATCTTTTCGTTTTCGTTGAGGTGAGTTTCTTGCAAGCAACATACGCTTACCTTTTCTTGGTCCAAGATATTTTCTACTTTTTTGTTGTTGTTGTTGTTCTTGTTGACTACCTCCGCATTCCAGTGCATTAGTTTTAGTCTTTGTTTGGTATGGCCAGACGCTCTATTCTCAGGTCCCCTGGCTCTACGGGACATCTGAGAAGGATTGTGGTTGGACCCTTTCGAGGCATAGGGTCCGGCACTGCACCTGCCAAAGCAGGGCGAGAACCATAACATGTAGCAGTAGTCGACATATTTCATTACGCATGATTGTGTGCCATTCTGATTTCTGTGGTGCTGCTCCTGGCTGGTTGCCTCCGTCTTCGCCACCTTTCCATTGCTAGGGCAGACTGTGGTCTTTCTTGAGTTTAGGTGTGTAGGCACGCACACACATGTCTGCGCATGCATTTACATGCATACACATCTAGAGCGTTCTGGTTATTTCTCGGCGCCAGTGACTCGCCGCCGGGACTTCTCCTGTTAGTTAACACAGTTCTGCCACGAGAATACCAGGAGTTGGACTTTTGCTGCATAGGTAATGAATGCACGAGCCATTGGGGTATTTATGCAAGGTTGGGCGCTCACCCTAACCCCGCCCCCGGCTACATACAGCAACATTTGGAACCATGTATTGCTAAAATGCGAATTTATCGATTTGCATACATAGAAATATTTATCGACATGTAAATATGTAATAAGGATGATTTTATGAAAAACAGATATTTCTCCAGTGAATAAAATTATGTATTTTATTATTAAAACATTGAGTGTCAATAACAAACGTAAGATTGAAGATTGTCGTGTTTTTAATTATGAATGGACAACTAAGTACTGTTTTATAAAAGTTGGTAGCAAATCAGTTTGCTTGTTGTGTTGTGAGTCAGTGGCTGTCTTCAAGAAGTACAATTTAAAAAGATATTATCAAACAAAACATTCCGATTTCGGATACAATTTAACAACCGAAGGGAGGGAAAGGAAATGCCTGGAGATGGTGAAAGATTTTTAGAAACAGCAAACTGTTTTCACTCAACAGTCTTCAATTCAAGATGCTGCAACTGAAGTTAGTCTTGTGCTGTCACACAGAATTGTAAAACAGAATAAGCCATTTTCTGATGGCGAGTTCATCAAGGAATGTTTGGTAGAATCAGCAAACATTATGTGTCCAGAACAAAACGAACAGATTTGACAATAATGCTTTATCAAGGAGAACTGTGGTCAGACGTGTGACAAGATAAGTGGCAATTTGATGCATACACTTCAAGACGCAAGTAAACAATTTTTTTTTGGTGATACTCTTTTCCATTGGATGACAGTACCGATGTACATGAAACTGCCCAATTATTGATATTTATACGTGGAATAGACACTTCTTTCAAACTCACTGTAGAGTTACTGAGTGTTGAGTCACTCAAAGACACAACCATAGGCCATGATATATTCAATGCTGTTACTAACTGTATTGAAAGAACTGGGTTGGTTTGGAACAAGATGGCAAGTGTTACAACTGACAGAGATCGTGCATTGAGTGGAAAAAATGTAGGTCTGGTAAAGTTGATAAGTGATAAGATTAAAGCAGAATATCCAGACCACACATTATTACCACTTCACTGTGTGATTCATCAAGAAAGTCTGTGTAAATCTTTTTGAATATCAAGCATTTTATTGACCCAGTTGTCAGTGTGATCAACCTCATCAGATCAAGAGGACTTAATCACAGATAGTTCAAGGCATTACTTGACGATTTGGAAACTGAAAATTCCGATGTCCTGTACCACACCAGTGTTCGATGGCTGAGTCTCTGCAAGGTTTTGAGGCGAGTGTGAGAACTCTGAGAAGAAATAGTGATGTTTCTAGAGATGAAGGGCATTAAATGTGACTTTAGTACTAACATTGTCAATGAAGAGTGGAAGTTAGACTTTATGTTTGCCATTGAAATTATGGAAAAGTTAAATGAACTGAATGTCAAATTTCAGGGCAATGATGTGTTTCACATGAATTGTATGTACATGTAAATTCATTTCAGGCAAAACTCTCACTGTTCTCCAGAAACGCAAGTGAAAAAAGATTTCGTCACTTCCCTTTGCTGAAAGAAGAAACCATTTCTGGTGAAATGACTGAAAAGTACAAAGCCCAATTAGATGCATTGATTGAAGAATTTGGATGGAGATTCAAAGATTTCAAGAACTCAGGGCCAAAGTTCAATATTCTCAGTTCCCCTTTTAGTGCAGAAGCTGATACAGCCACAGAGGACATACAGTTGGAGCTGCTTGACGTACAAGCAGATCATGACATGAAAGAGAAATTCAAGTAAGATGGTTTGCTGGATTTCTATGGATCTTTATTACAAGAATCATTTCGCAACTTTAAAAACTTTGCAGCTAAACATTTATCATTGCTTGGATCAACATGCATTTGCGAACAAGCATTCTCTTGCTTGAAGAACAACAAATCTAAGAATAGGTCTTTATTGTCGGACTGCAACTTGCATACTGTCATGCGAATTTCGACAAGTAAACTTGCTCCAGATTTCAATAAAATTGTCAAAAAGTGCTAGCAGTTAAATACATCTCATTAGAAATCAACAATTATAGTGACAATGTAGTCGGTTTGTGTCTAAATTACGGCCATTCATAGATAATAAAGAATATTTGTTATAATAACAAGTTGTAAAATCTTGTTAACAAATTAGTACACGTTTTTGTCGATATTGTCAAATATAATGTATAAGTGTATAAGTAAAATAAAATTGCAATAATTAGTTATTTATACTGCTTAATAACCTATAAATAATTAATAATTACTTATTGTGATAGGTTGCTGTAAACAAAATGGACATTATGTGTGTGTGTGTGTGTGTGTGTGTGTGCGTACGTGAGTGCGTGCGTGCGTGTGTGTGTGTGTGCGCGCGCATCCCCCAATAGCTTTACATCTGTTAATGCTGTCCTCCGCACAAAACGTTTGCCCACCCCTGGTGTAGATGAATTTTATAATGACATTGAGAATGCTTTGAAGAAATGTAAAAATTCAGAAATAAACATCATAATGGGTGACTTTAATATGAAATTAGGAAATCAAAGTGATGGATGCACACTGGGTAAAAATGGTTTGGGGAACGAAACGAGAGAGGATGCAGACATGTAGAATGGGAAGAGAACATGAACTGATTGTCGCAAACACCTGGTTTAAGCAACATCACAGAAGATTATGGATATGGAGAAGTCCTGTCAGCAGGATTAGAAACCAGATCGGTTACATCCTGATTAACAGAAGGTTTCTAAATGTGTTAACTGTCACAAAAACAGTTCCAAATGCAGACTGTTAAAGTGATCACAGGTTGATTACAGACACGTTGAAGGTAAAGTTAAAGCTAAAGTCAATTATACATCAGGAAACACTAAATATGATCTGTGTGCATAAAAAATCGACAAGGAAATACAAGATAACTTTAACATAGAAGTAAAGAACACATTAGATGTATTGTCTGATCAAGAGAGATTATTTCAAGATGTGGGTAATCAATGGGAAATGTTAAGGAATTCAATCAATTTAGCTGCAGAAACACCTATCCCAAAATTAAGTAAAGTAGTTCGTAAGAAATTTATGACTGAAAAACATTTTAAGAAAAATGAAAACAAGAAGACACAGCAAATATGAAGAAATTCACAGGAAAGGCAGAACATTATGTAAAGAAGCAAAAGAAGCATGCTTGGAAAACAATTGCATAGAAATTGGAAAACAACACAACAGTAAAAATACCAAATTAATGCACAAAAGAATTCAGGAGGTTACTTATAAAAGAACATTTACATCAACAGGCTGCCTGAAACCAAAATATGGAAAAATCATGAGATTTTACATACATGGTCAGATTATGTGAAAAACCTCTATGATGATACAAGAGAAGAGCAATATGATATTGGAAGCAATAAGAAGGACCACCAATTCTGAAAATAGAAGTTCGGAATGCTCTTAACTATATGAAATCTGGCAAGACCCCGTGTCCAAACAACATCTCAATAGAAGAGGAAGGCCAAAGAGAAGATGGGTGCAGGATGTGGCGGATGATCTCCAGATGGGTGTATCGGGCGCGGGACATCTTGCTTATGATCGAGAGGTTTTCTCGACGGTTGTTATGGAGGCAAAGTTCGGCAAAAGACATGCTACTGAATTAATTTTATATATATATATATATATATATATATATATATATATATATATATATATATATATATATATATATATATATATATATATATATATATATATATATATATATATATATATATATATATATATAGCATTTTCATAACATGTTAACAGATGTTCCCATTAGGCATGTCATTATAGTGATAGTTGATAAAATTATTATTATAATTGCTGTTTATCGTCTTTTTTCCCCTATTATTCCGTTATATGAAAGAATACCGCATTACGAGAACACAGAAGAAGAACCATCTGCAAATCTAACCATTAGAGAACTCCTGTATGCTGACGACCAAGCACTAATAGCAAAATCAGAAGCTGAATTACAAGACCACATGAATAGTCTAAACGAAATGTGTAGGGAACATAACATGAAAATTAGCACAAGCAAAACAGAGGTAATGAGCATAACTGAAGAAGAAAAAACAACAATAATTCACCTAAACGAACATCCCTTGAAACAAGTAAAGAGTATTAAGTACCTAGGAAGTATAATATCATCAAATGGCAGATCAGAAGACGAGATTGAAAATAGATGCAATAAGGCAAACCAACTCATTGGACAAATGGCACCAATACCAAAGAACAAAAATGTATCAATAACTACTAAGAAAGCACTTTACAACACAATCTTCCTATCAACTCTATGCTGCCAACGCCAAACCTGGACAATGATAGAAAAAGAGAAAAGAAAAATTACAACAACAAAAGTAAGATTCCTGAGAAGAATACTCAACGTATCAAGAAGAGATAAGATCAGAAATGAAGAAAGCAGGACTAAAGTGGGGGTTATAGAAGCACTAGATTTTATTAGAAAGCAGCAAGTCAAATGGTTTGGCCATGTAAGTAGGTTAGTTAGTTAGTTAGTTAGTCGACAGATCATCCTCATTGCACATCGAACCATTCAGTCCATAAGTGCTCGGATCCCCTCCTCAGCAAATCCCGCAACGTGTAGCGGCTAACGACGCCAGTTCTGTGTTGGTTTATCAATCTTCTTTGGCTTCCTGCGTAGTGTTCTTGTTTGGCCACCCCTCTTTTAATTTGCTGCTCTCGCAGTCTGGCCATTGTTGTAGATTCACAGTCATCACTTGGGTCTCGCAAAAGTCTTACTTCTCGTAGAGCATTCAGAATGTCGGCCTGGTCCATGGCGCGTCCGCCCTCCACAGTAGCCTCACCTGCGAGCTTGTCAGCCCGCTCATTTCCTTGTACTCCCGCATGCCCTGGCACGAAGATTAAACTAATCTTTGCCAGCCGAGATCGCTCCAGAGGCAGCAACCATTCTCTTCGGATCGACCCCTCCTCTATCCTCTTGATCATGTTCATTGAGTCGCTAAGGAAACAAGCCCTAGTGAATGTCTGTGTCTCGAGCCATGTTATTGATTTACTTACTGCCATGACTTCCATGGTCAGGCTACTTGTGGTTTCAGTGAAAGCACCAGAGTCCTCCTTCACAATTCTCCCTCCGGCCCGAGCTGTAAAGGCCCATGAGCTTCTCTCATGTCGGACGACCGACCCATCTGTGTAGATGACCGCGTCACCGTCTAGTGAATTCTCGAAAATCAACGCTTGTACTTCAGCCTCAACAGCAGCCGGATTTTCTTGTCTGCATTTTCTATCTAGTTGGATGCAAACTGAAAAGGATGTCCAGAAGTCTGTTGGCACTTGCACCCACTCCTCGCCAGGTTCTAAGTCCTCAAGTGAACACACCTGTTGAAGAATGTCTTCGGCTTGACCCATCCACGACCGTCCTCTTTTTAACCTGCTGCCCTTCACCTTCCTAATTTCACTATGCAGTGGATGTTGTGTGTTTGCGTTAATTCTGAGGTAGGCGCGTGCCCTGCAACCTAGTATTCTCTCTTCAATGGTTGGAAAATCAAGAAGGTAGCGCATCGCCCTGCATGCTGTATCTCTTGTACATCCAAGAATAATGCGCATAGCTTCATTCTGTATCCTTTCCATCCTTTCTATCTGCTTATGGCTGAGAGTCAGGATTGCCATTGCATACTCCAAAACAGACATGACCAGCCCCTCGTACAGAAGACATAGATGGCGCTGCTCACAGTTTGCTGCCGCCATCACCCGCATCGCTGCCAAACCCCGCTTGGCCTTAATTATCACCTGGTCTATGTGCACATTATAAGCAAGGCTTCGATCAAACCGTATCCCCAGGTAATTCATTGCCTGCGTTCTTTCCACCGTCTCTGAACACAGCATTACAGTTGGTGTTGGAGTGTTGACAATATGATTATTCAACGAGAACCAAGTCACTGTTGCCTTTGTTGGGTAGACCATTGCCCCAGCTTCATCACACCAAGTACTTATGCGATTGAGTTCGGTTTGTAGTTCCACAGCAACCTCCTCTCTATCCTTACCCTGACGATACACTAAAACATCATCGGCATATGACAATGTCCTGCCAGGTCCAGTGATCTGCTCACTGGTGATTCTCACTGTGTAGGCGTTGAACAGTACCGGAGATAATGGTGATCCCTGTGGTAGGCCAGGATATATTGTTGTTGGTTCCGAAGTCCAACTGCCACATCTAAAAACTACTTTCCGTTGGAAGAGGGCTGCAGCGATCCAACTAAGGAGGAATGGACTTACGTTTAGTTCGAGAAGCTGAAACATTAAAAAATCCAGTGGTACTCTGTTGTATGCGTCCTCAAGATCAATCGCTGCAGCAACGGTTTCAGTGCCTGAGTGGAAACCTTCATAGACATCCTGGGCAAAGACTGCTGCATTGGTCCAGGTTTCTCTTTTTGGACGGTACCCACCCAGGGTAGGTTTGAAAACACCTTGCCTCTCTAGTTGGCTTGATATTTTCCTGGCAATTATCTTCTCCAGCAGCTTGCCTATTGTATTCTGCATGGTTATAATTCGATATCCCTGAATTTTTTTGTGGTCTTTGTCAGGCTTCGGCAAGGGAATCAGATAGCTGTGTAACCATTCCTCCTTGATGCTAGCACTCCCTATACTGTTGTACATGTCTGCTAGTTTCTCTAGCTCATTGTAGGTACACCTATTTATGTCGTCGTATCTTATGCCATCAGGACCTGGAGCACTGTTTTTTGATCGTCGAAGCACAGCCTTGATTTCTTTCACTGTCACTGTGTCTTCATCCGAAGTGTTCTGGGCCTTGCATCTGTCTGAGGTGACCTCCTTGGCCAGATTTCGGCCTCCCATGTCTGTCTGGTTGCTCTGCTCAAGGTAGCGTTCAAAGAGGGCTTTGCCCTTGTCCTCGTCCGTCCTCTGCCAGATGAGGTCAGCACCTTGGAAGTCAGAAATGCTCTTATTCTTGACTACACCACTCATGCTTTTATGTAGTCGCCAGAACAATTTCAGTGACTTGTCTGTGCTTACTCTTTGACACACCTCTGCCCATTTTTCGCTTTTAACTACCTTGACCAGTTTTTTGAAATAGCTTACTTTTGTGTGCATCTCTCTTTCTAAGTGCAAGCAGGGACTAGGATGACCAGCTCTGTTCTTCTTGGCATTTTGCCATCTCCTTACAGCACTACGCTTATCCACCCAAGCCTTCTCCACCTCGAAACTCCACCACGGTGGCTGCTCCCAGCTTTTTTTCCTGCCCTGAAACGTTCTGCGCTTGTTATACATGTATAACATGCATGTAGGTATGTATGTAAGTAGGTTACCATTCAACAGCATACCACAACAAGCAATGATATATAGACCAGATGGAAACAGAGGAAGTAAACGTTGAACAGAGGAAATAGCAGAGTCCATGGAAATATCGATAGATGAAGCCCATAATCGGGCACTCTCACAATGTTTATTCTTCACATCGACACCGCAAGGTACAAGAGGAACATTATGACATGAGATGTATGAATGAAAATATATGAGCATGAGAGAGAGAGAGAGAGAGAGAGAGAGAGAGAGAGAGAGAGAGAGAGAGAGAGAGAGAGAGAGAGAGAGAGAGAGCGAGAGAGAATAGATGGAGAAAGAGAAAGTGGTTATGTATGTACCAGTAAACTGTTGTCAATGAGTTTGTGATTGTGAGTGAGTGTACGCGGGGGAGGGGGAAGGGGGGTATGTGTGACTTATTGAGTGGGTGCATAGAGTTTGCATAAATGATGGATGTATGCAGGTATTATGTACGTGATGTGTATGTGTGTTTGGCTGCCCGCCTGTCTCATACCATGGTAATATGCATTGTTTATACTCACAACATACATCTGACAATGTTTCTTTCCCTATGTGAGTGTAACATGCACATTAGTTAATTGATGCACGAAAGATGAGTGACTGGAAGGGCCGAATGTAAGACGGACCTGCGTGAACAATTTGTGACCCTTTAAAAATAAAGTTCCTTCGTTCGTTCGTTATATCTTCCTTTCTAACAGTAATATGGACATTAATTATATTAGTTCACTAGGGCACCAATTTCTGTACTGTACCACTTGGCATTTTAATGATTACACACATTTACACACATATACACTGCACTTACACACACACACACACACATACGCGCGCGCGAGCGCTCCACTCACTCATATCGATACACATCCACAGACTCATATAGCTTCATTTATTGACACAAGCATATATATCCACACACACAGACACAAACACAACACATCACATCACGTCACATCACATATCTTTCAAAAATTTCCACGCACCCAAGTCTATTCTATACACATTTACAAGCAAGCATTAATGTGCATACTCTGATTCACTGCACTTTGGTCACTTGTAAATAATTATCACTTGCAACCACACGAAAATAAATAAATCAGTTCTTATGAAATTATTATTATTATTAGAAATATCTTATGCATTAATGCAAGAATGCATCAAAGTATCCATCTGTCTGTCGGTGTTTCCGTCGGTCGGTGTCTATCAGTCTGTCTGTGTCCATCATCTGTCTATGTCCAACACATAACTATGTCCAACATATGTCTATGTCCAACGTCTGACTATGTCCAACATCTGTCTATGTCCAACATCTGTCTATGTCCAACATATGTCTATGCCCAACATCTGTCTATGTCTAACATCTGTCTCTGTCCAACATCTGTCTGTGTCAAACGTCTGTCTGTGTCAAACATATGGCTATGTCCAACGTCTGCCTGTGTCCAACATCTGTCTATGTGCAACATCTGTCAATGTCCAACATCAGTCTACTCCCAACATCTATGCCCAACATCTATGTCCAACATCTGTTTGTGTCCAACATCTGTCTATGTCCAACATCTGTCTGTGTCCAACATCTGTCTAAGTCCAACATCTGTCTGTGTCCAACATCTGTTTATGTCTAACTTCTGTCTATCTCCAAGAGGGACATAATAACTTTGTCCCTAAGCAGTTTTTCCGTCTATGGGTCTGTGATGTTATGGCACCATCACCTGTTGTAGGCCGAGAACAAGGACAAAATAGGTGGCCAATCTTCCCCTCATTTTGGCAAGCGACGAGCCTTGGCATCGAACCCGAGCCCAGCCGTGCTCATGACATTACCAGAGCAGTGCTCTATCAACTTCGCTAGCGGAGGTCAACATGGCCGAATGGATAAGAATGCATGTTCTTAAACATCCTGTGTGATGATGCCGAGGTGGCGGGTTCAACCTCTACACCGATCAGTTGGACTGAAATGTTGACTTCTCGTCCTTGACTTGGGGACGTAAATTAAAAGTACCCGTAAAGTCGGGGTTGGTTCGCCTGATGGCGAGGGACACTGGTAATAGCGAAAGCTAATCCACACGCAAAAATATGTCAGGTGCATGAAAGTAGTAGCATTTGTATGGACTACGCTTGAGTTCAAAGTCTATGCAAATATGCAGCAACAACAAGAAACACTTGGCTAGCGTGCCCGTCATTTAATAATGTACTTTCGTAAATAGCTGTACATTGGTCAGTCTATTCGTATCGATATACTTACCTAGCTTCCTGTCTACTTATATATCTCACTAAAATTATATTATTCGATCTTTCTCTGCGTCAGTATGTAGATCAATATTTGTATATATCTCTTTACGTTGTTGTTATTTTTAATGTTATGTTTTATGTCACATGTATCTATCGTTCTGCAAGTTTGTGCCGTACCTTAATCAACGGCGATGTATCCTATTCCTCGTCGTGTTTCTCACAAATGTCCAACATTATCCATTTCCCTAAAGACAGTTAGTTACCTCAGCTACCCACACTGGTTGTAAATCACGTTCCCACAGTGCGGTTGGCCGTCTGAAGCAGAGAACTACAATAACCTAGCTCTAGTTATTGACTTCCAGACAAAGAATCCAGAATCTGAACTGCGCAACCTCGTTTACACTGTCAACAATGACCAGACACGGGAAAGTCAGAATGAATTTTTCTCTAACCTCGAACAGCAACGCTTTTAATTTAGAAAGCTTTTGCTGCCCAAAAACACACAAGAAAATGTCATTTAATGCGCAGGCAGTGTTATATGGGCGTTATATTTGCCATCTTATTTTAATTTACTGCAATTCTTTACATTTTGAAATGTCTGTTAACAGAAAGATACTCAATATGAATACATATTTACCATATGAGAGTGCCTTGCGTTACGTTACGTATTTCGTAATTACGAGTATATAAATTATAATATTGCGATTGTTATAGTTTTAGTCTATTGAAAGGACGAAACGAGTTTTACGGTGAAATTAACGTGTGAACTTTATTCAAGTGCTCTTATTGTGTGGCGTGAATTAGATTCCATGGTTGGGGGATATAGGGTACTGTTTTCATGAATCCAATACTGCGTGGCTGTAGCATGGCATGAAAGCTTTTTACGCCTGATTAGTTTGATTATTCTAGCGTGTTCGAATTTGAAAGGGGGTATCTATCGGAGCGACAGCAGGAGATAGCTTCTTGCTTTCGTTATTTATGTATGAACTCAGTACGAGATTTTAGTCAGGTGGGTAGGACATGTTGTGTCTAGTCTTTGGTAACTGAACTTTAATATATTAATTGGTTGCTGGATAACTAGCTGGCTGGCTGACTAGTTGATTGGTTGGTTGGTTGGTTGGATGGATGGATGGTTGGTTGGTTGGTTGGTTGATTGGTTGGTTGGTTGGTTGTTGGCTGGTTGATTAGTTGGTTGGTTGATTGGTTGGTTGGTTGATTGGTTGGTTGGTTGGTTGGTTGGTTGGTTGGTTGGTGGCTGGTTAGTTGGTTGATTAGTTGGTTGGTTGGTTGGTGGCTGGTTAGTTGGTTGATTAGTTGGTTGGTTGATTGGCTCGTACGAACGTTAAGAGTATGTGTAACATTTACTTTGCATACAGTTGCCTGGTGACGATCGGGCACCACCTGTAGCTCATAATGCTCCCAACAGGAAGAAGAGACTCCACTGGAATCCCCATTAACGTCGTTATCTTGATCAATATTATTTCGAAGCATGATTATCTTAGGAAAATACAGCGATGGTTTCCTCTTGTCTTCCGCCGGTTTGTGTATGGTTTACTCCACAAGTGCAAACATTCAGATACCTAGGCACATGAATAACATCAGATGGAAGATGCATAACAGAGATAAAGAGCAGAATAGGACAAGCAAAAACTGCATTCTTCTTCTTCTTCGTTCATCCGGAGTTTTTTTTCCGGATGTGATTGCGTTGTGCCTGTTTACAGCAGAGCTGCGTTCTTGCGCCGTTAGGCCGACACATCCAACTTCTGATGACATCGCTGTCCAGGATGAAAGACCTGGGAGTAAGAATCGGCACAGCCAGACGCGAGAGGTACATCGGGAAAACAAAGTGCCTCGTCAACCAACACAGAACTGGCACTATTAGCCACCGGACGCTGATGCATATGCTGGGGGGGAGGATCTGAGCATCTATGGACATGTCCGGAGTGCAACGAAGATACCCCATCTGATAACTGATAACTGATCCGACTTCTGCGGGGAACTGCATTCTATCAAATGAAAAACGTTTTGTGTAATAAGTCACTGTCCTTGAAAGTCAGGAAAATAGTTCTTGTATTTTTCTTAAAACCAAGTTTATCATACGGCTGCGAGTCATGAGCAATTAGTAAACAAGCGAGAAAAATCCATGGAAGCCTTGGAGATGTGGTTTTATAGAAGAATGCTGAAAATTAGTTGGACAGCCAAAAGGAGCAATTAGGATGTTTGAAGGGAAGTTGAGTCGCAAAGACAGCTTATCACAAACATCAGAAAGAGGCAGTTATCATTTTTGGCCACTTTATGAGAAGACAAAAACTGGAACATGATTTGACAACCTGAAAGATTTACGGAAATAGAGATAGAGGAATACAGCGTGAGAAGATTCTTGACTAAAAAAATGTTTGCATATCCTTTACAGGACATCTCTGTCAACATCAGCATCTTTCAGCTGATTGTTGATTTCTTGGCAAGATTACGCTCAGTAGTTTGCCATTGCTTTCTGAGCGGCCGGCTCACATACCCCGTAAGTTACCGACGCGATTCGAACCACTGCTGAGTCTCACCATCGTCACGTTACTTACGAGAGTATACGAGATTACGGAGAAAAATCGCTAACCTCTAGGCCAGGAAGCCGGCAGATTCTTGATAGCCTTGTGTAATAGCACGGAAGGGAATCAATACACGAATTGATCCATGACGTCGGAGATCGTAATTTGTGGAGAGGCATGATCGCCCACGCCATCCGGCAAGGCTCTGGATGATGATGATTATGTAAAGTGTGCCTGTATTTCCGTCACTGTTGGATTTCTGGAATATTCTAGCTGGCTATATGTGAGGTGTTTGCGATGTCTTCGTGTACTGTACTGATTGCATGCAAATTGTACAGGCCTCCATACCAGACGGGTTGTTGCTTTGGTCTCTTTATGTTTAAGCATTGTTTGTTGTTGTTGTTGTTGTTGTTGTTGTTGTTGTTGTTGTGTTGTTGTTGTTGTTGTTGTTGTTGTTGTCGTCGTCGTCGTCGTCGTCGTAGTCGTCGCCGCCATCGTCGTCTCCGTCGCTGTCACTGTCGCTGTCGTCGTCGTCGCTGCCGCTGCCGCTGTTATTGTTTTTGTTGTTGTCGTTTTCGTCGCCGTCGTCGTCCTCCTCCTCGTCGTCGTCGCTGTCACTGTCGCTGTAGCTGTCGTCGTCGCTGTCGCTGTGGTTGTCGTCGCTGCTGTTGTTGTCGTCGTCGTTGTCGTTGTTGTTGATGATGATGAAGTGATGATGATGATGATAATTATGATGGTGGTGATGATATTAGAACCCAATCGATTCAAAGTGTTCATTCTTGTAGTACTTGAGTAACTGGGGCTTCTGATGACTTACATATAGCACAGTATACAGGCAACATACTCGTGTCGAGCATGCTCGTGAGCTCTCTTATCTGCGTGTATAAGACCTGGTCTTCCGTTATCTTGGAGAAATCGCTTTAATTCTCTAGAGGCGCTGTAGCTGATAAGTGTATTGTCTTCGGCAGGTTTCATCGCAGTGGGACCACAACAATATTTGTCGTTAGTCTGACTAATGTCTGCCCAGGTTGATCCACAGACTAGTGTCTGCTCTGGACTATCCACAGATTAGTGTCTGTCCAGAACTATCCACAGACAATTATATGTCTAGGTTTATCCACAGACTAGTATCTGCCCAGGTTGATCCACACATTAGTGTCTGTCAAAGACTATCCACACATTAGTGTCTGTCCAGGACTATCCACAGACCATTGTATATCTAGGTTTATATGCTAGTCTCTGCCCAGGTTGACCCACAGACTAGTGTCTGTCCAGGTTGACCCACAGACTAGTATCTGTCCAGGTTGATCCACGGAGCAGTGTATACCCAGGACTATCCACATACTAGTGTCTGTCCAGAATTCCCCCACATGCTAATGTCTGTCCAGAATTACCCCACATGCTAGTGTCTGTCCAGAATTCCCCCACATACTAGTGTCTGTCCAGAATTCTTCCACATACTAGTGTCTGTCCAGAATTCCCCCACATGCTAGTGTCTGTCCAGAATTCCCCCACATACTAGTGTCTGTCCAGAATTCCGCCACATACTAGTGTCTGTACAGAATTCCCCCACATGCTAGTGTCTGTCAAGAATTCCCCCACAAGCTAGTGTCTGTTTAGAATTCCCCCACATACTAGTGTCTGTCCAGAATTCCCCCACATACTAGTGTTTGTCCAGAATTCCCCCACATACTAGTGTCTGTCCAGAAATCCCCCACATGCTAGTGTCTGTCCAGAATTCCCCCACATGCAAGTGTCTGTTTAGAATTTCCCCACATACTAGTGTCTGTTTAGAATTCCCCCACATGCTAGTGTCTGTCCAGAATTCCCCCCACATGCTAGTGTCTGTCCAGAATTCCCCCACATGCTAGTGTCTGCTCAGAAATCCCCCACATGCTACTGTCTGTCCAGAATTCCAACACATGCCAGTGTCTGTCCAGAATTTTCCCACATGCTAATATCTCTCCCGAATCCCCCCACATGCTAGCGTCTGTCCAGAATTCCCCCACATGCCAGTGTCTGTCCAGAATTCAAACAAATGCCAGTGTCTGTCCAGAATTCCCCCCACATGCCAGTGTCTGTCCAGAATTATCCCACATGCCAGTGTCTGCCCAGAATTCCCCCACATGCTACTGTCTGTCCAGAATTCCCACACATGCTACTGTCTGTCCAGAATTCCCCCACATGCTACTATCTGTCCAGAATTCCCCCACATGCCAGTGTCTGTCCAGAATTACCCCACATACTGGTGTCTGTCCAGAATTCCCCCACATGCTAGTGTCTGTCCAGAATTCCCCCACATGCTAGTGTCTGTCCAGAATTACCCCACATGCTAGTGTCTGTCCAGAATTCCACCACATGCTAGTGTCTGTCCAGAATTCCCCCACATGCAAGTCTCTGTTTAGAATTTCCCCACATACTAGTGTCTGTTTAGAATTCCACCACATGCTAGTGTCTGTCCAGAATTCCCCCACATGCTAGTGTTTGTCCAGAATTCACCCACATGCTAGTGTCTGTCCAGAATTCCCCCACATGCTAGTGTTTGTCCAGAATTCCCCCACATGCTAGTGTTTGTCCAGAATTCCCCCACATGCTAGTGTTTGTCCAGAATTCCCCCACATGCTAGTGTTTGTCCAGAATTCCCACACATGCTAGTGTTTGTCCAGAATTCCCCCACATGCTAGTGTCTGTCCAGAATTCCCCCACATTACTAGTTGTTTGTCCAGAATTCCCCCACATGCTAGTGTCTGTCCAGAATTCCCCCACATACTAGTGTCTGTCCGAAATTCCCCCACGTACTAGTGTCTGTCCAGAATTCCCCCACATGCAAGTGTTTCTCCAGAATTCCCCCACATACTAGTGTCTGTCAGAATTCCCCCACATGCTAGTGTTTGTCCAGAATTCCCCCTCATGCTAGTGTCTGCCCAGAATCCCCCACATGCTACTGTCTGTCCAGAATTCCCAACACATGCCAGTGTCTGTCCAGAATTTCCCCACATGCTAATATCTGTCCAGAATTCCCCCACATGCTAGCGTCTGTCCAGAATTCCACCACATGCCAGTGTCTGTCCAGAATTCCAACACATGCCAATGTCTGTCCAGAATTCCCCACATGCCAGAGTCTGGCCAGAATTCCGAAACATGCCAGTGTCTGTCCAGAATTCCCCAACATGCCAGTGTCTGTCCAGAATTCCCCCACATGCCTAGTGTCTGTCCAGAATTCCCCCACATGCTAGTGTCTGTCCAGAATTCTCCCCACATGCTAGTGTCTGTCCAGAATTCCCCCACATGCTAGTGTCTGTCCAGAATTCCCCCACATGCTAGTGTTTGTCCAGAATTCCCCCACATGCTAGTGTTCTGTCCAGAATTCCCCCACATACTAGTGTCTGTCCAGAATTCCCCCACATACTAGTGTCTGTCCAGAATTCCCACACATACTAGTGTTTGTCCAGAATTCCCCCACATGCTAGTGTCTGTCCAGAATTCCCCCACATACTAGTGTTTGTCCAGAATTCCCCCACATGACTAGTGTCTGTCCAGAATCCCCCACATACTAGTGTCTGTCCAGAATTCCCCCACATGCTAGTGTCTGTCCAGAATTCCCCCACATGCAAGTGTCTGTCAGAATTCCCCCACATGCTAGTGTCTGTCCAGAATTCCACCCACATGCTAGTGTCTGTCCAGAATTCCCCCACATGCTAGTGTCTGTCCAGAATCCCCCTCATGCTAGTGTCTGTCCAGAATTCCAACACATGCCAGTGTCTGTCCAGAATTCCCCCACATGCTACTGTCTGTCCAGAATTCCCCCACATGCTAGTGTCTGTCCAGAATTCCCCCACATGCTAGTGTCTGTCCAGAATTCCCCCACATGCTAGTGTCTGTCCAGAATTCCCCCACATGCTAGTGTCTGTCCAGAATTCCCCCACATGCTAGTGTCTGTCCAGAATTCCCCCACATGCTAGTGTCTGTCCAGAATTCCCCCACATGCTAGTGTCTGTCCAGAATTCCCCCACATGCTAGTGTCTGTCCAGAATTCCCCCACATGCTAGTGTCTGTCCAGAATTCCCCCACATACTAGTGTTTGTCCAGAATTCCCCCACATACTAGTGTTTGTCCAGAATTCCCCCACATGCTAGTGTCTGTCCAGAATTCCCCACATGCTAGTGTCTGTCCAGAATTCCCCACATGCTAGTGTCTGTCAGAATTACCCCACATGCTAGGGTCTGTCAGAATACCCCACATGCTAGTGTCTGTCCAGACTTCCCCCACATGCTAGTGTTTGTCCAGCATTCCCCCTACATGCTAGTGTCTGCTCCAGAAATTCCCCCACATGCTACTGTCTTGTCCAGAATTTCCCCCACATGCCTAGTGTCTGTCCAGAATTTCCCCCACATGCTAAGTGTCTGTCCAGAATTCCCCCACATGCTAGCGTCTGTCCAGAATTCCCCCACATGCTCAGTGTCTGTCCAGAATTCCACCACATGCCTAGTGTCTGTCCAGAATTCCCCCACATGCCAGTGTCTTGTCCAGAATTCCTACCCACATGCCTAGTGTCTGTCCAGAATTCCCCCACATGCTAAGTGTCTGTCCAGACTTCCCACACATGCTAGTGTCTGTCCCGAATTCCCCCACATGCTAGTGTATCTGTCCAGAATTCCCCCACATGCTAGTGTCTGTCCAGAATTCCCCCACATGCTAGTGTCTGTCCAGAATTCCCCCACATACTAGTGTCTTGTCCAGAATTCCCCCACATGCTAGTGTCTGTCCAGAATTCCCCCACATGCTAGTGTCTGTCCAGAATTCCCCCACATGCTAGTGTTTGTCCAGAATTCCCCCACATGCTAGTGTCTGTCCAGAATTCCCCCACATGCTAGTGTTTGTCCAGAATTCCCCCACATGCTAGTGTCTTGTCCAGAATTCCCCCACATGCTAGTGTTTGTCCAGAATTCCCCCACATGCTAGTGTCTGTCCAGAATTCCCCCAACATACTAGTGTTTGTCCAGAATTCCCCCACATGCTAGTGTCTGTCCAGAATTCCCCCACATAGCTAGTGTCTGTCCAGAATTCCCCCACATACTAGTGTCTGTCCAGAATTCCCCCACATGCTAAGTGTTTCGTCCAGAATTCACCCCACATACTAGTGTCTGTCCAGAATTCCCCCACATGCTAGTGTCTTGTCCAGAATTCCCCATCATGCTAGTGTCTGTCCAGAATTCCCCCACATGCTACTGTCTGTCCAGAATTCCAACACATGCCAGTGTCTGTCCAGAATTTCCCCACATGCTAATATCTGTCCAGAATTCCCCCACATGCTAGCGTCTGTCCAGAATTCCACCACATGCCAGTGTCTGTCCAGAATTCCAACACATGCCAGTGTCTGTCCAGAATTCCCCCACATGCCAGAGTCTGTCCAGAATTCCGACACATGCCAGTGGTCTGTCCCAGAATTCCCCAACATGCCAGTGTCTGTCCAGACTTATCCCACATGCCAGTGTCTGCCCAGAATTCCCCCACATGCTACTGTCTGTCCAGAATTCCCCCACATGCTAGTGTCTGTCCAGAATTCCCCCACATACTAGTGTCTGCCCAGAATTCCCCCACATGCTAGTGTTTGTCAAGAATTCCCCCACATACTAGTGTCTGTCCAGAATTCCCCCACATACTAGTGTCTGTCCAGAATTCCCCCACATACTAGTGTCTGTCCAGAATTCCCCCACGTACTAGTGTTTGTCCAGAATTCCCCCACATGCTAGTGTCTGTTTAGAATTCCCCCACATGCTAGTGTTTGTCCAGAATTCCCTCACATACTAGTGTCTTGTCCAGAATTCCCCCACATACTAGTGTTTGTCAAGAATTCCCCTCACATACTAGTGTCTGTCCAGAATTCCCCCACATACTAGTGTTTGTCCAGAATTCCCCCACATGCTAGTGTCTGTTTAGAATTCCCCCACATACTAGTGTTTGTCCAGAATTCCCCCACATACTAGTGTCTGTCCAGAAATCCCCCACATACTAGTGTCTGTCCAGAATTCCCCCACATGCAAGTGTCTGTTTAGAATTTCCCCACATACTAGTGTCTGTTTAGAATTCCCCCACATGCTAGTGTCTGTCCAGAATTCCCCCCACATGCTAGTGTCTGTCCAGAATTCCCCCACATGCTAGTGTCTGCTCAGAAATCCCCCACATGCTACTGTCTGTCCAGAATTCCAACACATGCCAGTGTCTGTCCAGAATTTTCCCCACATGCTAATATCTCTCCCGAATCCCCCACATGCTAGTGTCTGTCCAGAATTCCCCCACATGCCAGTGTCTGTCCAGAATTCAAACAAATGCCAGTGTCTGTCCAGAATTCCCCCCACATGCCAGTGTCTGTCCAGAATTATCCCACATGCCAGTGTCTGCCCAGAATTCCCCCACATGCTACTGTCTGTCCAGAATTCCCACACATGCTACTGTCTGTCCAGAATTCCCCCACATGCTAGTATCTGTCCAGAATTCCCCCACATGCCAGTGTCTGTCCAGAATTACCCCACATACTAGTGTCTGTCCAGAATTCCCCCACATGCTAGTGTCTGTCCAGAATTCCCCCACATGCTAGTGTCTGTCCAGAATTACCCCACATGCTAGTGTCTGTCCAGAATTACCCCACATGCTAGTGTTTGTCCAGAATTCCCCCACATGCTAGTGTTTGTCCAGAATTCCCCCACATGCTAGTCTTTGTCCAGAATTCCCACACATGCTAGTGTTTTGTCAGAATTCCCCCACATGCTAGTGTCTGTCCAGAATTCCCCCACATGCTAGTGTTTGTCCAGAATTCCCCCACATGCTAGTGTCTGTCCAGAATTCCCCCACATGCTAGTGTTTGTCCAGAATTCCCCCACATGCTAGTGTTTGTCCAGAATTCCCCCACATGCATAGTGTTTGTCCTAGAATTCCCCCACATAGCTAGTAGTCTGTCCAGAATTCCCCCACATGCTAGTGTTTGTCCAGAATTCCCCCACATGCTAGTGTCTGTCCAGAATTCCCCCACATACTAGTGTTTGTCCAGAATTCCCCCACATGCTAGTGTCTGTCCAGAATTTCCCCACATGCTAATATCTGTCCAGAATTCCCCCACATGCTAGCGTCTGTCCAGAATTCCACCACATGCCAGTGTCTGTCCAGAATTCCAACACATGCCAGTGTCTGTCCAGAATTCCCCCACATGCCAGAGTCTGTCCAGAATTCCGACACATGCCAGTGTCTGTCCAGAATTCCCCAACATGCCAGTGTCTGTCCAGACTTATCCCACATGCCAGTGTCTGCCCAGAATTCCCCCACATGCTACTGTCTGTCCAGAATTCCCCCACATTCTAGTGTCTGTCCAGAATTCCCCCACATACTAGTGTCTGTCCAGAATACCCCCACATGCTAGTGTTTGTCAAGAATTCCCCCACATACTAGTGTCTGTCCAGAATTCCCCCACATACTAGTGTCTGTCCAGAATTCCCCCACATACTAGTGTCTGTCCAGAATTCCCCCACATACTAGTGTCTGTCCAGAATTCCCCCACATACTAGTGTCTGTCCAGAATTCCCCCACATGCAAGTCTCTGTTTAGAATTTCCCCACATACTAGTGTCTGTTTAGAATTCCCCCACATGCTAGTGACTGTCCAGAATTCCCCCACATGCTAGTGTTTGTCCAGAATTCCCCCACATGCTAGTGTCTGTCCAGAATTCCCCCACATGCTAGTGTTTGTCCAGAATTCCCCCACATGCTAGTGTTTGTCCAGAATTCCCCCACATGCTAGTGTTTGTCCAGAATTCCCCCACATGCTAGTGTTTGTCCAGAATTCCCACACATGCTAGTGTCTGTCCAGAATTCCCCCACATGCTAGTGTTTGTCCAGAATTCCCCAACATGCTAGTGTTTGTCCAGAATTCCCCCACATGCTAGTGTTTGTCCAGAATTCTTCCACATGCTAGTGTTTGTCCAGAATTCCCACACATGCTAGTGTTTGTCCAGAATTCAAACAACTGCCAGTGTCTGTCCAGAATTCCCCCCACATGCCAGTGTCTGTCCAGAATTCCCCCACATGCCAGTGTCTGTCCAGAATTCAAACAAATGCCAGTGTCTGTCCAGAATTCCCCCCACATGCCAGTGTCTGTCCAGAATTATCCCACATGCCAGTGTCTGCCCAGAATTCCCCCACATGCTACTGTCTGTCCAGAATTCCCACACATGCTACTGTCTGTCCAGAATTCCCCCACATGCTAGTATCTGTCCAGAATTCCCCCACATGCCAGTGTCTGTCCAGAATTACCCCACATACTAGTGTCTGTCCAGAATTCCCCCACATGCTAGTGTCTGTCCAGAATTCCCCCACATGCTAGTGTCTGTCCAGAATTACCCCACATGCTAGTGTCTGTCCAGAATTACCCCACATGCTAGTGTTTGTCCAGAATTCCCCCACATGCTAGTGTTTGTCCAGAATTCCCCCACATGCTAGTATTTGTCCAGAATTCCCACACATGCTAGTGTTTGTCCAGAATTCCCCCACATGCTAGTGTCTGTCCAGAATTCCCCCACATACTAGTGTTTGTCCAGAATTCCCCCACATGCTAGTGTCTGTCCAGAATTCCCCCACATACTAGTGTCTGTCCAGAATTCCCCCACGTACTAGTGTCTGTCCAGAATTCCCCCACATGCAAGTGTTTGTCCAGAATTCCCCCACATACTAGTGTCTGTCCAGAATTCCCCCACATGCTAGTGTTTGTCCAGAATTCCCCCTCATGCTAGTGTCTGCCCAGAAATCCCCCACATGCTACTGTCTGTCCAGAATTCCACCACATGCCAGTGTCTGTCCAGAATTTCCCCACATGCTAATATCTGTCCAGAATTCCCCCACATGCTAGCGTCTGTCCAGAATTCCACCACATGCCAGTGTCTGTCCAGAATTCCAACACATGCCAGTGTCTGTCCAGAATTCCCCCACATGCCAGAGTCTGTCCAGAATTCCGACACATGCCAGTGTCTGTCCAGAATTCCCCAACATGCCAGTGTCTGTCCAGACTTATCCCACATGCCAGTGTCTGCCCAGAATTCCCCCACATGCTACTGTCTGTCCAGAATTCCCCCACATGCTAGTGTCTGTCCAGAATTCCCCCACATACTAGTCTCTGTCCAGAATTCCCCCACATGCTAGTGTTTGTCAAGAATTCCCCCACATACTAGTGTCTGTCCAGAATTCCCCCACATACTAGTGTCTGTCCAGAATTCCCCCACATACTAGTGTCTGTCCAGAATTCCCCCACATACTAGTGTCTGTCCAGAATTCCCCCACATACTAGTGTCTGTCCAGAATTCCCCCACATGCAAGTCTCTGTTTAGAATTTCCCCACATACTAGTGTCTGTTTAGAATTCCCCCACATGCTAGTGTCTGTCCAGAATTCCCCCACATGCTAGTGTTTGTCCAGAATTCCCCCACATGCTAGTGTCTGTCCAGAATTCCCCCACATGCTAGTGTTTGTCCAGAATTCCCCCACATGCTAGTGTTTGTCCAGAATTCCCCCACATGCTAGTGTTTGTCCAGAATTCCCCCACATGCTAGTGTTTGTCCAGAATTCCCACACATGCTAGTGTCTGTCCAGAATTCCCCCACATGCTAGTGTTTGTCCAGAATTCCCCCACATGCTAGTGTTTGTCCAGAATTCCCCCACATGCTAGTGTTTGTCCAGAATTCCCCCACATGCTAGTGTTTGTCCAGAATTCCCACACATGCTAGTGTTTGTCCAGAACTCCCCCACATGCTAGTGTCTGTCCAGAATTCCCCCACATACTAGTGTTTGTCCAGAATTCCCCCACATGCTAGTGTCTGTCCAGAATTCCCCCACATACTAGTGTCTGTCCAAAATTCCCCCACGTACTAGTGTCTGTCCAGAATTCCCCCACATGCAAGTGTTTGTCCAGAATTCCCCCACATACTAGTGTCTGTCCAGAATTCCCCCACATACTAGTGTCTGTCCAGAATTCCCCCACATACTAGTGTCTGTCCAGAATTCCCCCACATGCAAGTCTCTGTTTAGAATTTCCCCACATACTAGTGTCTGTTTAGAATTCCCCCACATGCTAGTGTCTGTCCAGAATTCCCCCACATGCTAGTGTTTGTCCAGAATTCCCCCACATGCTAGTGTCTGTCCAGAATTCCCCCACATGCTAGTGTTTGTCCAGAATTCCCCCACATGCTAGTGTTTGTCCAGAATTCCCCCACATGCTAGTGTTTGTCCAGAATTCCCCCACATGCTAGTGTTTGTCCAGAATTCCCACACATGCTAGTGTCTGTCCAGAATTCCCCCACATGCTAGTGTTTGTCCAGAATTCCCCCACATGCTAGTGTTTGTCCAGAATTCCCCCACATGCTAGTGTTTGTCCAGAATTCCCCCACATGCTAGTGTTTGTCCAGAATTCCCACACATGCTAGTGTTTGTCCAGAATTCCCCCACATGCTAGTGTCTGTCCAGAATTCCCCCACATACTAGTGTTTGTCCAGAATTCCCCCTCATGCTAGTGTCTGCCCAGAAATCCCCCACATGCTACTGTCTGTCCAGAATTCCAACACATGCCAGTGTCTGTCCAGAATTTCCCCACATGCTAATATCTGTCCAGAATTCCCCCACATGCTAGCGTCTGTCCAGAATTCCACCACATGCCAGTGTCTGTCCAGAATTCCAACACATGCCAGTGTCTGTCCAGAATTCCCCCACATGCCAGAGTCTGTCCAGAATTCCGACACATGCCAGTGTCTGTCCAGAATTCCCCAACATGCCAGTGTCTGTCCAGACTTATCCCACATGCCAGTGTCTGCCCAGAATTCCCCCACATGCTACTGTCTGTCCAGAATTCCCCCACATGCTAGTGTCTGTCCAGAATTCCCCCACATACTAGTGTCTGCCCAGAATTCCCCCACATACTAGTGTTTGTCAAGAATTCCTTCACATACTAGTGTCTGTCCAGAATTCCCCCACATACTAGTGTCTGTCCAGAATTCCCCCACATACTAGTGTCTGTCCAGAATTCCCCCACATACTAGTGTCTGTCCAGAAATCCCCCACATGCTACTGTTTGTCCAGAATTCCAACACATGCCAGTGTCTGTCCAGAATTTCCCCACATGCTAATATCTGTCCAGAATTCCCACACATGCAAGCGTCTGTCCAGAATTCCACCACATGCCAGTGTCTGTCCAGAATTCCAACACATGCCAGTGTCTGTCAAGAATTCCTCCACATGCCAGAGTCTGTCCAGAATTCCGACACATGCCAGTGTCTGTCCAGAATTCCCCAACATGCCAGTGTCTGTCCAGAATTATCCCACATGCCAGTGTCTGCCCGGAATTCCCCCACATGCTACTGTCTGTCCAGAATTCCCCCCACATGCTAGTGTCTGTCCAGAATTCCCCCACATACTAGTGTCTGTTTAGAATTCCCCCACATACTAATGTTTGTCCAGAATTCCCCCACATACTAGTGTTTGTCCAGAATTCCCCCACATGCTAGTGTTTGTCCAGAAATCCCCCACATGCTAGTGTCTATTTAGAATTCCCCCACATACTAGTGTCTGTACAGAATTCCCCCACATGCTAGTGTTTGTCCAGAATTCCCCCACATGCTAGTGTTTGTCCAGAATTCCCAAACATGCTAGTGTTTGTCCAGAATTCCCCCACATGCTAGTGTCTGTCCAGAATTCCCACACATACTAGTGTTTGTCCAGAATTCCCCCACATGCTAGTGTCTGTCCAGAATTCCCCCACATACTAGTGTCTGTCCAAAATTCCCCCCACGTACTAGTGTCTGTCCAGAATTCCCCCACATGCAAGTGTTTCTCCAGAATTCCCCCACATACTAGTGTCTGTCCAGAATTCCCCCACATGCTAGTGTTTGTCCAGAATTCCCCCTCATGCTAGTGTCTGCCCAGAAATCCCCCACATGCTACTGTCTGTCCAGAATTCCAACACATGCCAGTGTCTGTCCAGAATTTCCCCACATGCTAATATCTGTCCAGAATTCCCCCACATGCTAGCGTCTGTCCAGAATTCCACCACATGCCAGTGTCTGTCCAGAATTCCAACACATGCCAGTGTCTGTCCAGAATTCCCCCACATGCCAGAGTCTGTCCAGAATTCCGACACATGCCAGTGTCTGTCCAGAATTCCCCAACATGCCAGTGTCTGTCCAGACTTATCCCACATGCCAGTGTCTGCCCAGAATTCCCCCACATGCTACTGTCTGTCCAGAATTCCCCCACATGCTAGTGTCTGTCCAGAATTCCCCCACATACTAGTGTCTGCCCAGAAATCCCCCACATGCTAGTGTTTGTCAAGAATTCCCCCACATACTAGTGTCTGTCCAGAATTCCCCCACATACTAGTGTCTGTCCAGAATTCCCCCACATACTAGTGTCTGTCCACAATTCCCCCACGTACTAGTGTTTGTCCAATATTCCCCCACATGCTAGTGTCTGTTTAGAATTCCCCCACATGCTAGTGTTTGTCCAGAATTCCCTCACATACTAGTGTTTGTCCAGAATTCCCCCACATGCTAGTGTTTGTCAAGAATTCCCTCACATACTAGTGTCTGTCCAGAATTCCCCCACATACTAGTGTTTGTCCAGAATTCCCCCACATGCTAGTGTCTGTTTAGAATTCCCCCACATACTAGTGTTTGTCCAGAATTCCCCCACATACTAGTGTCTGTCCAGAAATCCCCCACATACTAGTGTCTGTCCAGAATTCCCCCACATGCAAGTGTCTGTTTAGAATTTCCCCACATACTAGTGTCTGTTTAGAATTCCCCCACATGCTAGTGTCTGTCCAGAATTCCCCCCACATGCTAGTGTCTGTCCAGAATTCCCCCACATGCTAGTGTCTGCTCAGAAATCCCCCACATGCTACTGTCTGTCCAGAATTCCAACACATGCCAGTGTCTGTCCAGAATTTTCCCACATGCTAATATCTCTCCCGAATCCCCCCACATGCTAGCGTCTGTCCAGAATTCCCCCACATGCCAGTGTCTGTCCAGAATTCAAACAAATGCCAGTGTCTGTCCAGAATTCCCCCCACATGCCAGTGTCTGTCCAGAATTATCCCACATGCCAGTGTCTGCCCAGAATTCCCCCACATGCTACTGTCTGTCCAGAATTCCCACACATGCTACTGTCTGTCCAGAATTCCCCCACATGCTAGTATCTGTCCAGAATTCCCCCACATGCCAGTGTCTGTCCAGAATTACCCCACATACTAGTGTCTGTCCAGAATTCCCCCACATGCTAGTGTCTGTCCAGAATTCCCCCACATGCTAGTGTCTGTCCAGAATTACCCCACATGCTAGTGTCTGTCCAGAATTACCCCACATGCTAGTGTCTGTCCAGAATTCCACCACATGCTAGTGTCTGTCCAGAATTCCCCCACATGCAAGTCTCTGTTTAGAATTTCCCCACATACTAGTGTCTGTTTAGAATTCCCCCACATGCTAGTGTCTGTCCAGAATTCCCCCACATGCTAGTGTTTGTCCAGAATTCCCCCACATGCTAGTGTCTGTCCAGAATTCCCCCACATGCTAGTGTTTGTCCAGAATTCCCCCACATGCTAGTGTTTGTCCAGAATTCCCCCACATGCTAGTGTTTGTCCAGAATTCCCCCTCATGATAGTATTTGTCCAGAATTCCCACACATGCTAGTGTTTGTCCAGAATTCCCCCACATGCTAGTGTCTGTCCAGAATTCCCCCACATACTAGTGTTTGTCCAGAATTCCCCCACATGCTAGTGTCTGTCCAGAATTCCCCCACATACTAGTGTCTGTCCAGAATTCCCCCACGTACTAGTGTCTGTCCAGAATTCCCCCACATGCTAGTGTTTGTCCAGAATTCCCCCTCATGCTAGTGTCTGCCCAGAAATCCCCCACATGCTACTGTCTGTCCAGAATTCCACCACATGCCAGTGTCTGTCCAGAATTTCCCCACATGCTAATATCTGTCTAGAATTCCCCCACATGCTAGCGTCTGTCCAGAATTCCACCACATGCCAGTGTCTGTCCAGAATTCCAACACATGCCAGTGTCTGTCCAGAATTCCCCCACATGCCAGAGTCTGTCCAGAATTCCGACACATGCCAGTGTCTGTCCAGAATTCCCCAACATGCCAGTGTCTGTCCAGACTTATCCCACATGCCAGTGTCTGCCCAGAATTCCCCCACATGCTACTGTCTATCCAGAATTCCCCCACATTCTAGTGTCTGTCCAGAATTCCCCCACATACTAGTGTCTGTCCAGAATTCCCCCACATGCTAGTGTTTGTCAAGAATTCCCCCACATACTAGTGTCTGTCCAGAATTCCCCCACATACTAGTGTCTGTCCAGAATTCCCCCACATACTAGTGTCTGTCCAGAATTCCCCCACATACTAGTGTCTGTCCAGAATTCCCCCACATACTAGTGTCTGTCCAGAATTCCCCCACATGCAAGTCTCTGTTTAGAATTTCCCCACATACTAGTGTCTGTTTAGAATTCCCCCACATGCTAGTGACTGTCCAGAATTCCCCCACATGCTAGTGTTTGTCCAGAATTCCCCCACATGCTAGTGTCTGTCCAGAATTCCCCCACATGCTAGTGTTTGTCCAGAATTCCCCCACATGCTAGTGTTTGTCCAGAATTCCCCCACATGCTAGCGTTTGTCCAGAATTCCCCCACATGCTAGTGTTTGTCCAGAATTCCCACACATGCTAGTGTCTGTCCAGAATTCCCCCACATGCTAGTGTTTGTCCAGAATTCCCCAACATGCTAGTGTTTGTCCAGAATTCCCCCACATGCTAGTGTTTGTCCAGAATTCTCCCACATGCTAGTGTTTGTCCAGAATTCCCACACATGCTAGTGTTTGTCCAGAATTCCCCCACATGCTAGTGTCTGTCCAGAATTCCCCCACATACTAGTGTTTGTCCAGAATTCCAACACATGCTAGTGTCTGTCCAGAATTCCCCCACATACTAGTGTCTGTCCAAAATTCCCCCACGTACTAGTGTCTGTCCAGAATTCCCCCACATGCAAGTGTTTGTCCAGAATTCCCCCACATACTAGTGTCTGTCCAGAATTCCCCCACATGCTAGTGTTTGTCCAGAATTCCCCCTCATGCTAGTGTCTGCCCAGAAATCCATCACATGCTACTGTCTGTCCAGAATTCCAACACATGCCAGTGTCTGTCCAGAATTTCCCCACATGCTAATATCTGTCCAGAATTCCCCCACATGCTAGCGTCTGTCCAGAATTCCACCACATGCCAGTGTCTGTCCAGAATTCCAACACATGCCAGTGTCTGTCCAGAATTCCCCCACATGCCAGAGTCTGTCCAGAATTCCGACACATGCCAGTGTCTGTCCAGAATTCCCCAACATGCCAGTGTCTGTCCAGACTTATCCCACATGCCAGTGTCTGCCCAGAATTCCCCCACATGCTACTGTCTGTCCAGAATTCCCCCACATGCTAGTGTCTGTCCAGAATTCCCCCACATACTAGTGTCTGCCCAGAATTCCCCCACATACTAGTGTTTGTCAAGAATTCCCCCACATACTAGTGTCTGTCCAGAATTCCCCCACATACTAGTGTCTGTCCAGAATTCCCCCACATACTAGTGTCTGTCCAGAATTCCCCCACATACTAGTGTCTGTCCAGAAATCCCCCACATGCTACTGTCTGTCCAGAATTCCAACACATGCCAGTGTCTGTCCAGAATTTCCCCACATGCTAATATCTGTCCAGAATTCCCCCACATGCAAGCGTCTGTCCAGAATTCCACCACATGCCAGTGTCTGTCCAGAATTCCAACACATGCCAGTGTCTGTCAAGAATTCCCCCACATGCCAGAGTCTGTCCAGAATTCCGACACATGCCAGTGTCTGTCCAGAATTCCCCAACATGCCAGTGTCTGTCCAGAATTATCCCACATGCCAGTGTCTGCCCAGAATTCCCCCACATGCTACTGTCTGTCCAGAATTCCCCCCACATGCTAGTGTCTGTCCAGAATTCCCCCACATACTAGTGTCTGTTTAGAATTCCCCCACATACTAATGTTTGTCCAGAATTCCCCCACATACTAGTGTTTGTCCAGAATTCCCCCACATGCTAGTGTTTGTCAAGAAATCCCCCACATGCTAGTGTCTATTTAGAATTCCCCCACATGCTAGTGTCTTTCAAGAATTCCCCCACATGCTAGTGTCTGTTTAGAATTCCCCCACATACTAGTGTTTGTCCAGAATTCCCCCACATATTAGTGTTTGTCCAGAATTCCCCCACATGCTAGTGTCTGTCCAGAATTCCCCCACATGCTAGTGTTTGTCCAGAATTCCCTCACATACTAGTGTTTGTCCAGAATTCCCCCACATACTAGTGTTTGTCAAGAATTCCCTCACATACTAGTGTCTGTCCAGAATTCCCCCACGTACTAGTGTTTGTCCAGAATTCCCCCACATGCTAGTGTCTGTTTAGAATTCCCCCACATACTAGTGTTTGTCCAGAATTCCCCCACATACTAGTGTCTGTCCAGAAATCCCCCACATGCTAGTGTCTGTCCAGAATTTCCCCACATGCAAGTGTCTGTTTAGAATTTCCCCACATACTAGTGTCTGTTTAGAATTCCCCCACATGCTAGTGTCTGTCCAGAATTCCCCCCACATGCTAGTGTCTGTCCAGAATTCCCCCACATGCTAGTGTCTACCCAGAAATCCCCCACATGCTACTGTCTGTCCAGAATTCAAACACATGCCAGTGTCTGTCCAGAATTTTCCCACATGCTAATATCTCTCCCGAATCCCCCCACATGCTAGCGTCTGTCCAGAATTCCCCCACATGCCAGTGTCTGTCCAGAATTCAAACACATGCCAGTGTCTGTCCAGAATTCCCCCCACATGCCAGTGTCTGTCCAGAATTATCCCACATGCCAGTGTCTGCCCAGAATTCCCCCACATGCTACTGTCTGTCCAGAATTCCCACACATGCTACTGTCTGTCCAGAATTCCCCCACATGCTAGTATCTGTCCAGAATTCCCCCACATGCCAGTGTCTGTCCAGAATTACCCCACATACTAGTGTCTGTGGAGAATTCCCCCACATGCTAGTGTCTGTCCAGAATTCCCCAACATGCTAGTGTCTGTCCAGAATTACCCCACATGCTAGTGTCTGTCCAGAATTACCCCACATGCTAGTGTCTGTCCAGAATTCCACCACATGCTAGTGTCTGTCCAGAATTCCCCCACATGCAAGTCTCTGTTTAGAATTTCCCCACATACTAGTGTCTGTTTAGAATTCCCCCACATGCTAGTGTCTGTCCAGAATTCCCCCACATGCTAGTGTTTGTCCAGAATTCCCCCACATGCTAGTGTCTGTCCAGAATTCCCCCACATGCTAGTGTTTGTCCAGAATTCCCCCACACGCTAGTGTTTGTCCAGAATTCCCCCACATGCTAGTGTTTGTCCAGAATTCCCCCACATGCTAGTGTTTGTCCAGAATTCCCACACATGCTAGTGTTTGTCCAGAATTCCCCCACATGCTAGTGTCTGTCCAGAATTCCCCCACATACTAGTGTTTGTCCAGAATTCCCCCACATGCTAGTGTCTGTCCAGAATTCCCCCACATACTAGTGTCTGTCCAGAATTCCCCCACGTACTAGTGTCTGTCCAGAATTCCCCCACATGCAAGTGTTTGTCCAGAATTCCCCCACATACTAGTGTCTGTCCAGAATTCCCCCACATGCTAGTGTTTGTCCAGAATTCCCCCTCATGCTAGTGTCTGCCCAGAAATCCCCCACATGCTACTGTCTGTCCAGAATTCCAACACATGCCAGTGTCTGTCCAGAATTTCCCCACATGCTAATATCTGTCCAGAATTCCCCCACATGCTAGCGTCTGTTCAGAATTCCACCACATGCCAGTGTCTGTCCAGAATTCCAACACATGCCAGTGTCTGTCCAGAATTCCCACACATGCCAGAGTCTGTCCAGAATTCCGACACATGCCAGTGTCTGTCCAGAATTCTCCAACATGCCAGTGTCTGTCCAGACTTATCCCACATGCCAGTGTCTGCCCAGAATTCCCCCACATGCTACTGTCTGTCCAGAATTCCCCCACATGCTAGTGTCTGTCCAGAATTCCCCCACATACTAGTGTCTGTCCAGAATTCCCCCACATGCTAGTGTTTGTCAAGAATTCCCCCACATATTAGTGTCTGTCCAGAATTCCCCCACATACTAGTGTCTGTCCAGAATTCCCCCACTTACTAGTGTCTGTCCAGAATTCCCCCACATACTAGTGTCTGTACAGAATTCCCCCACATACTAGTGTCTGTCCAGAATTCCCCCACATACTAGTGTCTGTCCAGAATTCCCCCACATGCTAGTGTTTGTCCAGAATTCCCCCACATGCTAGTGTTTGTCCAGAATTCCCCCACATACTAGTGTCTGTCCAGAATTCCCCCACATGCTAGTGTCTGTTTAGAATTCCCCCACATACTAGTGTCTGTACAGAATTCCCCCACATGCTAGTGACTGTACAGAATTCCCCCACATGCTAGTGTCTGTCCAGAATTCCCCCACATACTTGTGTCTGTCCAGAATTCCCCCACATACTAGTGTCTGTCCAGAATTCCCCCACATATTAGTGTCTGTCCAGAATTCCCCCACATACTAGTGTCTGTTTAGAATTCCCCCACATACTAGTGTCTGTCCAGAATTCCCCCACATGCTAGTGTCTGTCCAGAATTCCCCCACAAGCTAGTGTCTGTCCAGAATTCCCCCACATGCTAGTGTCTGTTTCGAATTCCCCCACATACTAGTGTCTGTCCAGAATTCCCCCACATGCTAGTGTCTGCCCAGATATCCCCCACGTGCTACTGTCTGTCCAGAATTCCAACACATGCCAGTGTCTGTCCAGAATTTCCCCACATGCTAATATCTCTCCCGAATTCCCCCACATGCTAGCGTCTGTCCAGAATTCCCCCACATGCCAATGTCTGTCCAGAATTCCAACACATGCCAGTGTCTGTCCAGAATTCCCCCACATGCCAGTGTCTGTCCAGAATTATCCCACATGCCAGTGTCTGCCCAGAATTCCCCCACATGCTAGTATTGTCTGTCCAGAATTCCCCCACATGCTAGTGTCTGTCCAGAATTCCCCCACATACTAGTGTCTGTCCAGAATTCCCCCACATGCTAGTGTCTGTCCAGAATTCCCCCACATACTAGTGTCTGTCCAGAATTCCCCCACATGCTAGTGTCTGTCCAGAATTCCCCCACATGCTAGTGTCTGTCCAGAATTCCACAACATGCTAGTGTCTGTCCAGAATTCCCTCACATGCTAGTGTCTGTCCAGAAATCCCCCACATGCTAGTGTCTGTCCAGAAATCCCCCACATGCTAGTGTTTGTCCAGAATTCCACCACATGCTAGTTTCTGTCCAGAATTCCCCCACATGCAAGTCTCTGTTTAGAATTTCCCCACATACTAGTGTCTGTTTAGAATTCCCCCACATGCTAGTGTCTGTCCAGAATTCCCCCACATACTAGTGTCTGTCCAGAATTCCCCCACGTACTAGTGTCTGTCCAGAATTCCCCCACATGCAAGTGTTTGTCCAGAATTCCCCCACATACTAGTGTCTGTCCAGAATTCCCCCACATGCTAGTGTTTGTCCAGAATTCCCCCACATGCTAGTGTCTGTCCAGAATTCCCCCACATACTAGTGTCTGTCCAGAATTCCCCCACATGCTAGTGTTTGTCCAGAATTCCCCCTCATGCTAGTGTCTGCCCAGAAATCCCCCACATGCTACTGTCTGTCCAGAATTCCAACACATGAAAGTGTCTGTCCAGAATTTCCCCACATGCTAATATCTGTCCAGAATTCCCCCACATGCTAGCGTCTGTTCAGAATTCCACCACATGCCAGTGTCTGTCCAGAATTCCAACACATGCCAGTGTCTGTCCAGAATTCCCACACATGCCAGAGTCTGTCCAGAATTCCGACACATGCCAGTGTCTGTCCAGAATTCTCCAACATGCCAGTGTCTGTCCAGACTTATCCCACATGCCAGTGTCTGCCCAGAATTCCCCCACATGCTACTGTCTGTCCAGAATTCCCCCACATGCTAGTGTCTGTCCAGAATTCCCCCACATACTAGTGTCTGTCCAGAATTCCCCCACATGCTAGTGTTTGTCAAGAATTCCCCCACATACTAGTGTCTGTCCAGAATTCCCCCACATACTAGTGTCTGTCCAGAATTCCCCCACTTACTAGTGTCTGTCCAGAATTCCCCCACATACTAGTGTCTGTACAGAATTCCCCCACATACTAGTGTATGTCCAGAATTCCCCCACATACTAGTGTCTGTCCAGAATTCCCCCACATGCTAGTGTTTGTCCAGAATTCCCCCACATGCTAGTGTTTGTCCAGAATTCCCCCACATACTAGTGTCTGTCCAGAATTCCCCCACATGCTAGTGTCTGTTTAGAATTCCCCCACATACTAGTGTCTGTACAGAATTCCCCCACATGCTAGTGACTGTACAGAATTCCCCCACATGCTAGTGTCTGTCCAGAATTCCCCCACATACTTGTGTCTGTCCAGAATTCCCCCACATACTAGTGTCTGTCCAGAATTCCCCCACATATTAGTGTCTGTCCAGAATTCCCCCACATACTAGTGTCTGTTTAGAATTCCCCCACATACTAGTGTCTGTCCAGAATTCCCCCACATGCTAGTGTCTGTCCAGAATTCCCCCACAAGCTAGTGTCTGTCCAGAATTCCCCCACATGCTAGTGTCTGTTTAGAATTCCCCCACATACTAGTGTCTGTCTAGAATTCCCCCACATGCTAGTGTCTGCCCAGATATCCCCCACATGCTACTGTCTGTCCAGAATTCCAACACATGCCAGTGTCTGTCCAGAATTTCCCCACATGCTAATATCTCTCCCGAATTCCCCCACATGCTAGCGTCTGTCCAGAATTCCCCCACATGCCAATGTCTGTCCAGAATTCCAACACATGCCAGTGTCTGTCCAGAATTCCCCCACATGCCAGTGTCTGTCCAGAATTATCCCACATGCCAGTGTCTGCCCAGAATTCCCCCACATGCTAGTATTGTCTGTCCAGAATTCCCCCACATGCTAGTGTCTGTCCAGAATTCCCCCACATACTAGTGTCTGTCCAGAATTCCCCCACATGCTAGTGTCTGTCCAGAATTCCCCCACATGCTAGTGTCTGTCCAGAATTCCCCCACATGCTAGTGTCTGTCCAGAATTCCCCCACATGCTAGTGTCTGTCCAGAATTCCACAACATGCTAGTGTCTGTCCAGAATTCCCCCACATGCTAGTGTCTGTCCAGAAATCCCCCACATGCTAGTGTCTGTCCAGAAATCCCCCACATGCTAGTGTCTGTCCAGAATTCCACCACATGCTAGTTTCTGTCCAGAATTCCCCTACATGCAAGTCTCTGTTTAGAATTTCCCCACATACTAGTGTCTGTTTAGAATTCCCCCACATGCTAGTGTTTGTCCAGAATTCCCCCACATGCTAGTGTCTGTCCAGAATTCCCCCACATGCTAGTGTTTGTCCAGAATTCCCCCACATGCTAGTGTCTTTCCAGAATTCCCCCACATTCTAGTGTTTGTCCAGAATTCCCCCACATGCTTGTGTTTGTCCAGAATTCCCCCACATACTAGTGTCTGTCCATAATTCCCCCAAATACTAGTGTCTGTCCAGAATTCCCCCACATGCAAGTGTTTGTCCAGAATTCCCCCACATACTAGTGTCTGTCCAGAATCCCCCCACATGCTAGTGTTTGTCCAGAATTCCCCCACATACTAGTGTCTGTCCAGAATTCCCCCACATACTAGTGTTTGTCCAGAATTCCCCCACATGCTAGTGTCTGTCCAGAATTACCCCACATGCTAGTGTCTGTCCAGAATTCCACCACATACTAGTGTCTGTCCAGAATTCCCCCACATACTGGTGTCTGTCCAGAATTCCCCCACATGCTAGTGTCTGTCCAGAATTCCCCCACATGCTAGTGTCTGTCCAGAATTCCCCCACATGCTAGTGTCTTCCAGAATTCCCTCACATGCTAGTGTCTGTCCAGAATTCCCCCACATACTAGTGTCTGTCCAGAATTCCCCCACATGCTAGTGTCTGTCCAGAATTCCCCCACATGCTAGTGTCTGTCCAGAAATCCCCCACATACTAGTGTCTGTCCAGAATTCCCCCACATGCTAGTGTCTGCCCAGATATCCCCCACATGCTACTGTCTGTCCAGAATTCCAACACATGCCAGTGTCTGTCCAGAATTTCCCCACATGCTAATATCTCTCCCGAATTCCCCCACATGCTAGCGTCTGTCCAGAATTCCCCCACATGCCAATGTCTGTCCAGAATTCCAACACATGCCAGTGTCTGTCCAGAATTCCCCCACATGCCAGTGTCTGTCCAGAATTATCCCACATGCCAGTGTCTGCCCAGAATTCCCCCACATGCTAGTACTGTCTGTCCAGAATTCCCCCACATGCTAGTGTCTGTCCAGAATTCCCCCACATACTAGTGTCTGTCCAGAATTCCCCCACATGCTAGTGTCTGTCCAGAATTCCCCCACATGCTAGTGTCTGTCCAGAATTCCCCCACATGCTAGTGTCTGTCCAGAATTCCCCCACATGCTAGTGTCTGTCCAGAATTCCACAACATGCTAGTGTCTGTCCAGAATTCCCCCACATGCTAGTGTCTGTCCAGAAATCCCCCACATGCTAGTGTCTGTCCAGAAATCCCCCACATGCTAGTGTCTGTCCAGAATTCCACCCCATGCTAGTGTCTGTCCAGAATTCCCCCACATGCAAGTCTCTGTTTAGAATTTCCCCACATACTAGTGTCTGTTTAGAATTCCCCCACATGCTAGTGTCTGTCCAGAATTCCCCCACATGCTAGTGTTTGTCCAGAATTCCCCCACATGCTAGTATCTGTCCAGAATTCCCCCACATGCTAGTGTTTGTCCAGAATTCCCCCACATGCTAGTGTCTTTCCAGAATTCCCCCACATTCTAGTGTTTGTCCAGAATTCCCCCACATGCTTGTGTTTGTCCAGAATTCCCCCACATACTAGTGTCTGTCCAGAATTCCCCCACATACTAGTGTCTGTCCAGAATTCCCCCACATGCATGTGTTTGTCCAGAATTCCCCCACATACTAGTGTCTGTCCAGAATCCCCCCACATGCTAGTGTTTGTCCAGAATTCCCCCACATACTAGTGTCTGTCCAGAATTCCCCCACATACTAGTGTTTGTCCAGAATTCCCCCACATGCTAGTGTCTGTCCAGAATTACCCCACATGCTAGTGTCTGTCCAGAATTCCCCCACATACTAGTGTTTGTCCAGAATTCCCCCACATGCTAGTGTCTGTTTAGAATTCCCCCACATACTAGTGTTTGTCCAGAATTTCCCCACATACTAGTGTCTGTCTAGAATTCCCCCACATGCTATTGTCTGTCCAGAAATCCCCCACATGCTAGTGTTTGTCCAGAAATCCCCCACATGCTAGTGTCTGTCCAGAATTCCACCACATACTAGTGTCTGTCCAGAATTCCCCCACATACTGGTGTCTGTCCAGAATTCCCCCACATGCTAGTGTCTGTCCAGAATTCCCCCACATGCTAGTGTCTGTCCAGAATTCCCCCACATGCTAGTGTCTTCCAGAATTCCCTCACATGCTAGTGTCTGTCCAGAATTCCCCCACATACTAGTGTCTGTCCAGAATTCCCCCACATGCTAGTGTCTGTCCAGAATTCCCCCACATGCTAGTGTCTGTCCAGAATTCCCCCACATACTGGTGTCTGTCCAGAATTCCCCCACATGCTAGTGTCTGTCCAGAATTCCGCCACATACTAGTGTCTGTCCAGAAATCCCCCACATACTAGTGTCTGTCCGGAATTCCCCCACATGCTAGTGTCTGTCCAGAATTCCCCCACATACTAGTGTCTGTCCAGAATTCCGCCACATGCTAGTGTCTGTCCAGAATTCCGCCACATGCTAGAGTCTGGACATAATTCCGCCACATGCTAGAGTCTGGACATAATTCCGCCACATGCTAGTGTCTGTTCAGGATGATTCACAGACTAGTGTCTGTCCAGGATGTACTACAGACTAGTATCTGTTCATGGCGATCCACGGAGTATTGTCTATTTAGGATATACCACAGACTACTCTATGCCCGAGAGACCCAGAGACTAATGTCTTCTCACGACTATCCAAAGACTAGTGTCTGTCCTTTATGAACCACAGAGTAGTGTCTGCTCAGGACGCTCTAGAGACTAATGTCTGCTCGGGATACCCCATAAATTAGTCTCTGTTCAGAATACCACACAGACTAGTTTCTATTAATGATGCTCTACCTCGAGGCGAAAACAGGTCTAACCCAGTATAAAACCTATCACGTTAGCGCCTCTAAATCCGTGATTGTGTATCAAAATTCTAACTATGAGGCCCATTATCACTCTTCTTTTCTAGTATTTAGTTCTCATATACTTAAATGGTCACTTGCCGTTTTGTCTCTGTTTTGCTTGAGTTCTAGCAGTAGTATAGTCAGCCGTTTATATTTAGACTTTTATTTTCTCAATTAGATTGTCTGTACAGCTGCTTTTTTTTTCTTTGCTTTTACTGTCTTGTGACATCCGGGAAGGTTCTAGGTACTAGCGATAGATGGAGAATGGACTGAACAGGTTGGTAGAGTGGCACTGAAGACATGTATAGATCGAATTAATCTAGAATGCAGAATGCGGAGGATTGTCTTTGCAGATGAGGATGGTGAATATCAGATTTAAAACGTAAATAGTAAACGGTACACAGACACGATATAGGCCACATAATGTTCTTCGATGTATTTTAATGAGACAAAAACATGATATTCATTTTGTGTAACTTTCTGTAAAATATAATGTTGTTTTCGGTATTCCTTCCTCGCTTTTGTTTTCTGTTATATCTTCCCAAGAAATTGTTATTTTCATTTGAAACGTAGAAAGCGGAAGTATCAAGTGTGTAAAATATTGGTAGATTGTATGGGTAGCCGCCCTTGGCATAAGCATCAATCAAAGGACATAGCCTTTTCTGACAACTTTTAGGTAGTGTATCAAAGCATATGTCACAAAAATACTGTCATTTACTGCCAATATAGTACCTTGCGGTGTATGGCAGAGGGATCTTTGTGCCTGAGGAATAAAGGCCGCCTGGCTAGTGCAGTCGCCGCGAACTGTGCAGGTTAGGATTGTCTTTTTGCCCCCGACAGAAAAATATCCGACACCTTACCGAGGGATCGAACCCGGGCCTCCCGAATGGGAGTCCGGCGTTCTAGCCTCTCGGCCAGCCGCTCCTCCAAAGCTTATTTGTTTTATTATGTCTCTGAAGGTAGTCACTTGCAGTTTTTAACTGAATGTCTACTCCATTTTAAGTCCGTAGACACACGTGGGTAAATTGCTATAGTTGTAGAAGAGGTCAACTGAAATAATTTGAAACGAGAAAAAGAGTGTTGAAGTGCTACATAGAATCTATACTTTTGTATGGATGTGAAACGTAGACAATGAGCACACAAGCTGAAAAACAGCTGATGGCTGTGGAAATGTGGTTTCTGTGGAAAATGCAAAGAATACCATTTATAGACAGAAAAACCAATGAACAAGTCCTTCAAGAAACAAATGAAGATCGTAAACTGATTAGAGTCATTAGACGTCAACTGTCAAAATTTGTTGGGCATGTTATGAGAAGAAATTACTTTGAGAATTTGGTGACAAATGGCAAGATCGAAGGGAAGAGATCAAGGTCATGGTCGAGACAGAAACACTGAGCTGATCCACGACTCTGATGACCGAGTGAGATGGCAAAACATGACCGCCCACGCTTATCGGCGTGGCACATGATGGATGGATATGTATATATATATATCTATAAGACATCCCCCGAAAATAGGCCTTAGTGCATTTTTAAGCTAAAATTAATATAAGACTCGGTCTTATTTAAAGGAAACACGGTAAATACCTAGATGGCTTGGCCTCGTGACATAGTCGAAACAAGAACACAGACATAACCCGTGACGCTGGTCTCATCTCGTCTGATCTTGTTTCTCTTGTACCTTGCAGTGTGAATGTAAAGCACAAACAGTTGGAGAGTGCCCGTATATGGGTTTCATATATCTAGTTTACCATGGACTCTCTTATTCTCTCTCTCTCTCTCTCTCTCTCTCTCTCTCTCTCTCTCCCTCTCTCTCTCTCTCTCTCTCTCTCTCTCTCTCTCGCCATCGTTTAGATGGTCGACCTCTTCTTCTAGTTCTATTCGGTCTGTACATCATTGCTTGTTGTGGTATACTCTAGCTATAAGGCCGGACCATTTAACTTACTGTTTTCTAATGAAATCTAGCGCTGCTTTAAAAAAAAACCCACTTTAGTCATGATTTCATCATTTCTGATTTTCTCAATTCTTTATGCATTGAGTATTCTTCTCTGGAATCTCATTACTGTTGTTGTAATGTTTCTTTTCTCTTTTTCTGTCATTATCAAGTTGTGGCATTGGTAGCACAGAGTTGAGAGGAAGATTGTATTGTAGAGTACTATTTTACTATCTACTGATACGCGTTTGTTATTTTGTATTGGTGCCATTTGCATATATTTTTTATCCCCTCTTCTGAATATCATTTACCATTTGATGATATCATACTTCCTAAGTACTTGAAGCTCTTTACTTGTTTCAGAAGGTGTTCTTTTATATGAATCTTTGATGTTGTTTTTTCTTTGGTTATAGTCATTACCTCTGTTTTATTGATGTTAATTTTCATGTTATGTTTAGTACACACTTCGTTTAGACCAGGGGTGGGCAAACTTTTCGTGCAGAGGGCCGCATTGACAAATGTAAAGCTATTGGCGGGTCGCATATATATATATATATATCCATCCATTAAGTTTACAGCAACCTATCACAATAAGTTATTATTAATTATTTATAGGTTATTAAGCAGTATAAATAGCTAATTATTGCAATTTTATTTTACTTATACACTTATACATTATATTTGACAAAATGGACAAAAACTTTTACTAATATGTTAACACGATTTTACAACTTGTTATTATAACAAATATTCTTTATTATCTATCAATGGCTTTAATTTAGACACGCAGCGACTACATTGTCACTACAGTTGTTGATTTCTAATGAGATGTATGTAACTGCTTGCAATTTTTGACAATATTCTTGAAATCTGGAGCAAGTTTACTTGTTGAAATTCGCATGACAGCATGCAGGTTGCAATCCGACAATAAAGACCTATTCTTAGATTTGTTGATCTTCAAGTAAGAGAATGCTTATTCGCAAATGTATGTTGATCCAAATAATGATAAAAGTTTAGCTGCAAAGTTTTACAAGTTGGGAAATGATTCTTGTGATAAAGATCCATAGAAATCCAGCAAACCATCTGACTTGAATTTCTCTTTCAGGTCATGATCTGCTTCTAAGTCAAGCAGCTCCAACTGTATGTCCTCTGTAGCTGTATCAGTTTCTTTACTAAAAGGGGAACTGAGAATATTGAATTGTGGGTCTAATTTCTTGAAATCGTGGAATCTCCATCCAAATTCTTCAATCAATACATCTAATTGGGCTTTGTATTTTTCAGTCATTTCACGAGAAATGGTTTCTTGTTTCAGCAAAGGGAAGTGACAACATCTTTTTTCACTTGCTTGTCTGGAGAACAGTGAGAGTTTTGCCTGAAATGATTTTACATATACATACAATTCATATGCAAACACACCATTGCCCTGAAGTTTGACATTCAGTTCATTTAACTTTTCCATAATTTCAATGGCAAACATAAAGTCTAACTGCCACTCTTTATTGACAATGTTAGTATTAAAGTCACATGCAATGCCCTTCATCTATAGGAACATCACTATTTCTTCTCTGAGTTCCCACACTCGCCTCAACACCTTGCCGAGACTCAGCCATCGAACATTGGTGTGGTAGATGCCATATGACGGTACACTCCACAAAAGTCATGAATGGGATTTTCCCAGTTCTGCACAAAAATGGACAAATAGGAAAGGAAGATACCATTAGAAACGAATGTAGCGTCACAGAACAACAAAGGACTTTCTGTGTGTGTGATTCGAAAGGAAAGGACGTGTCTTCCAGAGAGCCGTGTGTGAAGCGCTGTATGCGACTGATTCCGTGCTTAGGCGAATAGAATTCAGGAGGAAAGATCGATTGGCAAATGGATACTTAAGACAGGACTCGAAAACCCTAGACGCGCTGCAACTCTGAACTGTGAAATGGCAAGTTTGCACCTCAAAGAGGACATTGGGGCAAGGCAGGGAGTTTTCGTGTGAAACATTTATTAATTAAACGCCGCTCCTACATCTCGGGGGCAGTTTAATATCACCCGATAACTGTACGCTATTATTTGTTCCGCTCGACTTGAATTAAAAGAGTGAGTATCGTTTTCATTTGGAGTCGCTTAATCATTCGTCACATTGTTCAAAGCATAACGAGTTGTTTATAAGTCAATGAGAGAAATTACCTATTGGCATAAAGATGGGATGCTCGCCGGTTTTTAAGATCCAATTGTCAACAAAGATTTCCCGCGAAAGCTATTAGTAAACAAGAAATGCGCACGAACGAAACTCGGCACAGAGAAACATAAATAGCGCGCCGGAACACACGGAGTCGCATCGGAAGAACGTCAAGAGTGTGAAAAGTAAAAATGTCGGCCTCCATACACAATGGTTAGAACATCGTGAGTGAATCATTCATAAGAGCAACTTGAACAATCAAAGGAGAAAGGAAGGTAGGAAAGTATATATATATAAAGTATATGATGGAGAGTATTTATAACGAACAATCATTATGCTGAACGTTAAGAAAGAACACAACCATTTATTATACTTATGCACATCAGCAAACGAAAGGCAAAACGCACACTGGTGCACATAATGAACACTCATTAGAGAATGATCAACGTTGCAATATAAATTGTGCATTACAGAACATTATTACACATTAGAAATTAAAGATTAACTGAAGATAGTAGAAAAACAGCAGTGAAGTAAACAACTTATTTGGTGTATACAGTTTGAAACGAATGAATGAAGTACACACTCGATGGACGTTACATATGGTAAATGAAAGTAGGCCGTCGTTAGGACACTGCACTGTACAAGACTGAACATTTTGATTACGTGTTGGATGATTTTATGCTGCAACACTCAGAGATTTTACGGACATTGTTACACTTCAAACAACGAACTTGTGGACACTGATAACGTTATGAAAGATATCAACACACATCAATGTTGCACAATATATTGCACTAAAAATACCTGATCGGACATTTAAGTGACATAATATTGACTTAATCGCATTAAAGTATGGACACACCGGACTTATGATATGTCGGCCTTGGGTACATCGTCTTCCAACAAGGAATATTATTAACTAGCCACTGGCGCCAGTTACTAACGTCATTTGCACTGGCCAGGAAGACATCAAGAACTCAGTCACAAGATATTTATTTTCATTACTATATGGACTGCACATGTTGGGATGTCCCTTCCACACCTTTGCCACCCTCAACATAATATAGTCAAGACACTAATTCTCAACGACATTTACCCCAGAGACTTCATGCACGCCTTTTCAACTTTATCACCAACGTTCGCACAGGAAGTAATGATGGCCATTTTCAATGAAGTAACTCAAACCAGGGAACTGGATCATTACGCTGTTCGACGACATACATAGGAGTCACGCTGTTAGTCAGCGTCGTTTCCAGTTATTCAAGGGTCGTCGATGGTACCACAGCCGACTAAGTTTCGCTGAAGTCGGCCACGAACCGCGTGGTTTCAGGGTACTAGTGTAAGTTTATTACACTATCGTCATACGCAAACAGGAGCAACTAACACGGAGACACAGTATAATTGTTCTACTCATACGTCAATCGATCGGATAGCAAATACTAGTTACGTCAATACAGAACATTATCGTCAGTCAAATCAACAGTTTACATTCATGGGACACTGGATGGATTTGGAAACTCGTTAAGGCCAGTATTGTTTATTGTGGTCGATTGTCCAACATCTGTTATATATTAATAAGGTGCTGATTATAAATGTTAACAAAAGCAATTACAAACTAGCAGTGCGGGTGGTTGGAATGGGTATTTCTAAAGTGGTTAAGCACGCTTGATTACTTTGGAAATCGTTTGTGTTGACTATCGTCAGGTCAATACGAAGTTGTTCGTGTTGATCTTGCGTGTGATAACACACATTGTTGGTATCGTAATTGTAAGTAGTATATAAAGTGTTTATTGTGTTATTACTTAAATTTTTTAGGAGTAATAATTTTGTCTGTTGTGAATGAAAATAGGTATTGTCGTCTTGCGTCAATCGTCTTTTGTCAATGTTAGTATTGTGTCGCTGTACTTTATATTGAATATATATTTTTACTACTAATTTCTAGTGCTTACGTTTTGTAACGGTTAGGACGTTATCTATCTTGCGCCGAGTTGCTATTCTTCTCGCGTGTTTATACTCTTCTATATTATTGATTTCGAGTTGACTTCTCATTCAACTTGCGTATATATAATTGAATACGCTTGTCATTGTCTACCTACGCATTCTATCGGCTGTGTTTCACATATCTACTATTGTAGCGGTAAAATTTACAGATCATTAAGACAACATGTCAACACTTCAAGACTTCATGGACATGGGTGAAAGGTCTGGTTTGACCGGTGCAGACCTCAGGAATTGGGCGAAGCAAGAATTGAAAGATTTTCAGACACAGCAACGTGAAGAGAGAGCTGAAAAATTGGCAGCAGAGAAAGAAGCAAAACAGCTTCAAGCTTCACAGGAACGAGAGAGATTGGCTCTTGAGAAAGAGTTAAAAGAAAAAGAGATGGCGTTGGAACGTGACAAAATTGCCGCTAGAGAAAAGGAATTAACACTGGAACGGGAGATGAAAGATAAGCAACTGGCATTTGAGAAAGAAAAACTTTTGGCCGAACAACTTCTTAAGGACAAGGAAGTTGAAGGTAATTTGAAAGTCAAGTCATTGGAAATGGATCGTGAAGCTGAGATTGAACGAGTAAGAATTCAAGCAAAACATAATGATCCAGTGAAAAAGTATCAAGGTCTTTTTCGCAATTTCCAGCAAGGTGATTCTGTCAGTTCTTGGATTACCAATTTTGAAGTACTTGTAAAGCATTACAAGGTACCGGAACAAGACATACCAATTCTATTCCACAGGCATCTCGCATTGGAGCCTTTAAAGGTAATCGAGTTAATACCTGAGGACTTACGTACCAACTACAAATACATGAGAGATCGTGTTTTGGCACACTTTAGTTTAGATGAATCGGGCTTACGTACTAAGTTTAAAACACTTACTCCGAAATCTAACCAAACTTTCCTTGACTTTGTTTCTGAGTTAACCTCATCTTTTGATAAATGGACTAAAGCCGCTGATATTGGGTCTGATTATAATAAAATCCGAGACTTAATAATTAGAGATAGATTACTATCTGCAGTACCAGAGGCCATGTCTATATTTCTAGTGGAGAATAAATGCAAAGATCTTAAGGAAATGGAAACGAGAGGAGAATCATATTTCAATGCACATCGAGACATATTCGCAAGTTGTGCACAGCCAGAACTGGTAATAGGAGCAAGTGCTAGATTGCAGAAAGGCAATGGCAAATTTAGAAAATTTAGTGGTAATAGGAATAGAAATAGTCCATACCAGTATTCTAACAGAGAGGGAGACAGACCAAGAAAAGGACACCTATCCAGATGTCAGTATTGCAAATTGTCTCATGGACATTTGGAAATGTGTGATCGACACCCTGGATATTTAGATTATTTAAGGGACATCACAGCAAAGAAAAAGAGTAAGTATGACTCATTCAAGAGAAGCATCAAATGTTTCTCGTGTCGGGCGTACGGGCACACTAGCAAGTCATGTCCGATGAAGAGTACGTGGAAAGAGGCGAGTAATGCATATGTGTTGTCTAGTAGTAGTAGCGATTCAGATGATATAGAGGACACACACGCAGCCATTATAGAGTCATATAATAACAGAACAGGTAAGGAATGTCATATTAATGGTGATGACCTCACATCAGCCCACAAGAGGCATATTCATGAAGCGAACGCAGCATGCACTCGTCAAGGTACTCTGATGATACACCAAGCAGAGGTTAATGGGTTACCAACAAACTGTTTTAGAGACACAGGTTCGGATATTACAGGTGTTAATCTCAAACTCATAAAAGAAAGTAATTATACAGGTAAAAGTATTGAGTGCAGAACATTTGGTGGTACAATAGAAATGTACAAAACCGCATGGGTCAGCATAAAATGCCCATATTATGAAGGTAAAGTATGCGCAGCAGTACTACCAAACCCATGTGCTGGGTTGATAATTGGTAACATCACTGATGTTAAAGATTACGTTCAAACTGGAGAACGCAAACTTGATGTGATACGCACAGAATCACAAACCCAAGTATCACAAGAAGAAGGAATTACACATTCATTAAAAGTTCAACTGACTGTTAATAACAACAGAGTAGCACACAAGAAGATAACAAAAGTTAAACATTATGGTTACAAACAACAGACGACATGGGATATTGTAACCATATTTATTACAAACATTTTGATATGGCTGAAATTGACCTTATCTCAGGAAACATCCATAGTCAGGAACACATCCTCACAAACAAAAGCATATATTGATGATATTGTGAATAAAAATACAGTCATTCAATCACTCAAGGAAATTTACACACAAGTCAATAATAACAAACAAATTTACAATAAACAAAATGCATTGATTAATGCATACTGTATTTACTTGGCGTTTGTCTGCTGTAAAGTAATCAAACATACTCTATTGTCAATATATATATACAAGTGAAAAGTATGACAGTGTTCAATTCAACAAAGTTGAAAAGTACAAATATTAGCAGGCATACAGTACAGAAACACCATAAGTATAGAAGAAAGAAATAGAATGAAAGAAATAAATAAAGAAAAATAAAATGGGATGAAAGTGTTAGGTTCATATCAACACATAATACACTACAAACACATTAGAGTCTTAGGTCTTATTATTTAGTTATGCAAGGTATCACTTGTCAGAATTGTTCACACTATCTAATAATTCTATAATTCATCTTAGAAATAGTTCGATTCTCTATTCTTTGATAATTATGTCTATAATAGAGAACATTACTAAATTTATATAGGATTCTTCACAACTCTATGTCTGCAAGATTTTAATCAGTTAATCATATTATATGAGACATTCTAAATCGATTGTAGTATATAGTAAGACTAATATATATTATAATTTATTCAGTTATAGTTTATTGTATCTATTCTGTTCATAAATTGTTAGGAAACTTAACAAAATTTCAATCAAATAGCACCTAATTAATAGACAATGTTGATACAATCGGTGACTTTAAATTAATACTGTTAGTAATACATAGTATAATCAAATAGATACATGTGTGGTTAATTTACATTTATTGACAGAGACATATACACGGATGCAATGGTCCAATAATATGTCCTGCACATTGGATGGATGTTTGACCGTCATTATTTTACGTGGAAAACTGCGGTCAAGTATTTGTAGATTGTGTTGTGTAATCTTATTGGTTAATTCCAATTGAACAATTACTTAATTAATTAGAATTACTTAGTTAATTAGTTTGAGTTAATTTGTTATATTAATAAGTTACGTAGATAAGGCAGTACTTTAGAATATGTATATTGATAATTATTATTCAATTGTTCATTGTGATGGAGTGAGTGGTTTTTAGTTGAATTAATTTTGGGAAAATATTTTGCCAATCGATCCATTAACATCTACGGAATCGACTGATGGTTTAAAGATATACACACACGTATTGGACAGTCGTACATAGCAAATGGCTCCATAAAGTCTCGCAAGACATGGATAGTTACGTCTACCCTACCAACATATAAATATACATGGATTATATAGAGGAACAACAACAACGACCAACATGGAATACTGGGAAACCCATTAGTACTCTCGTCCAAAACTTATGGTATTACCAAGAGTGAGGACACACTTGTCTATTAAGACAAGGTAGGGACTAATATGGTTATTAGTTGGTATGATCTACCATGATCAGCCACACGACGTCTAATGGGGTATTAGACAGGTGGGCGTGCCCGTCATATGACAGTATTATTATTTTTTTTGAGAGTAGATAAAGGGGGAGACTAGGAATTTTCCAGGTTTCGTTGTTAAAGGTTAATGCATATATTTGCAAAGTACTACATATATCCATAGGGAAAAAAAATGAAAACATTTTTTTTTATCTAGGAGGGGGCATTATGCCATATGACGGTACACTCCACAAAAGTCATGAATGGGATTTTCCCAGTTCTGCACAAAAATGGACAAATAGGAAAGGAAGATACCATTAGAAACGAATGTAGCGTCACAGAACAACAAAGGACTTTCTGTGTGTGTGATTCGAAAGGAAAGGACGTGTCTTCCAGAGAGCCGTGTGTGAAGCGCTGTATGCGACTGATTCCGTGCTTAGGCGAATAGAATTCAGGAGGAAAGATCGATTGGCAAATGGATACTTAAGACAGGACTCGAAAACCCTAGACGCGCTGCAACTCTGAACTGTGAAATGGCAAGTTTGCACCTCAAAGAGGACATTGGGGCAAGGCAGGGAGTTTTCGTGTGAAACATTTATTAATTAAACGCCGCTCCTACATCTCGGGGGCAGTTTAATATCACCCGATAACTGTACGCTATTATTTGTTCCGCTCGACTTGAATTAAAAGAGTGAGTATCGTTTTCATTTGGAGTCGCTTAATCATTCGTCACATTGTTCAAAGCATAACGAGTTGTTTATAAGTCAATGAGAGAAATTACCTATTGGCAGTAGAGGACATCGGAATGTTCAGTTTCAAAAACGTCAAGTAATGACTTGAACTGTCTGTGATTAAGTCCTCTTGATCTGATGAGGTTGATAACACTGACAACTGGGTAAATAACATGCTTGATATTCAAAACAGTTTACACAGACTTTCTTGATGAATCACACAGTGAAGTGGTAATAATGTGTGGTCCGGATATTCTGTTTTAATCTTATCACTTATCAGCTTTACCAGACTTACATTTTTTCCAGTCATAGCACGAGCTCCGTCAGTTGTAACACTTGCCATCTTGTTCCAAACCAACCCAGTTCTTTCAGTACAGTTAGTAACAGCATTGAGTATATCACGGCCTGAGGTTGTGTCTTTGAGTGACTTAACACTCAGTAACTCTTCAGTGAGTTTGAAAGACATGTTTATTCCACGTATAAATATCAATAATTGGGCAGTATCATGTACATCGGTACTCTCATCCAATCCAAGAGAGTACCACAAAAATTGTTTACTTGCATCTTGAAGTTTATGCATCAAATTGTCATTGATCTTGTCAACACGTCTGACCACAGTTCTCCTTGTCAAGTCTGTTTTATTTTGTTTTGTTTTGGACACATAATGTTTGCTGCATCTAGCAAACATTCCTTGATGAACTCGCCATCAGAAAATGGCTTGTTCTGTTTTAGAATTCTGTGTGACAGCACAAGACTAGATTAAGTTGCGGCATCTTGAATTGAAGACTGTTTAGTGAAAACAGTTTGCTGTTTCTCCAAATTTTTCACCAACTCAAGGCATTTCCTTTCCTTCTCTTCGGTCATTAAATTGTATCCGAAATCGGAATGTTTTGTTTGATAATGTTTTTTTTTTAAATTGTACACCTTGAAGACAGCCACTGACTCACGACACAACAAGCAAACTGATTTGCTACCAACTTTTATAAGACAGTACTTAGTTGTCCATTCATCATTAAAAACACGGCATTCATCTTCAATCTTACGTTTGTTATTGACACTCATCATAACGGTACATGAAATTCTGTAAAAATCAACAAAATAACATAAAAACGAGTTTAAAATTTTTATTTCTAAATGCCCTCGCGGACCGCATAAAATCACTTGGCGGGCCGCATGCGGCCCGCAGGCCGTAGTTTGCCCACCCCTGGTTTAGACTATTCATATGGCCTTGTAATTCTGCTTGTGATTTTGTCATTACTACTTGACCGTCCGCAAATAGGAAGTCTTTAATGGTGTAATTTGCCGTTAAACTTCTTCTGTGTTCTGTTCTTCGTGCAGTGTTTGGCTGGTTTCTTTACATATGCTGTATATAAGTTATGAACAAGATGGGGGGGGGGGGGGAGGACACAATCTTGTCGTACTCCCCATCGTATCGTGAAGGGTTCTGAGTGTCCTCCGTTTGATCTTACCGAGCAAACAGTTTTGCTCTATAAGCTTCTAGATATGTTTATTAGATGTGCACTCACTCCATATCATGTAAGGATTTCCCAGAGCTTGTTTCTATCTACTCTTATCACATGCCTTTTCATGATCGACAAAGGCTAAGTAGAGTGCTCAATTAAATTCGATATATTTTTCTATCAGTTTTCTGAGGGCAATGATGGCATCCGTGCATCCTTTGTTTTTACTAAATCCGAGTTGTTTCGTTTAATTCGGGTTCTATTGTAGGTCATAGTCATTTTTGGAGACTTTCAAAATATATGTCTAGTGTAAGGTGTGGACTTCGCCTGGCCCTGTAATCAAAACGATTAAGGTCGGCTAGTCTCTCTCAGAGGGGTGAAAAGCGAAAATTAGTAGCCTGCCGATGACCCGCAATGCAAGTCAGCCTCACCTCCCCGTGGCCGTATGACAGGGACGGTCATGGGCCAGCGGGGCTCTGGCTTGTCGGAAGGTGGGGAGGGGAGGTGGGGTGGTAACTCCCTTTAGTCAGATTTTCCTGTCCTAAACCTGCGACTGACCTAGCAAGCCGGTGGGGGAATTTTCCTAATACTCAGAGAAAGGAAAAGAAGCACAATCAGACTGACCCAAATGACTGGGATGATCGTGGGAAATAGCGAACCATGAACACACACATTTACCAGCATCGCACATGATGATGATAATGATAACTTTACGAACATGTCAGTACATATACTCTGGCTGTGTGTATATTTCACACATATGTGCGTATTTGTATAGCCATAACACAAGTGCCTAAGTACTTACACGAATTTATAGTGAGGTCATGAAAAGAAATTCCTCGCAACTTGCGCTGCCTGTACTTAGACATCGTGTATATTTGTATTTATGTCAACAAGCTGCCATGGCAATAATTCTTTACATAACCACTGCATGCATCAGTGAGCATAGAATATCAGGCAAATGTGTATGCAGTTCGCGAAATATGAGTCATCTGTGTGCCCATCATTTAGAATTCTTTTCAACATTTAGTCTTTCGACAAGACAGTTTTTTTTTTAAAGACCTACGTCTCTGTCTATTCTGCAAATATAATCCCCAATATGTATAAATTGCAATCATGAATTCATTTTGATTGGCCTGTTATTTCACAATTCGTTACTTGCTAACTATACAAACCATCTACCAGGATTCCAAAGAGGACCAGATTGACACATAATCAGATGCCTTCTATTATTATTGGGACTCTTCGCTGGTTGTTGAAGTTAAGGACGGATCTCGTCTAGGAATGCCCCGTGCGCTGTGATGTCGGTTCTTGACTCAACTCAGCCACGTATATTTCATCATCATCAAGCGCCCTGACAGCTGGTGTAGTCGTTCATGTCTCTCCATGGTGCTCCTACTTTGGTGTTCTGGATCAACTCTGTTGATGGTATTCCTCCATGCTACTGTTTACTACTCATTCCATCTAGCATCATTTCTTTTGGACTGCCTCTACCTCTCTTTCCATTTGTCTTTTCAGTTGTCATAATGTTCCCCAGTCACACGACTTAAAAACAATAAGGCAACTGGGGCTGATGGAATTGCTGCTGAATTTATAAAGGCAGGTGGCCATGCATTACATCTAAAGCTATACGAACTTATAAGAAGAATTACCCCATGACTGGAAAGAGTCATTATTGATACCTATCTTTAAAAAAGGAGACAAGTTCCAATGTGAAAATTATAGAGGGATATCACTACTGTCCACAAGCTATAAGATACTATCCGCAGTATTACTAAATAGAATAAAACCATATTCAGAAGACATATTAGGTGACTAACAGGCAGGTTTTAGACAAAACAGATCAACAAGAGATCAGATATTTATCTTACGACAAATAGCAGAGAAAAATTGGGAATATAAAGGAGATCTCCATAAGATTTTTGTGGATTTTAACAAGGCTTATGGTAGTGTCCATAGGAATAGTCTATGGAATGCTATGCAGGAATTTGGAATACCAAGGAAGTTAATCAACATGACCAGACTATGCATGGAAGATACTTATAATGTAGTAACATATAAAGGCAGGAAATCAGACCCTTTCCAAATAACATCTGGCTTGAAACAAGGTGATGCACTATCGCCGCTGCTCTTCAATCTGGCTCTAGAGAAAGTTGTAAGAAAGATAAAGGAGGAATGTGGAGGAACATCCAAGCTGCTTGGTTATGCAGATGATATAGATATTATAGGGGAAAATTAACAAAAGACATTGGAAATATTGACTCACTTTAAGGAAAAAAGCCCAACAGATGGGGCTGGTTATCAACCAAGATAAGACAGAATATATGGTAATTTCAAGAGAAGGAATGGCTAAAAACTCTGGCACATACAAATAGATAATATGACCATTAAAAGAACGGAAACATACAAATACCTGGGTACAATCTTCAACTGCTCCAACATCATAAGGGAAGAAATACAAACTAGAATCAATTCTGGAAATAAGATATACTATGCACTACAACATCAACTAAAATCAAATAAGCTATCTCCTAATACCAAAATCACAATATACAAAACACTGATCAGAACAGTTGTGCTGTATGGCTCTGAAACCTGGAGTACAACGAAAGGAGACGAAGCCTTGTTACTAAACTCTGAGAACAAAGTTTTACTACGCATCTATGGACCCATTAGGGATGCACAAAGTGGAGAGTATAAAAGAAGAAGTAACAAAGACATTTATGATCTGTTTAAGTCCCCGCTAATCACTGGTATCATGAAGGCTAATAGACTATAATGGCTGTGGCATATAGAAAGAATGGAAGATAATAGGGAAACAAAACTCGCTTACACTCAGGAAATAATTGACCGTAGACCCCGAGGTAGACCAAGAAGACGGTGGAGAGATAATATATATATACAGACCTACAAGCACTTGGAATCAACGACAGGCAAGAGAAAGTCAACCAGAGAGACGAATGGAGACGGACTGTATCCGCAGCAAAGAACCTCAATGGCTCGGAACGCTGAAGAAGAAGAAGTTAATGTTCTCCAATGCCTCTCTTTTCATTACATGACCAAAGACAGCTGTTTGTCTCTTTCTTATAATGTATATGTTTTACTTTCATTAGACTCTTTCGGGCAATCGATGTTAGTTACTCTGGTAGTCCAAGGAAATCGCAACATTCGTTGATGAGATGAGGTGAGATGAGACATTCCAAGATTCACAACCATACAGTAAAACAGGTTCAGCATCGCATTTCAGCAATCTCTGTCTTACATTCAATGATAGTGTCTTATTTCCACACGATACTTTTCATTTTCTGAAATACAGTTTTATATGTATTCCGCATATCCTTTACAGGACATTGCAGTCAACACCAGCATTTTTCAGCTGCTGTTGATGCCTTGGGAAGATTACGCTCAGTAGTTTGTCATTGCTTTCTGAGCGACCGGCTCACATACCCCCGTAAGTAATCAACGCGACGCGATCCGCTACGTTACCCACGTGAATATACGGGGTTACGGAGAAAGTCGTTAACTCCTAGGCCAGGGAGGCGAAGAATTGTTTTTATTTCACATTGTACCAAACACTCACTAATCGCTTGAGTAGTGACTGCAAAGCCAGACTTTCTTTTCAAAATCAAAAATTAATATATTGATCAAACTGCTTGTATTGGTCTAGTTGTACAAGTTAGTTAGTTAGTTAGTTAGTTAGCAGTTCCAACTTCACAGCAACGGGTCGTCCCCATTATGCTCCGTTCCTGTGCCAGTGAATATCACACAAAACGCTCCTCACTGCCCAATATGAAAAGTGGAAAAGACAGAAGTCTCGACAAACAACAGCCCGCACAAATACACTGTGCATAATGCTGCAACCAGAATGTCAACACACCAGTCCCCCACAAAACACACAGTTCATCTCTGATGGAATCGGTTGTCATTTTCCTATCTGAATGTTTCCTAGATGTTCACCCACACAGTCCACGAAAATACAGTTCATCGCTGATGGCAGTGGCAGTCAACCAGAAGCCCAGCAGCCACGCATTTCTGCATAAGGCAAAAACCGGTCAACTCTGGGACATAGCCACCTGCCATCACTCCGAACATGCAGTCACGTTCCAAAAAACTTCAGGCAGATTCAAAAGCATTTCACACGAAACTCACAGCTCACAGTGTCGCGCCACGCACTTACTCAGTAGCAGGGCGACGGAACCATCAAAAGTTGTACAAGTGTAAGTCATTAAGTAGTTCCTAAAATAGTATGTAAAGTACTGATTTAAATGCGAACTTGAAAGCCATTGATTACTGTACTAGCATCAATCCTTGTTTCACAACATAATTTCAGCAAACATGTATTCATTTATCCCATTGTGTTATTAGTTCTCCAATATCTGCACTATACAAGTCTCCGTGCTGCTGCATTAGCCACGTTTGCACTTCACGTTCAACGCCTTCATCATCATCAAGTGTGTGCCACCAAGGTGAATTTAGTTAGCGAACCAAAGAGGTAGAAATCGCTCGGCACTAGGTCAGGGCTCTAAGCCGGATGTTCGAGAAGCTTCTACTATAGTTGGGCAACTTTCTGCGGGGCTAATCGAGCTACATGGGGTCTGACATTTTCATATATAGCGGATTGCATTAAGTGGCATAAATTGAAAATCCGCAGCGGCATTCACAATGCCAGAATTCTTCTAGAAAATTGTAACAGCTTTTCCTTGCAATCCCAAAACACTCTCAGCAAAACCTTTCCTGTTGATTGCGAAACGTTGCATGTCTTTGCTGAAGGTGAAGAAGAATGTTTCATTGCATTACAGCACATTTTGTTTCCGGTTGATAACGATGCACCCAAGCTGAGCCGCGTTTAACAATCCTACTGCGCATGTCTTCTCCTTCATCTGCATTATATGTCATATTCTTCTTCTACCTTTCAACCGACTCCGTGGCGAAGAGGTTACGGACTCAGTCCATAAAACCACATACATCGTTCGAATCACAGCCGCATGCGATTTGGTAGCAGACCGCCTTGCTTTGGTTTTTTATGAAATGGTGTACGTGCCGGTCGTTTAGAAAGCAATGGCAAATTACTGAACTTAAACTTGCACAGGAATCACGAACAGTCAAATAATGCTGGGGCTGACTGCTACGTCCTATTAATAATAATGGTAAATCATCTCGAACGAATAATTTTAACATAGAAGTAAAGAACAAATTTGATATATTGTCTGATCTAGAGATTCTGTTTCAAGATGTAGATGATCATTGGGAAACGATGAAGAATTCAATCAGTTGCGCAGCAGAAAAAAACTATTCCAAAAGTAAAGAAAGTGGGCCGTAAGACATGGATGACTGAAGAAATTTTACAACTAATGGAAACAAGAAGACAGAACAAAAATAATCCTGCCAAATATGAAGAAATTCACAGAAAAGTCAGAACCTTATGTAAGGAGGCAAAAGAAACATGGCTTGAGAAAAATTGCAGAGAAATTGAAAAACAACACAACAGTAACAATGCAAAACTAATGCACAAAAGAATTCAGGAGCTTACTAATCAAAGAACACGTACATCAGCAGGCTGCCTAAAGACAAAAGATGGAAGAGTCATAATTGAAAAAGATCATATCTTACATGAATGGTCAGATTATGTGAAAAACCTTTATGACGATAACAGAGACGAACAGTATGATGTCCAAAATAATAATGAAGGACCAGCAATTTTAAAGATGGAGGTTCAGAATGCGCTTAACCATATGAAATCTGGCAAGACCCCCGGTTCAGACAGCGTCACAACAGAAATGATTAATGCTTTAGAAGAATATGGAATAGATAAAGTTACCAGTCTGCTTAATACAATATATGATACTGGAAATATACCTCAGGAGTTATGTAATTCTGTATTTATTGCAATCCCAAAGAAATCAGGAGCCTTGGAATGTGATCAACATCGAACAATTAGTATAATGAGTCACATCACGAAGATTTTGCTAAGAATTATCATGCAAAGAGTTAGGAGGAAAATACAACCTGAAATAGGAGAAGAACAATGTGGGTTTGTGGAAGGCAAGGGTACAGTAAATGCTGTGTATATACTGAGAAACATAATCGAACGTTCTATAGAAGTAAACAAAGATCTACACCTTTGCTTTATTGACTACACAAAGGCTTTTGATAAAGTGAGACATGTCAACATGATAAGGATGCTTGAAGATCTACAAATTGATGGAAAAGATCTTAGACTTGTAAAAACATATATTGGAAACAACAAGCTGCCATAAGAGTTGATAATGAATTAAGCCAATATCAGCCTTTTAAAAGGGGTGTGAGACAGGGATGTGTAATGTCTCCAGATCTGTTTTCCCTGTACAGTGAAAGTATTTTCAGAAATATTGTAGATATGGAAGGAATCAACATTGGGGCAAGATGCATCAATAACATTAGATATGCAGATGATACAGTCTTGATTGCAGACAATGAACAGGACCTACAAAATTTAGTAGATGCGATTGTTACACACAGTGAACAACTAGGGTTAGAATTAAATTGTAAAAAGACACAGATTATGGTCGTCACTAGGAAGGACGAAATACCACAATGTAATATACAAGTAAATGGGAATATTCTTCAACAAGTGAGCAGGTACAATTATCTCGGAACAGTAATAACATCTGATGGGAGATGCCTTGAAGAGATTAGAACAAGAATCGCCATGGCAAAAGTAGCCTTTAGCAAGATGAAAAACATATTGACCAATAAAAAGATGTCAATTGAAACGAGAAAAAGAGTGTTGAGATGCTACATTGAACCTGTACTTTTATATGGATGTGAAGAGTGGACAATGAGCAGTCAGGCTGAAAAACATCTGATGGCTGTAGAGATGTGGTTTCTGAGGAAAATGCAAAGAATACCAAGGACAGCCAGAAAGACCAATGAACAAGTCCTTCAAGAAACAAATGAAGATCGTAAATTGATTAGAGAAATTAGACGTAGACAGTCAAAAATTTTTGGGCATGTTATGAGAAGAAATGGATTGGATAATTTGGTGACAACTGGTAAGATCGAGGGGAACAGACCAAGGGGAAGACCTAGAAGCAAGTACCTGGATGGCTTGGTCTTGTAGCATGGTCAAGACAGAAACACGGAGCTGATCCACGACTCTGGTGATCGAGTGAGATGGCAGAACATGACCGCCCACGCTTACCGGCATGGCACATGATGGATGGATGGATCTCGAACGACAACTAGCCAGAAAGAAAAAAACATTCCCATATGTGTGGCACTTACACTCACCTTGGGTATTTATGATGCCCATGTTAAACACTGCCTCAACGAGTCATGTATTATTGATTAATTTTCATGCGTTTTAATGCTTATTGTTCTTTTGTTGTTAAAGAATTGCTTCATAAGAGATGTTGAATGAAAGAATGTATGAGAGAAAATAGAGAAGAAAGGCAGAAGGTCAGACGGGCCTGCGTGCCCAATTCTTAACCCTTTGAAAATAAAAATGTTCGTTCGTTCGTTCGTTCGTTCGTTCGTTCGTTCGTTCGTTCGTTCGTTCGTTCGTCCTGTAAAGGTCATGCAGTTAACTTCCTTTCATCTCCCCGTGGAGCATTGCCCTTCAACTAACTCAAGCCTGGCCTCACGTAGACTAGTCTCCGTAGGGATGATGTAGCCAGTCTCACGGCAAACCGTCCTTAGTCGCTTCTTGCGATGTTCTTTGCTTCCCTCATAGGCCCTGCAACACACTGGCAGTCAGGTCAGGTGTTCCTATGATAAATTCATTCGGTACATTTTGTGTTCTTCAGTAGGTTGTCTGGAAACCCGACCAGAACATAATTTGCAAACATCTAACACATCACGCACTATGTTGCGGGTTAAGCCATGAGGACATTTTATTGCTGGTGCTATATTATTTTTCGTGTTGAGCAAACTATTCTTAAAAACAAACACAGCCTTGCGCACATTAATACTGTGGCTGCTACACACATGGAGCTGAGACTACTTCTCGCATTATTCAACCATCTGTTTCTTTCAGCAATTGATTATGGACTTTGATTATTGCCGTCTCTGTGGTGAAGGTGTGCGAACGCTATTTGTAATCCCACATACCACGTTCAAAATACAGCTACGAGTGATTTAGAAGCAGACCGAATTGCGTTGGTTTTAATATAACGGGATGGGAGCCGGTCAAACTTGCCAAGAAATCACAAACAGCCAAAACTCGTGAGGTTGACAGCGACGTCGTATAAAGGATAAGCAACTATCTTATGGACTGGATATTTTAACAAAATATACTTCACTGTTGAAAAAAGTGAAACGAATACAGAATGAAGAACTGCGAACTGCACACATGGTTTTGCCTTACAAGAATAACACATACGCTGGGTCTTACATCGGAGTCTAGATTCTCACTGGAACGGGCAATGTCTTGCTACATGCGAGTCATCAATGACGACATACATCCATTACACAATAACATAAAGGACCACAACGGAAGAATGATAAAGACACGAAGGTCGTGGATGGCACGAGCAGAAGATACAATCGAAAATGTTATCATTATCTTAGTCAAACAAAAACACATTTAAGAATGGATTCACAGTGGCAGAAACGTAAACCTGAAATGTAAATCTAACCCAGGGATAGATGGAGCCCACAAACTTGAATGGAATCTCTCTAGATGAAAACTTCTTTTACACAACTGCATGCTGAAGACAGCCACAATGATCACTTAACTCTTCCAGGATGTGTAGTTGTTACCTCAACACTTTCTATCCCACCATTGTTGTACTTGAGAGAAACAATCTTTAAGTCCTATGGAGATAACCATACGGTGATGCGACGGTTCGAGTTAATGAAACAACTGGGATAGGAGTATCAACGTTACAGAAGAATGGGATAGGAGTTCAGAAATGATCTACCGCATGTGGAGCGGGCGTGTTAGCGTAGTTGGTAGAGAGCTACGCTGATAATGTCATTGGCGCGGTCGGACGAGGGTTCGACGCCTAGGGTTCGTTGTCTCTGGCTAGGACAATACCGGCCACCCATTCCCCCGTGCATCCAGGCATACAAGATGTGATGGCCCTATCACATCACTGAAACATGGCGGGTTTCTACTTCGGGACAATATCACATTTAGAGTCATCAGTTGAAGTCTAGTGAGCTGCCTGGTAATATCACATTTAGAGTCATCAACTGAAGTCTAGTGAGCTGTCTGACAATATCACATTTAGAGTCATCAATTGAAGTCTAGTGAGCTGTCTGACAATATCACATTTAGAGTCATCAATTGATGTCTAGTGAGCTGCCTGGCATTGAAGGAGCCAAAAAAGGTAAGTGTAATAGAGGTAAATAACTACGTGCGATCATGTGAAAACAAGAGTAAGTTATTATTATTCGTCATTAACAAGTGCCTTGCCGACTGAGTGGGCGGTTATACTTCTTTGTATCTTGGGATCTTCTAATGCGTGTATCAATTCGTTCCGCTGACATGACACAATGATGACTAGAATGCTCTCTCGTTGTCGTCCACTGTTTCCTTTATCAAAATCTTTCCAGTTGTCACAATATGTTATTGCTTTTGTCACTGACTGTGTCACTGTTTAGAGTCACTGACTCCTCATCATCGGACGACTTCTCCTTCTTTAATGTCTTTAGCTGTTAATTCTGAAGATCCACAAGCTCGTCTGTAGTACTGTTTGTACTGTACGCGATAGTTTGTCTCCAACGTTACACCTTGCTCCCTCTCTCCCGCCTTCGTTCGTAACCCGAGGCACTGTTCGTTACCCGAGACATAACATTTTCGAAGTTGTTGTTCGTAACATGAATTGTTCGTGACCTGAGGCGTTCGTAACCCGAGGTACCACTGTACATGTTTTGCTTTTATTGTGATTTAAAAAAACAAAATCTTTTGTCTTTCATCGAGAATTCTTTTTGTGTTTTGTAATTAGGGCTCCCTGTTCCCCCAAGGGTCAGCGCCGCCCCATCAGGTCCCCACACCACTATGTGTCATTCTCGGATGAACGCCTCGGCTGGTGACCCTGGCCAGATCAAGTGTGGATACTACACCTTGATATGATTCAGAAGGCCGAGAACGGACTGCATTCATAAATCGATGTAAATAGAAATTATAGGTGTCCCATTCAACCATTAAGTGATTTTGGTCAGATAATAATGAAGGACCAGCAATTTTAAAGATGGAGGTTCAGAATGCGCTTAACCATATGAAATCTGGCAAGACCCCCGGTTCAGACAGCGTCACAACAGAAATGATTAATGATTTTTGCCATCAGGTCCCCACACCACTATGTGTCATTCTCGGATGAACGCCTCGGCTGGTGACCCTGGCCAGATCAAGTGTGGATACTACACCTTGATATGATTCAGAAGGCCGAGAACGGACTGCATTCATAAATCGATGTAAATAGAAATTATAGGTGTCCCATTCAACCATTAAGTGATTTTGGTCAGAATCCTCAAACAAACTTTTCTAGCGCTCTAGTATGAATTATTTCTCTAGTAACATTGAGATAATACATATGTATTTGATAGTCTACCTTTAATAAATTACATTTTATTCCTCTGGAATACATTGACAAGAATATTTCGCTAGACTGTTTCACTTGTCACAAAGAAGTGGGGAGATACTGAAACAAGGAACAAGTGTCTCCTATCTTGAACATGTAATAACATGTGATGGCAGAAGTGAAATAGAAATCAAAAAGAGAATAGAAATGGCAAAAATGCTCCCAGCAGCGTGACATCAGTATTAATATCTAGAGAGATTAACAACGCATTAAAAATGAGAATTGTCAGATGTTATGCATATTCAACACTACTGTATGGCGCGGAAGCCTGGACATTGAACAAGCAACTGGAAAGTTGAATAGAGGTCCTGGAGATGTGGATATACAGAAGAATATGTCGTTTTTCATGGAAAGAAAACAATCAAACACTGATATTCTAGAACAAATGGGAATGAAAAGAGAGTTGATGAAAGAAATAAAAAAAGAGGCACGTGAAATATTTCGGCCACGTTAACAGACAATACACTCTTGTCAACACCATACAGGAGGGCAATGTTGAGGGCAAGCGAGCAAGAGGTAGACATCGATACAAGTGTGATGACAACATCAAGAGATGGACGAATATCAGTCTGACAGAATGGACAGTCAGGGCGAGAGACAGACAGTGTTGGAGACCCATTGCAGCCAACCTTCATTGTGGAGACGGCGCCTGATCGATGATTACCATCAATAACACATTCATCAAATACGCATCACTAATCTTTAACTTCTTCGGAGGCGGTTGCATCTACTCATCGTAAAACTTCACGATGACGCTGGTTAGTTTCTCGGGCATGGTGGAGATGTTGAACCGTTTCTTTGTTGGACGTGTTGGTTTGGCCTTCTACAGACCGGACAAAACTTTTACTAAATTCAAATACATAACAAGTGCCATCGAAAGGACAAAATATTTAATTTAATGTCTAGGAGAAATAGAAAAACGAGTTATTAAATTCCCACGCATATAAAACAAAGCCATTATTTTTGCACAAACTTTGAAGATGACTTCAATTATTATCTCACTGTTTATACTGTATATAACTGTCACTAATTCATATAGAACTTTTAATTATAATATTAATATAAATACCACAATTATTTCAATCATAAAATACATTGATGCTGCTTTTAGTTATGTCCCTTGAAATAACTGTTATGTTGTCATGTCCATTTCAACTATTTTAATTACAGAGGTACCTGGGATTACGAACTTAATTCGTTCCATAACTGGGTTCGTAACCCGAAGCGTTCGTAACCCGAAACATTGAAATCAATGAAATGAAGACAATCCGTTTCAATATGAAAGAATCGTTCTTTTTTTTATTAACATCCAGTCGTTTATCTGACAAAACGCAAAGAATACGTGTACTTCACGTATTAAATAAAGAGAAAGAAAACAACCAAAATGAATTAAATTAAAATTTAAAAAAAAAAGATTTAGTCTGTCATTATTACCAAGAAAACGATCATGAGAAATTTGTCACTTTCTTTGTTATTCTGAAGCATTAGTTTCAGGAGTTGCTTGTCGCTGTTTCTTGGCAGCCGACTGGGAATCTTTCTGCATGAAGAAATTATCAAGGGAAATGTGTCGCTTCCTTTGCTGGAGAATCTTTCTGAAGTGGGTCATCGTGTTATCATTCATCAGGTTTACTGCCCTGTTCGCAACAAGTTTGTTTGGATGAGGGTTCACAATGAAGTCTTCGGCGTCTGCCAATTTGCTGCAAATTTCTTTCTAATCCTGGCAGTTGAAACGGTCACTGACTCCTCGTCATCGGACAACTGCTCCCCCTTTGATGTATTTAGCTGTTCATTCTGAAGATCCACAAGCTCGTCTGTAGTACTGTTTGTACTGTACGCGATAGTTTGTCTCGAACGTTACACCTTGCTCCCTCTCTCCCGCCTTTGTTCGTAACCCGAGGCACTGTTTGTTACCCGAGACATAGAATTTTTGAAGGTTTTGTTCCTAACCTGAATTGTTCGTGATCTGAGGCGTTCGTAACCCGAGGTACCACTGTACATGTTTTCCTTTTAATGTGATTTAAAAACCAAAATCTTTTGTCTTTCATCGAGAATTCTTTTTGTGTTTTGTAATTAGGGTTCCCTGTTCCCCCAGGCACCAGAGCCGCCCCATCAGGTCCCCACATCCCTATGTGTCATTCGGATGAAGGCCTTGGCTGGTGGCCCTGGCCAGATCAAGTGCGGATACTTCTTCTTCTTCTTCTTTCGTTCGCTTGAAATATGTCTATAACTGCAATGCTGTCTCTTGCATGAATTGAACTGTCTTTTTCAGTTCACACAGCGGTCCATAGAGTCAGAGTCTTCAATTGAAGTCAAGTGAGCTGTCTGACAATATCACATTTCCACTGTTTCCTTTTTCAAAATCTTTCCAGTTGTCACAATATGTTATAGTTTTTGTCTTCTTATAACGTGGCCACAAAATGATGACGGCCTTTTTCTGATGTTTTTCATAAGTTCTTCTTTGTGTCCCAGCCCCTTTAAAAATATTTTGATTAGTAATTTTGGCTGTCAAATGAAATTTCAGCATTCTGCTTTTAAAAAAATTTTTTTAAATATCTGAGACTCAAGGAAATTGTGTTACTTGTTTCTCTTGTCCAGGTTTGTGCTTGTCCTATTCTGTACTGTATCTTTGTGATACACCTTTCATCTGATATTAATAATTATTATAACTATAATAATAACTACTCTCACTAGGTGGCTGCGTCTAACCTGGTTCCTGTCCAATAAACCCGAATGAAATCGGTCAACCAGTAAGGAACCTGTGCCTCTACACTCGTAAGGTGAACAATGGGAATATACAAAACCTGTCTATTGCTGAAGAGGTCAGATAAGAGCACTTCAAGTGTTTGCTTTCACTAGGTAAATAATGCACCCAAAGTCGTCATACAAGAGCTGAATCACAGCGCTAGGAATACTCAAGTCTTGGCCTTACCTCTTCAGTGTCCGTCTCTGCCTGAACGGTTTTGGTGTCCGCCTATGGCCAGGGGTTCCCAGATTTAGTGTCAGCATAGGGCAGGGAATATTTACCAGAATCATCGATTTCGAATATTATATTCCACCTGATCTCTTGGTTAGTCAGATCCAATATCTATCTATCCTTCTCGGGTAGGAGCCAAAAAAACAGGCCTCACCTGAATGACCGCCGGTCTCCCTGGCCAAGGTGTTAAACGACTTTCTCCGAAATCCCGTTTATCCACGTATGGTAACGCAGCGCGCCAGTATTGGTAGCGGTTCTCGCCGCGTTGGTGACTTACGGGATAAGTGAGCCCGCCGCTCAGAAAGCAATGGCAAACTACTGAGCGTAATCAAGCCAAGAAATCAACTGCAGCAGTAAAATGCTGGTGTTGACATGCGATGTCCTGTAAAGGATATGCGGAAAAAAAAACCTGAATGTCCGCAAGGTCCTTTTCTGGCAAACGTGTTAGAAAAACCAGACAAAGAGCATTACATCCCCGCCCTCCCCCCTCCCGAACCCTTTTTTTTTTTTTTTTGCTTAGCAGCAGACAAGGACCAGAAGAAACAGCAATTGCTTACAGTACCCTAGTAAATAGTCACATCAAGATAAGATAAGTAAAAGATTTTTTTAATGCATCAAGAATAGTGGTGGACTATAGACTTTCAGATGTCAGCAGATATAACAACTGCTGACAGCTGATTGTGAGAGTGGATGGTACTGTAGAAATTATATCTGACACAGAGTAGCGTGTAGCCTGGTGGGTGATGTGGTCAGTGTCACGCCGGACTCCTTTACTTCCCAAAACAATTCCAGTTACTAGATTCCAGATTTTAGGCAGGATCGACCTGAAAGCCCAGGTCAGTTTTTATCATTCTAATTCCCTTCGCTGCTACCTGTTGTAGATCCTGGATGTTCACTTGGCCGTTGAATGAGTCTTCTCTGATGATGGTTCTACGCAGGGTCTCTCTTGGTCTTCCCCGTTTTCTTTTCCCTACTGATGACCATAAGATGGCTTGGTTGGGGAGTCTTGTCTTGTCCATTCCGAGTACATGGCCGATGTAGTTCCAACGGCGTTTTCTTATAAAATTGGATACAATATCTTGCTTAGTCTCTTGTCTTATTTGCGTATTGGTTCAGAAATCTGTCCAGTGGAGGTTTAGAATTACAGTTTACTGAAGGCACCAGATGCCAGTGCGATTCTAGATAATATTTCTGGCGTTGAGTCCCCTGTAGATTTCATTTTGCTTCCTAGGTATGTGAAGCTGTTGACTTTTTCAAGAACATGGTTGTTTAATTTGGTGTCGTCTGAACTGTTGGTAAGATCAATAGATTTTGTTTTTGCAGTGTTAATTTGGAGACCAATTTGTCCTGAAATATTTTGGAGATGGTTTATTTTCTCTTGAGCATCTGGGTGTATTGAACTTAAAAGCACTATGTCGTCGGCAAAGTCCAGGTCTTCTAAAATTTTGTCAACCCAATTGATACCCCTATTTGTGTTGTTTGTGCATTTGCGCATGACCCAATCGATAGCTATGCCAAAGAGCATCGGTGACAAGACACAACCCTGTTTCACTCCCGTTTCCACTGAGAACCAATCAGAGTTGCCTGATTCTATTCTCACGCAGCAAGGTGTCTCCTTGTAGAAAGATTTTATGATGGTGATATATTTGGTAGGGAAACCATAGATGTTAAGTAGATTTCAAAGTGAAGGACAGTGAATACTGTCGAAGGCTTTTTGAAAGTCTACAAAGTTGGTGATTAATTTCGACTGGAATTCTACAGTCTTCAATGATTATTCTAAGGATGAAAATGTGATCTGGACATGACCGTTTTGGTCTGAAGCCAGCTTGTTCTTCTCTGAGCCTTTCATCTATAGACTTTTTCAATCTCTCAAGAAACATGCTACAAAAAAGGTTTCCTGGTACTGACAGTAGGGTAATACCACGCCAGTTTTTGCAATCAGACATTTCACTTTTATTTTTTTTTTTTGGCAGTTTGAAAATTACACCATCCTTCCACTGTTGTGGTGGGGATTCGTTTTGCCAGATTTTATTGATCAGCAGTAACAAACGTTGTAAGGTATTCTCATCTGCTGCTTTGAGCATTTCTCCTGAGATGTCGTCTTCACCAACTGCTTTGTTGTTCTTCGATTTTTTAATGGCCGCTTTAATCTCTTCCATGGTGAATGACTCACAGGGGGCATCTAGTGTGGGCACGGTGGTTTCTCCATCCAGGTTGGGAACAGTGTCAGGCTGCGCTCTATTTAATATTTCGTTGAAATGTTCTGCCCACCGTTGCTTTTGGTGGTCATCAGATAACAGTAGCTTACCTTGTTTATATGTGTGTGTGTGTGTGTGTGTGTGTGTGTGTGTGTGTGTGTGTGTGTATATATATATATATATACACATATACACACTGAGTGGGTGGCTGAGTGGTCTAGAGGTATGATGTCCGCCTCGAGTGCTGGAGGTCCCGGGTTCAGGCCCCGGTGAGGACCGGGATTTATTTAAAATATCCACCTGGACTTCCAGTAATAAAATTTCCCCTGATCTCTGGGTAGTTAGATCGGACGCCCGTGTGTATTGTTGCGCACGTAAAACAATCCCTTGGCAGTTGGAAATCGAAAAAGAGTAACCTAAAGGCGCTGTCCGGGCAAAAATTTCGAGTTAAAAATCTACCCAAAGTATTTAAGGATCCTCGCCGATGCAACGGAGTTCGTGCATTGAGCTGAATTTCTCCAGACTCAGGTTTGAGTTAGGAGGAAAACGGAACAAATAAACCGTGTGCCGTGATGTTGATCCAACGACTAAACTAAACACACACACACATACACCAAATACTGACAACTTTGGCATTTGAGCGTATGAAACGGTAGAAACGACAAGAGATGGAGAAATGTTTCGGCAGGTATCCCTGATGAAAGCGACGTCCTGCAAAGGATCTATTACATGGTTATGAAAGAAACCACGGTTAACATATTTGAGTGATATGGAATAGAAAGAAAAAGCAGCGGCTGCAGCAGGATATAACAATATGAAATGGAAACAAATAGGTATATTAAACTCCTGCGAGAAAAAAACGTACTAAACATCAACAACGTTGCACATACCTTACAAGGAGATCCACGTATCGCGAAATACAGGTGAAAATCCGAAATCAGAAGCACTCAATAAATATAAAAAATGAATAATAAAATAAGATAAAATACACACGAACGCGTACAATACGACACACAGACGTTTCGATTCTCAGAATCTTTGTCAATGACAACACAGATAGCTAACAACGAGATACAGCAAACAACGACAAAACACAAACACACGACCTATCACTAAGCCATGTGAGGCAGAAAAGGTGACTTGGCCAGCTGCGAAGGCGCTTGTGGCTGCAGAATTAAAAATGGGTTGCCAAAAAGGATTTGAGTAGCCAAAAATATGTGAACAGTCTGCTATGAAAATATAGGGAATGTGGGGACAATTAAGGTCTAGATATGGGGGGGGGGGGGGGACAGCATAGTAATAGATAGTGTAAACAATTGGGGAAGATGCCACAGTTATACCGTAGCGTCCACAACAGTATTAATACCTGCTGGATGGATGCATCCCAGATTGTTGATTAGCTGGCATTCAATTTTAAGTCTGACGCAGCTATTGGAGAAGCAGGGTTTTAATGCGGTGACACATGCATCGTCGACTCCATTATGGTTGGAGGAATTGAAATGGTTGGGGACAGGTTTGTCAGCGCCCTGATTGATGTCTCTGATGTGTTCTCTAAAACGATCAGCAAGACGCCCGTTTGGCCAATGTATTTCATGTCACATCGTTTGCAGATGATAACATAAATCAGATTGCGGGATGTACAAGTGAAAGAATCTTTCAAGGTGAAGGTGCCTCGGGGAAATGCAATCTCTGGTGTCTGAACAACGTATGGGCATGTCAGACAGTTCCTACGATGGCATTCGAATGTGCCCACGGATGAAGTAACCGTGGGGAGGCGACTATGCACAAGGTGGTCTCTGAGGCTCTGGTTACGGCGGAAAATTACCCTGGGGCCATTGGAGAATACCTCACGAGTGGTAGGATCGGATTCCAAGATGGACCAGTGTCTCAGGAAAATGTGCTTGATGGCATAGGCATGTGGATGGAAGGTGAGGATAAGCTTGGGTTCATTGTTCGGAGGTCGCGTATGTTTGGCGAGGGACATTTCCCGCGAGACCTGGGTTATGCGACAGAAAGCTGTCGACAAGACGTCCTCTGGGTAGGACCGTCTGCGGAAAAAGTCCAGCATTTCGTGGGCTCTCTCGAGGAAGTCATTATCGTCCTGACAGATACGACGAAGGCGGAGTAGCTGGGAATATGGGATGGAATCTTTGCAGCTTTTGGGGTGGGATGAGCTGTACAGGAGGAAACCGTGAGCATCAGTAGGTTTGTAGTACACGGAGGTCGTGAGGCCTGTAGGGTTTAATTTAATGGTGGTGTCAAGGAAATTGACAGAGGTGGTGGAAATTTCTGTGGTGAATTTGATCGATGGATGGAAGTTATTGACATAATTAATGAAACGGTTCAGTTCCGCCTCTGACATGTCAGTGAGACCTATGCCGTCATCGATGTAGCGTCGGTAAAAAGAAGGGAGAAGACCATCATAGCTAAGTTCAATCTGGTGTTCCAGATGTCCCATAAATACACATGCGTAGCTGGGTCCCATTTTAGTGCCCATGGCGACACCGCTGATTTGTTCAAAGTAGTGGCCATTGAACTCAAAGGAATTATTGGTGAGGACCAATTCAGCGAGTCTCACAAGTGTGCGTGTAGGGATGGCTTGATCTGTGCGTTGATCCAGAAAGAACTGTAGCGCCCTGAGGCCATCAGCGTGAGGAATGGAGGTATAGAGGGAACATACATCCATTAGGAATAGTCTGTATGTGTTCCCAGGAGTCAGTTGGAGAGAGTTGAATGAAAGTAACGCATGCGTTGTATCCTTGATGTATGACGGGAGATTCGCAACTAGAGGTTGGAAAATCCTGTCAAGAAACGCTGAGATCAGTTCAGTCGGGCATGAGCAGGCGGAAACTATCGGACGTCCAGGATTTTTGAGTTTATGTATTTTGGGCAGCATGTAGAGGGTGGGTTTGCCCAAGTCAGAGTCATGGATGTGAAGTGAAGTGGCACTGGGTGGTAAGGCATCCTCACGTATGAGCTGTTTGATGGTATTTTGAATCTTCCGGTTATAGGAGAGAGTGGGGTCTTCGGTGCAGGGTGAATAATTATCAGGTTTATTGAGTTGAGACATGACTTCCTCGACATATAGATCTTTTTGCCAAACAACCACCGCACCCCCTTTATCCGCCGGTTTGATGACTATGTCCTGTCTGCGCTGTAGTTGAGATAGGGCACGCCATTCGGGAGGGGATAGGTTGGAGCGTTTCAAGCGAGGGAAAGAAAGTTGCTTGATCTCATGGAGTGTGTTAGCTATGTAGAGGTCAAGCGCGTTGGAAACTCCGGAGGGTGGGGTCCATGTGGAACGGGATTTGGTTGAAGATGGAAAAATGTCTGGAAGCTGTGGGGTGGGACTGAGGACAGGCTTGTCTCTGTGGTGGTACTTGAGGCGGAGTCGTCTGTGGAAGTTAGAGACGTCTTCCAAAATGGCGCGACTGTCCATACGGGGGCGTAGAGGGACAAAACTGAGACCTTTCCCTAACACAGCATGTTCTTCAGGAGACAGTGGTAGGTCAGGCGGTATGCATACCACTTTGGTGTGGCTGATGGGTGTCGAAGTGGGGGAAGGGACATGGGGACGTAGATGGCTAATTTTGTCTTTCTTACGTGAAGATAGACATTTATATAGCTCTCTATTATAATGTTGAATGATGGAGGTGATCAAATGGAAAGCAAGCTGGTTATTGAACGTCAGTAGATGCAGAGTCCGGTACAGGTTGTGCTTGGTGTCCTTGAGTTCGGAGATATGTCGTTGATGCACAGTCACTGCCAGCTTCATGTACTTGACAGACTGCTCCTGTGCCAGGCGATTGAAGAGTCGTGTCTCAGCAGGAACCAGTTTGCCTAACGAGAGATGAATGTTGCTCCGGAAGCCTTTGGGTGTAATTTTGAGCCGGAGGCAGTTGTTCAGGAAATTCAAATGGCAGGAAAAGCGAGTGATGTTAAACATAGTACGCGCGAGGCTGATAGCTGCACGGGACATGTCCTGGGGTATGAGGGCAAATATGTCGGAGACGGTGTGGTGGAGAGATGACATAGTCCGTCTGTCAGCAGGCATGATCGGCTATAGGTCAGTAAACATGAACTAATGGATATATAAACTAAAAAACTAACAACAGGAAAACGGACGATGAGAAGGGGTAGCAGCCAGGAAATTAAATGATATGGAATAGAAAGAAAAAGCAGCGGCTGCAGCAGGATATAACAATATGAAATGGAAACAAATAGGTATATTAAACTCCTGCGAGAAAAAACGTACTAAACATCAAACAACGTTGCACATACCTTACAAGGAGATCCACGTATCGCGAAATACAGGTGAAAATCCGAAATCAGAAGCACTCAATAAATATAAAAAATGAATAATAAAATAAGATAAAATACACACGAACGCGTACAATACGACACACAGACGTTTCGATTCTCAGAATCTTTGTCAATGACAACACAGATAGCTAACAACGAGATACAGCAAACAACGAAAAAACACAAACACACGACCTATCACTAAGCCATGTGAGGCAGAAAGGGTGACTTGGTCAGCTGCGAAGGCGCTTGTGGCTGCAGAATTAAAAATGGGTTGCCAAAAAGGATTTGAGTAGCCAAAAATATGTGAACAGTCTGCTATGAAAATATAGGGATGTGGGGACAATTAGGTCTAGATATGGGGGGGGGGGGGGGAACAGCATAGTAATAGATAGTGTAAACAATTGGGGAAGATGCCACAGTTATACCGTAGCGTCCACAACAGTATTAATACCTGCTGGATGGATGCATCCCAGATTGTTGATTAGCTGACATTCAATTTTAAGTCTGACGCAGCTATTGGAGAAGCAGGGTTTTAATGCGGTGACACATGCATCGTCGACTCCATTATGGTTGGAGGAATTGACATGGTTGGGGACAGGTTTGTCAGCGCCCTGATTGATGTCTCTGAGGTGTTCTCTAAAACGATCAGCAAGACGTCTGCCCGTTTGGCCAATGTATTTCATGTCACATCGTTTGCAGATGATAACATAAATCAGATTGCGGGATGTACAAGTGAAAGAATCTTTCAAGGTGAAGGTGCCTCGGGGAAATGCAATCTCTGGTGTCTGAACAACGTATGGGCATGTCAGACAGTTCCTACGATGGCAAGATATTTGAGGATTTGAAGATATGAGTCAAAGCAAATGTTTCAGTGACCTCATGGCGAATGCTGTGTAAAATATAGAGAATCCTATCACGAAATATGAGACTGGTTGGGCATATGGTGCTTGACCAATCGGTAATCGCAGGATGATGTGGTCTTTATTATGCCAGTATCCTTTACTTCCCAAAGAGTTTCCTCATACTTATTTTCAACTGGGTCGAATAGGAGCCCAGATCAATTTTGAAAACAATCCGCTTCGATGGGGATTTGACTAGATGACCACAGAGTCGGTAGGCCAGCGTGCTAGCCACTACGCCACTCGACTCCCATAAATCATCCTGTTGTTGTTTTATCCGGACAACCATCTTCAAAAACTGATGGTGAATATGTGCTCATTCGGGAACTGTGGGTTTTGAAGGCGAGAGATTCTAATTCCGACAAGACCATACTGTAGCTTTCAATCTTTGTTTTGTCTAGTGCGTCCCGTAATGACCTCTTCTTTGAGTGCTTGTGAATCTGTTTCGCATGCTTGTTGTTTAGAATTTGTTCTACGTTACATGTGTAGTGAGGCGACTGCGATTCGGCTCACGACTCCGGTCTAAGGGCGAGTACTTGGTGATTTCTCTCCAGGAAAACCCAGTGTGGAGAGACATTTCTTGTTGTTCTCTGCTGGAATAGTCTCGAATGTTATAGTTCTGTGAACTACAGTTCATTGATATCTGCGTAGTATTGTAAGCACCGAGTTGCTCGGGGAAAGAAAGCTTCGCGCAACAAAAACCGTTTTGTCGTGGAAGGGGAATTGGTGGTTTAGTCTAGTTGTGTACTGCTAAGCTGTTCTAAGGACGTCGTTGAAAAAGGGCTGTTAGAATCGTTTTGGTGGCTATCAAAGAAGCCTGACGAATTAGGCAGCGAGATCCCACACTTTGATAAACTTAAGGTAATTGTTAATTTGATTGCTAGAATTAAGTATCGATTTAACAAACCGTTACCGTGCTCTGCGTTGGCAGTCGGCGACGGTACGGCAGGTTTTTTTTTTTTTAAATTCGTATATCCTTTTACTGGACATCGCTGGCAACAGCAGCATCTTTCAGCTGTCTGTTGATTTCCTAGCAAGATTACGCTCAGTAGTTTGCCATTGCTTTCTGAGCGGCCGACTCAGTTATCCCGCAAGTCACCAGCGGGGGACAAACCGCTCCCAGTTCTCGCCCGCTACGAGACTATGTGTGATAAAGGGGATTACGGAGAAAGTGCTGTAACCCCTCGGCCAGAGAGACCGGCACGGCAGGTTAGCACATGCATATTTGTTAGTATTGTTAAGTGGACTTAGTCGAAATTGAGGTGATAAGAGAGATGACTGTCCCATCCAGAATTGAGCACATCCTATGTTCCTTCAGAAGGGGAAATTCAGACGCAGGGTCTTGCGGCCTGTGCGTTGAAGATATGCATGTGCGGGCTTGAAGATAGAAATTGTCGAATGGGGTCGGCGCTGCCGGACGATATGACGACGCGCTTCAGGTATACGCCGCGGGCGCTGGGGTGAGAGCGAGTGACATGTAGACCACATCGAGTAACCCCTCAAATTACTTGGGGAAACGCGCGACGTCGTTTGCGTGGGGCGGCAGGAGTGTCGGGCAATTGACTGCGGAGATGACAGCCGTCTCCGCAATTTCTGCCGAACTCGAAATTTCTTTCTCTGTCTTCCTCCCAGCTGTCCTGTACCTTATTAGCTCTTCTGGGGGAGAACAAAGGGAAGGGATATTGGTGATTTCCAATGGTGTTGAGGAGAGAAGCAGAACCGAGGGGACACATCGCCTTCGGTGATTTATGTTGCTGTTCCAGTGAACAGTGACACCGTTCTACCTACTCGCCCAACTGGAAGGGGGTGAGAGAACGGCGTTGGATATCACTCGCTACATAGGGGATAGACCATGTGTTTACATTTAGATTTAAATTTACTTGTACATTATGTTGACACTTGTTACAAACCTTTGAGAACAAAATTTTAAGACGCATCTTTGGACCCATTAGGGATACACAAAGTGGAGAGTGGAAAAGAAGAAGTAACAAAGACATTTATGATTTGTTTAAGTCCCCGCTAATCACTGGTATCATGAAGGCTAATAGACTACAATGGCTGGGGCATATAGAAAGAATGGAAGATAATAGGGAAACAAAACTCGCTTACACTCAGGAAATAAATGACCGTAGACCCCGAGGTAGACCAAGAAGGCGGTGGAGAGATAATATACATACAGACCTACAAGCACTTGGAATCAACGACTGGCAAGAGAAGGTCCACCAGAGAGACGAATGGAGACAGATTGTATTTGCAGCAAAGAACCTCAATGGCTCGGAATGCTGAAGAAGAAGAAGAAGAAGATTATGTTGACACTACGATGAAGGTCACCTGTTACATGGAGGGGAGAACCACGTAAGGAAAAGGCAATAGCCTATAATGAAGGGGCACCTCTTCCCCAGGGAAGATGTGTCAGAGGGGGTGCCGGAAAAGGTTTTACAGAGATCTGGGAGTGAGAACCCAGGGAGAGACTATGAGATAGATGAACTGACTGAGGGATCGGCTAAGAGGTTGAACCTTAAGGCCTATGGATGATTAACACTAATATTAATACCTAACGTTTGATGCATGAGATGACTGAGACTTTTTCAGGGGAGTTCTAAACTTCACCGGTGACTGACCGATAAGACAGGTCGGGGCTACAGCACCATTTCTCTAGGGATGACGCTCTTTCTGGCGTGGTCTGACAGATGACAGTTCATCCCAGTCCAGATCACAGCAGATAAGGATTGGTATAGGAGCATGTATATATTGTATATAATGTTTTATAATGTTCTGAGGGTCATGCTCATGTACACCTTTGTGCGGAATGTTGTGGTCAGTGGCTCTCACTAAGTCGTTTGTTGCAGAATCTGCTATAGAGTGAACTCCTAACCAACTTAGGCCCGGCTAAAGAAAGAGGGATGGAGTGGACCAACGAAAGAATGTTCTAGAGTTTCCCGGAGTGGGAAGAATCTCAGGTCGCTCCAGAGCAACCACGTCACGTTGCCTATGGTCTTCCGGCTGACGCATATACCAGTGTCAGCTATTGAAAAGCCAGCACCGCTCAGTGGTATCTCTCTCAAGGTAACATGTCATTGTCTACTTTGAACGCCAACCCTGGCAGCTACGGGATAATGTGATACACCCAGACCACAGGTTCTAGGGACCAGAAGTCTACTGACTTTATGAACGGTAAAAATGACTGTTTCATGTCTCTGGGTCCAACTCCCGTCATCGGAATCTTTTGTTTGAAAGACAGTTGTTTCAGGGATTCCGAATATCGTCAGAATGAATGTCAGTCATCCTCGTGTCTCCCCTACATTAAGTGTGAACATTTGCCGTACCCAATGGGCTAAGAGGGAGGACACGAGTTTCAAAACAACTGAGTTGGCGAACATGCCGGCAATCAACATCTACAGAGTCTAGTGCTGAGTCAGAGTTATCGACTTCTAGAGGAGGAAAGATCTCACCTAATATCCCGCCAGTCCGGAGCATTCCTTCGGAGATCTGCCACGATCGGGTGAGCAAGCACTGACAGCAGACTGAAAGGATACACCCTGTACGGCTCCGTGATGAGAATCTGGATCCAAGATGCCTGATCTGGATACTGTCTAGCTTCCAACTGCCTTCCCTTATCTATGCCTATCTCTTGTGACATCTTGTTGTAAATACACAGTTATCTTGTGTTTGTTCAACCCGAGTTGAGTCAGTCTTTCGGAAAGATCATTAACGGGTAAGGTCCAGTAAATAGAAGGGTATGTCCAGACTCTGATGGAGTGGGTAGACAGAAAGTTCCTACACTCTCACCCAGTACTGACCCAAGGTAACTAGTGTGGCGATAGCTTCCCTCACTCCGGGGACATTGCGACACCATGCGAGACCGCATACATGATTATAGCCTCCAGATATGCGGCTGTCTCTCTCTCTCTGTCTCTCTCTCTCTCACTCTCTCTCTCCCTCTCCCTTTGTGTGTATTTATGTGTGTGTATGTGTGTCGGTGTGTATGTGTGTGTCGGTGTGTGTCGTATTCTTCTCAGTCTAAACAAATATGATTCACACGCTGTATATATTTTCAACTTTATTAGATAAACATGTTTATACATGTTTATGAATATTCATTCTGCGCGGCCTTCATTGAATGAACGGATTCGGGCTTTTGAATACAATTGATATAGGCAATCATTGCACCTCTGACAAACAGAATACAAAAAATTTTCGTTAGGCAAGACATGTTTACGAATTCCGACTATCAGACACTACTACACTTATAATTAGTAACCAGTAAGAAGCTTGTCTTGTCTAAACATATCAGCTGGGATGATTCCATTTTGAAAAGTATCCTCCAAAGAACAGCTGAAGGTAGGCGGTGAAGAGTCAGAGAAGGACATCCTGATAACATTATCAAATTAAATTCAAATTAGCATTCAGCGTTCACAAAAAAAAAAGACAGACGGACACATCATCAGACTCTAATTGGTACCATTAGTATAGGGACTCTTCGCTGTCTGTTGAAGATGAGGACAGAGCTCATATGGGAATGTTCCGAGTGTTGTAATGAAGGTTCTTGACTCAACTCAACTAAGCTCAATCAAATTATCAAACTAGACTACTATTATCGTGCGCCAGACAAGTTCATGGGTGCTCAGATCTTCTACTAAGAATTTCTCCGAGTGTGCGATTGCTGATCACACCCGTGTGGTGCTGTTTCATTAATTTTCGTGTACTTTACGGAACCTTCAAGACACTAGTAGATAGAGCCCGTTACCTTGGAGGGAATCTGTCTATAGAAAGTCAGCCACACGTAAATGCATGCCGAAGTCGGACACATTGGCCTTTGACACACTTGCATAATTAGGTATGATGCACTCCCCTCGAAAAAGGAAAGAAGAAGAATATAACCTTCGAATCTCCTTGCTCTACACCAATGTCTGTCACCCTACGCAAGGCCGTTGTCTCGTCCATATAATTGACTTCATAAGTTGTATCGTGACAACTGGGATTTAATGGCATTTAAGATATCCGCTCAATCTATTGATGGAACTTCGACAACTGCCGAAGAACCAGCCTTTTCATTGTCTTCGAGACCAGCATGTACTGGCACAAAAACGAAAGTTATATCCTAAATCTGGCATTTCTCAACTGAGATTAGAAGTTTTTTTTTTTTTTTTGCTCGCTTGCTTTGAACTCAAGCATAGTCCAGAGACATACAACTTCTAGTAGTGCTGGACTGAATTGTGTATGTGGACTAGCTTTCCTTATTTACAGTGTCCCTTGCCATCAGGTGACTCCACTTCGACTTCTGAGGTACTTGTAATTAACGTCCCCAAGTCAAGGACGACAGGTCAACATTTTAGTCCTACTGTCCAGTGTAGGGGTTGAGCCCCGGGCCTTGGCATCAGCATACAGCATGTTTAAGAACAGGCGTTCTTATCCATTCGGCCATGCTGACCTGCTGAACAGAGTTAAACCATTGCCTACGCATGTACGGGACCGTACCTCCTTTAATGTATTCATGGAGTCACTCAGTAAGCACTTATGTTATAGTCCCGCGTTTCTAACCAACGTACTGCCACTGTCACAGTCCTCACCTTCACAGCAAGGTTACTAACAGAATATCGCTTATCCTTTGCAAGACGTTGCGATTAACCGCAGGATAATTTTCTAGGCAATGTTACTGTCAATTCTTTGTCGTACACCGGCGCTGTAGCTTAGGGAATAGAGAAACAGTGTTTCATTATTTCTGGACATATCCAGTCAAGAATTCTGAATCAGCTGCGTACAATTTAGAAGCAGACCGCTTTGTGTTGACTTAGATGGTATAGCGCGTCGGCCGTTCAGACAACAATGGCAAGCTACTGAACTTAATATTGATTAGTAAATCTCCAACAGCCAAATGTTGGGGTTGACTGCAGCGTTCTGTAAAGAACATGCAACTATCTTCTCTTTTTTTTTTTAGTTTGCCATTGCTAACTGAACGAGAAATTAACTTTTAAATCCAGGTGATCAGAGTGTGGAATAAACCCACTACCCCGTCCTCATCACACGGGAAGTTTAAGCGAGAATGCAGTAAACTTCTCGGCCACGCAGATTTCTTTAGATTATTAGTAACATTGAATAATAGACAATCTACAGCATTGCCATCTTACGGCGACTTTAGGGAGATATGTTTCAAGTGCTACCCTGACTGCTGACACGTCCATCATGACACCTTTTGTTGTTTGTTTACAATGGATAATCAATGAATCAATGCAGATATACCTTAATCAGCATGAGCCATGCCGGGCGGCGTGGCCAATCGTGCTTCTCCACAATCATTTATTGTAAGCTTTTTTGGTAAGTTCTGCCGGACATTGTCCGCTGTGTGGATCAGGATGCATTTACATCTGTCCGGGGTTGTTTGTAGCGTGACTGCATGTTCAGAAAAATGGCGGCCGGCGGGTCGCTGAACTAACAGGGTTGTCTTATGCAGTGGTGCCTTACTGCTGGTTTTCTAGTGACTGCCGCTTCCATCCACGATGATCTGTATTTTTCGTGGCGAACTTTCGTGTTGGTATTCTGGCAGCGGCATTATACATAATATACCTGTGCGGGCTGTTGGTTTGTCGAGACTCCTGTCTGTTTCACTTTTCAAATGGGGCAGTGATAAGCATTTTATGTAATATTTACTGGCACAGGAACGGAGCATAATAAGGTACTCTTTGCTGTGAAATTGGAACCGCGACTAACTAATTAATTGCCCCTACAGAGCAGTGCCGTGCTATGATACAGAGAGGCGGAGGCATCAGGCGGCACCGTAAAGGGGCAGCATAAGCAGTGAAGGAAGGGCGGCATTTCGAAGACGCATCATAAATGGGCGGCATTTCGAAGACTTGCATCATTAAGGGGTGGCATTTCGAAGACTTATATCATACTGTGAAAATCTACCGCACGGCCCTGGCCCGCTGTGTCTCTCTGTCATCCCCTCCAGCATTTATACCCTAAATGTCTTATATGTTACAGCGCATATAATATAGATTAAGCTTTATTAGTTAATTAATCTAGTCTCTCGCTCGCTGAATAATTCTTACTCCAGCTCAAAACCATAACATTCTGTAACTTGGTTTATCTAAACATTCACATGAAATTTCTTGAGAAGTAAAGGTGGCCTCCGTGATACTAACCACAACTCCCATGGAGTGTCCATTGGTTTATACAAATATTAGTCTAGCACCATACACCTATTGCGCAGAAGGCATTGTATAAGGGTCCTTTACTCACTCACGACCATGACCGATGTCACTGTTACTGCAACTGATCAGGTGTGTATCGGCTGACGATAATATTCATCCCTTTCTGTGTAATTTCTATCTAACCTCTTCACAGTTGAGGTAGTATCACTTTTAGCCCCGCATTAGGATTTGGAATTAGATTTTGGTCTCCGCGATCTGTGAGTTCAGTCATATTTTAAATGAGAAAAGTCAAATTTAAAACACATTTATTTTTGAGTCTATTCTAATGCTATTCATAGTATGAGGCCTAAATATACCACAAGCCACCTTGTATATACATGTGTATATATGCGTGTGTATGTGCGTGTGTGTGTGCACATGTTGTCTGAAGCCACTATTTCACTTCTCGTGAGTATTGAGAAGGTCTGTCCAGTCGCATGCGCTCGTTATGTGGCAGATAGCGGTCCAAATCTGAGCTGCTCCGCGGAATGTCCAGCTTGTTGTTTGACATATTTGTCTCTGCCATTCTGGTTGATGGGCCTGCCTGTTTCTGTGTGTCCATATCATGGTAATATTGGTGTGTGCTGGGGCGGTCTGCTCTCATACCGTGTGCCAACCGCGTTAGTTGATCTCCAGAGAACTGTTTTGCTGGTGCTTTCAGTCCTGTTCTCTGGTCGTTATTCAGATTGTTGCCGGGAGAGTTGCTCCCAGGGCTGCTTAGATCACTGCTGAAAGAGCTTCTGTCTCGACTGCTCAGGTCGCTGCTGAATGAACTTCTGTGGCCTTCCTCGTTCTCCGAAAATGAAAAACTGGTGTGAACTTGCATTGGGGAAATGGATCTAGATGTTGATATCGAAGATTGGCTGGAAGGGCGCTCTCTCGTAATGAGCTTCTGCTCTTCGTCTGTATTACCCAAGTTCTGTATTTGTTGCTGCAAAGACTCGTGATTATCAAGCTTGAAATGAGTTGTAAAATTCCTTTCAAATTCATTTCCTGAATTAATTTCTTGGCGTCTTGCAGAAGATAACTGCGAAAATTCCAATGACGACACTGAAAACTGTTTGTCCTTATCGTCATTTTCGGTTGTGGGAATATTGTTTTGGTCATTGGATAAAAACACTTCGTCAGCCTGATTATCTGTACCTGTCGTTGATATTCTGTCAATTCGGGAAATTGTCATGTTTGCGACATCTTCATCAAGCTTCCTGTCGTTCTCCAGAATTCCTTGTTGCAGCTGTGTGTTCTTCTGTTCCTGCAATTCTTGTAGCTGATACTGTGATGTCTCTTTCCGATCAGCGTGTTGGCTATCTTGTTCTTGTTGCTGTTCACACTGCTCATTAACTAGCTGATGTTGTGGTTGTTCATGTTGGTCTCCCACATACACCAGATGTTCCTTTCTACTGTCCTCTTCTGGATATGATTTCTGGGATGTATCTGAAGCCACGTTTTCTGTATCTTCCATGCCGTAATAGAAACATTCTTGAGCGGGGCTCAGTCCACTAGTGGTGGATAGCATGTGCCCAGATCTGGCTAGAACTTCACTGGGATGTCTGTCGGTTCGAATCTGTTCATTTACCTGTACACAAAAGTATATTAGTTATAACCGTTATTAAGGGTATACACAAATAAAATACAGCCTATAACTGATTAAGCACAACATTTCTAGACACTAATAATGAACATCATCATCATCAAATGCCATGCCAGCTGAGGTAGGCGTTCATGTCTCTCCACATATCTCAATCTTTGGTGTTCTGGATCACCTCCTCTGCTGGTAATGCTCCATACGACCGTCTCCAACCATCCAGCATCATTTCTCTTGGTCGGCCTCTGCCTCTCTTCCCCTCTATCTTTCCAGTCGTCACGATGTTCTCCAATGCCTCTCTTCTCATCACATGGCCATCACAAACTTAATGAAAAGTGTAAGTATCTGCAGCAGCATGATCTCTGTAAAACTTCACAATGAGTTGACATTGTTTTTGAGTTGGGTTTGAAAACAGGTTTATGCTGGTGACCAGCCAAAACAGTTGATGCATGGGGAACACTGGGAACCGCAGTAGCACACAGGCTAGCAGGCTTGCATGCCTGTACGGTGCCCATGTGTCGAATCCCCTTAGAAACGGGGATCGTTGTCACCGACCTGGTCCCCGAGGCCGGCTCAGCCTAATATCAGCACCAGAAAATGTCATGGAACGTAGAGTCTCCCGACGTGATATTGACTACGTAACCCGTCGAGTGCCTGTTCGTCTAAAATATGGAAGTAGCACCATATACCCAATACTTGTCATGGCGTAAATATGGGTCTTATAGTCTACCTACTTTACTTTACATAGGGGGACATAGTGGAATCTGTGAGGACATTATTAATGCAAACAAACAAACAAACAAAGCAAACAAACTTTATTTTCAAAGGGTTAAGAATTGGGCACGCAGACCCGTCTAACATTCTGTCCTTCTATCACTCTCTTTCATACATTATATCATTCACACATCATTCAAGGCTAACTGAAAACAGCAACAATATAAAAGATATGCATTATAAAGGCATATGGAAAATGAAAAATCAATATTTCACGGCTTAGTAATAGTAATGACTGGTGTGGCACTTGTTATTAGCTATGTGGAATATACTGGCCTACCAAAAGGGGACTGGCTGTTATACTAGGGTTTTATTATTATTATTATTATTTCTATTATTAAGGGGGAAGATAATCCGTACTGAGATAGTGTTCAAATAAACAAACATAACAGGCGACTTAACGACAGCCACATCAAGCTCGGCGCAGAACTAGTTACAAGTTGAAGTCTCTGCCGTAAACAATTCTAGCATTCTTGGCTAATATTGTGTAAGCACGTATCTTCCTAAGTACTTGTGACAAAAGAGGTGAAGTAAAGGCACTAGTGCTTGACAGGACATGCGCTGATAACACCTGAGAATAGAATAACTAGAAAGGTCTTTTGTCATTCGTAACGCAAAAGAATAAAGGAAGACCTAAAACCAATGAGAAGAGAGGTAGACCCAGAAATGAATTACATTGGGAGGACATGGAGAGGGCTGCATGAGGTAGCTAAGGAAAAGAGGACTTGGGGTGAGCTGGTTGAGGGCTTATACCCCAATGGGGAATGAAAGGCGAATAGAAAACAAAAGAAAAGTGCTTTTCTAAAGAACTAAGGACTGTCGGCAAGGTACAGACCACATCATACAGTGCGGGACGATTTGACTAAAATCATATACCAAGCATGCCTTATGGCGTTAACAGAGGCCCTTTGCTTCTCTTTTTTTTTTTTTTACTCAGAGTATCCGTACTATTTCTCACTTGTAAAATTATTGGTTTAATATAAGTGAAATATCCGTAGGGTGACAGGAAAAAAAATAAAACAGGAATTATAGGTAGCAGAAGATAACAGGAGCTAGTTGAATTGTGGTTAGAAGACAAATCGTTTGTATTAGAACAAATGAGTTCCAGACTCCCGGAAAGCCACGATGCTTGTCAATCAAAGATTACCTTTATTTTTTAGAATACCTAACCTCTACATTACCTGGGCTGTATGGAACCTATGCAGTTATATGAATGTGAAACATGGACAATAAGCTGACAAGCTGAGAAACATCTAATGTAATGGACATGTGGTTATTAGTGAAAAAGCAAAGAATACATTGTTTGGGCCGAAAAAACAGAGCTAGTTCTTTAAAAACAAATCAAACCGTGAACTGATTCGAGAAATTAGATGTAGACAAATTTGATGGGAAAATAGATAAATGCCCGGATGTTTTATCCACATGGCATAACTGAAACTAGAGCACAGCCTGATCCAAGATGCTGATGGTGGTGGGAGATGGTGAACTTTGATAGCCAACGCTTATCGGCATGGCACATGACGATGATGAACCTGTACACTACTATCTATTGCCTGGATAAATGTTCTTTGTATCGCAGACGTCAGCAAAAGCTTCTAGTAGACACCAGCAGTGGTACTGTGAAGATCTTTCTTTGTATCTAGGCTATGCTACAACATGCACAGGCAAATATGAAGTACCTTCTCCTTATCCTCTTTCTTCTTCTTCTTCTTCTTCTTCTTCTTCTTCTTCTTCTTCTTCTTCTTCTTCTTCTTCTACTTCTTTTTCTTTTTCTTTTTCTTTTCCTTTTTCTTTTTCTTCTTCTTCTTCTTCTTCTTCTTCTTCTTCTTCTTCTTCTTCTTCTTCTTCTTCTTCTTCTTCTTCTTCTTCTTCTTCTTCTTCGATCATCTTCAGATGTCAGTATGAATAAATACAAAGAAAACAACAGTCAACTTAAGCTTGTTGACACCTCCATAGAGTTTGTCTTCAAGTGGAGCGAGTTTAGACCAACATAATTTTCTGTCCTGTATATGTAGGAAACTCCGGTCGCAAATGTTTAGCTTTCATCTTACCAGCTCCTCGATTACATTCATCAGTACATCATACATTTAGCTTACGATACATGTATGGGCATATCAAATCGATCTAAAGAAAATTGCTCGAGACAAGAACTAAACACAGAACAGTATCTTATTGGAGATCTCTAACCACAGACAACAGTTGCACAGAATGGATACAGCATCATAGCCTACGAATTTGCATATCAAGTCAATAGTACGCTCGGATGCATACATACCAGAGATTCTTCTTGTTGAATTTGGAAGGAAAGGTAATGTGCAAAACAAATGCGTCATCCCACACCAGTATGCGGTGACCTAGTCTGTTCTGTTACTTAACATCTCCAGGTCTACAAAACTGGTTCATCACAATACAAGAGCAACCACCAAACACCGTTTTGGTCACTAACCTAACACTGGGCAACGAAGGGTAAATACAAAACAATATACGGAAAGGGGTATTTAATTATAATATCCGATTTTAATAGCCACCGAAATGACACTTGCCTGCCGGCCCCGAGTGTCTGTCTTCGAATACCATTGTGCTCCCTATCAACTCAGCCTACAATAGGCACAAGGAAAATTACCCTGGGGAGTCAAGGCGAACCGGCTTGATATTAACACCACCCATCGAGTAACGATTTGTCTAAAATATATGTGAGGCTAGCACTATTATTTACTCAATACATCTCAGGGCCTCATGGCCTGAAAATGTCTCTTATTTTACTTACTATCCCTTTCATCCAGGATAGTCGGGGAGGAGCTGGGGCTCTCGGTAGTCAAAAAGATACCTCGCGTTTCGAATATTTAGGGTTAATTTCCGAACTCCTTTATTCGTTTCACGAGTGTAATTTTCTCGCTGGAGCTACGGAGTTCGTGCTCTGTGCGACGTTTTCGGCAGGCAAGTCTGTGGAAAGAGACCAAATGACACTCAGTGAGTGATGTTTTCAATATCACGCCAGCCATCTTTACTTCCCAGAACATGTTAGGGCATCAATTTTAGGCTGGTTTGACCTGGCAGTTCAGATCAGTGAGGAGAGAAATGTCCGCCTTGATGAGGATTCGAACACATGACCATTGGACCGGTATGAAAGCTTGCTAGCCACTGCGCCACCCAGCACCCTAGAGACTGGCTGAATGGATGGGTTGTGATTCCTGGACACAGGTGATAGTAAAGAGAATCCATTGGGGCCTTTACAAGTTGTTTTCTCCAAAGTAGGTTGAAATAGTCACAGATTACGTAAGATCCGGGCGTGGTATGAAAGTTAGTTGTTCTATTAACAACTAACTAAAGCGATTGCGAAATACCTGTTAACTTTGGGCAAAAAGAATTAAATGCACTGACCTTGTCCAGCTTTGGCGTTGTCAAGGCCGTCTTAATGAACACGGCGTTGGCATCACAGGAATGTAACCTTCCCTTTGGCTTGTGAGACATACAGAAAACACTGGGATCATCGGCATCGTTAGGGTTGTGATGAAAGTTCTTCAGATTCAGGGTTGTCCCACAACTCACGCAGGTGAAACATCTCTTGTGGTAGACCGCATCCTTTATGGGGCCCGTTCTCTCCATCGGATAAACCTTTGTGTGACAACGTATGCAGTCGTCTTTGTTTCTGGTCTGTTTGTAGAGGTGGGATTTCTGCATGAGTGGTAATATACAGTAATTATAACCTAACACTATTTGTAGACTTGTTTCTGCATGGTTCATCACATACAGCCAATATAAAGTCATACTTTCGATAAGCATTCTAAATATTAGAAACATACATTAGCACGAGGTATCATATTTCATTTAGAGTGGGAAAACTGGTTTCTTTCTTAGCTGACTTACTCATCCCTATCTTAATTTCATGAAGCGTGCTTTTTATGATTGTAAGTTGCGGTGACTTTGACTTGCTTCTAATCTATACTTTATAACTTATGGCGGCCTCGATAACCACCAAGTTAGCCAGCTGTATTTTTTAAACTGTCCTTTTTGACACATTAATCTCGTCACGAAGATTCTGGCTTTCTTTACCTCTGATACAAGCCCTTGTCTTGTGGAATATTTATTTTCTTTACTTCTTCATGCATTTGCCTTGTGTGGTGATTGCTTTCCATATGTGCAATAAAGGTGAAAAGGGGGTTTATGGAAATATTATCATCAGCATATACCTTGCCAGCCGGCGTTGGTGTTCATGCCTCTCTCAGATTTCAGTCATTGGTGTTACGGATTAACTCGGCTGATGATACCTATGCCTCCGTCTCAGTCCGTCCTGCATCGTTTCTCTCGGTCTGTCTGCTTCTTCTTCTTCTACTGATCTTTCAGTCGTCACGATGGTTTCCAATGCCTCTATTCTCATTATATGAACAAACAGCGCTGTTTGTCTCTTTCTTATAGTTATATTTAATGTTCTATTTTCCTTAGCCTATTTCAGGCATTCTTTGTTAGTTACTCTGGCAGACCAAAGCATACGCAACATACATACATACATACATACATATACATATATACACACACACACACACACACATATATATATATATATATATATATATATATATATATATATATATATATATATATATATATATATACAGACGGGTCGGTCGTTCTAGGAGTGAGAAGCTCATGGGCCTTTACGGCTCAGACCGGGGGGGAGGGAATTGTGAAGAAAGAGTCTGGTGCTTTTGTTCTGACCACAAGTAGCCTGACTATGGAAGTCATGGCAGTAAGAAAAGCAATAACTCTCCGAAGAGAGTGGTTGCTGTTTCTGGAGCGGTCTCGGCTGACAAAAATTACTTTCATTTTCGTGCCAGGGCATGCGGGTGTACAAGGAAATGAGCAGGCTGACATGCTTGCAGGTAGGGCTACTGTGGATGGCAGACGAGCCATGGACCAGGCAGACATTCTGAATGCTCTACTAGAAGTAAGTCGTTTACGAGAACCAAGCGATGACTGTGAGTCTACAAACATGATCAGGCTGCGAGAACAGCAAGTTAAAAGAGGGGTGGCCAAACAAGAACACTACGCAGGAAGCCAAAGAATATTAATAAACCAACACAGAACTGGCGTCGTTAGCCGCTACACGCTGCGGGATTTGCTGAGGAGGGGATCCGAGCACTTATGGACTGAATGTTTCGATGTGCAATGAGGATGATTTGTCGTCTAACTAACTAACTAATTTATATGTATCAACCAACATTTATCATTTATAAATATTATCCGACAGTTGTTTATGAGTATCAGCCAGCAGTTATCATTTATAAGTATCAACTGATATGTATCATTTATAACTATCAACCAACATTTATCATTTATTAGCAATAACAAAACATTGTCATTTTATTGATCTGTTGGTTTCATATTTGCAGAGGTTTCTAAGTATTAACCGTTGTAATGTAAGTTTATAGCAAATATAAGAATTATCAAGTTTCTTACCACAAGAACGTTCTGACTGTTCTTAAGGATCTCAGATTCATTGACGTCATCTTGGTCTTTGATTTTGGTTTCATTCATCGTATAATTTGATCTTGAAATTACTTCGTAACTTTCTGATTTTTGAATAGCAACTGGTTCCTTCAGTCTTGATGGATTCTTAATTTGCAAGGAAGGGTTCAGAGTTGTAGGGAAAGAGATTGGAAGAGCGCTTGGTCGTAGGTCGAATGAGCCACGAAGATGGGTGCCCGCCGAAGCTTCCAACAATTGTGCCGTCTTCACTGACTGTGGTATTCTATCGCTGATGTTCTCGGTTAGATACCCATCATCATCATTGACTTTTGCTTTTTGGGTGGAACCCTGAAGGGTTGCATGATGACTCAGGTTTTCGTTAAGCGATGTCTGGCTTGAATGCTCGATGTGAGCCCCTGTTTGTTCTTGCTGCTCGTAGTGATCATGTTGTTGCAGATTGTTTTGCAGCAGTTGATGGTCCTGCTGGTGATTGTTATGCAGCAGTTGATGGTCCTGCTGGTGATTGTTATGCAGCAGTTGATGGTCCTGCTGGTGATTGTTTTGCAGCAGTTGATGGTCCTGCTGGTGATTGTTAAGCAACAGTTGACCGCGATCATGTTGTTGGAGATTGTTTTGCAGCAGCTGATGGTCCTGCTGGTGATTGTTATGCAGCAGTTTGCCGTGCTGTTGCTGCAGCCAGATTTGCTCAGGCTGGAAACCAGCATTGACAAGATCAAGAGAGACAGGCTGAGATGGGACCTGCGCTGCAGAAATCATCTGATTCGTTATGCCCACAGTATTGGTTATGTGTTCATCTGTCTGGTTACCAGCACCGTTCTGAAGAAGTTGAGGGTTGGCAACGATATATCCCGTTACACTAACGGGACTCGCTAGGCTGGGTGCTGGCTGAAACACAGCATTGCCTGGAGCCCAGAAAGCATTCTGTGTTTGGAAGCTTTCGTGAAGTAACTGCGGCCTTTGGTTGAAGTTTTGTTGTGGAGTAAGAACTTGGGAGTTATGAAGCATGTTGAAAGGATACGTAGTTTGCGCTTGCTGCTGGTAAATATTTGGAATATGGCTGCTGTGAGTTCCAAGGTTTTGTGTTGTTTCACATACCCATACATATCTAACAAAGGGGGCAGAATTAAATGAGACAGGGTCGGATTTCGCTTGGTGAAGGTTCGTGAAGTCACTCATCGTGAAATGTTACAACGGTGAATGGGAAACAATCAAGAGTACGCCGGCACACTGAATCTTATTTGTATAATCTTTTATTTAAATCTTGAAGTTGATAATAACAGCATATATCGTTTATCTGAAAGACAGAACGAGTAATTAATACATTAAATTTGCATCCAACTGATTAAGTGTTATTCGAACTTCTTGTAACTGCTTTGGGTGTATAAATCAAACTATAGTTAAAATATCAGTACAGCCGTTTTTCTTATGCAACGCCCTTTAATATGATATATAATACAACATGTCTGCTTCTTTATTAACCACTTTTAAGTCATAACTGTGACAACCCTACTTTCTAGTTTCCGCCGTCCATATATATTTTGTCCAAACCTAGTTTTTGTTCGGCACTGAATCTGTGAATGCACAGACCATTTGTTCAAACACTTTGCTATCAGTGTCTTGTTTGGCACTGAATCTGTGAATGCACAGACCATTTGTTCAAACACTTTGCTATCAGTGTCTTGTTTGGCACTGAATCTGTGAATGCACAGACCATTTGTTCAAACACTTTGCTATCAGTGTCTCATGTGTTCCTTATGAACATCCCACCAGAGGCAGAATACACATGTGAGATGAAATGTTTGAGAAAGCTGCTGGGATTTCCACAAGAGACAGATTGCAACCCGGCATAGAAATATGTGTGTGACATCACGCAGCTATTTCGTGGCGACTCAGTCACTAAAGTGGTTTGGACATTTTATAAGAATGAAACCTGATCAACTATCAATAGGAATAGAGCCAGAGTAAGACAAAGAAAACGATACATAGATAAATGCAAGAGTATTGTAAAGAAATGCAGACTGACCACAACCAAGGCAATTCATTTGGCCTTGGAACGCGAGCTTCAGCTTCCCATACACCCACGCTAAACTGTCAGTGTTGTTTGGGCAAGAGACAACATACACCTGGCGCCAGACAACAGACAATATACTTCTTTTTTTTTAAAACAAGTCCCGTAGCAATAATCTGATGTGGGTCTGCGATGTGCTAGACGCATCACATGTTGTACGCCTGAATCTCATCTCATCTCATCATGTTCCTCTTGTACCTTGCGGTGTCGAGATGAAGTATAAACATCGTGAGAGTGCCCGCTTATGGGCTTCATGTATCGATATTCACATGGACTTTATGTTATACGCATAAATGCACGAAGAAATATATGGTCATGCTTTCTCTCTCTCTCTCTCTCTCTCTCTCTCTCTCTCTCTCTCTCTCTCTCTCTCTCTCTCTCTCTCTCTCTCTTAGCCGACGACGAACGGGGGTGACGAACCCTCGTCCGACCGTGCTCATGATTAAAAACCTCCTATCGATTACACCAGCGAGCTCTCTAGACAATATACGTTGTATGTCTTTTGCGGGACATTGCGATCAACCCCAGGTTGATTTTATAGATAAGTTTACTGTCAGTAGACCGCCATTGCTGTCTGAACGATAAGTTAACGTTGGAGTCCAACTGAATGCCGGTTTAGAGACCGAACCTCTGACCCCGTCATCAGCGCACTGGACGTTTAACATTGAGTGCCGTTATCCTTTCGGCCACGCCGACTTCTAGATATTATATAGATAATTATAATGGTAGTTACTGTGAAAGAAGTGTTGATTTTTGTATATACAATGTCACTATATCATGAACTGGAGTGGCTAGCTTTCTTGCCCTTTGTATTTCCCAGAAACAGTCTATGATATTTATAATACCAGGCTGGGTAGATACCACTGCCATACTGGATGGAGATCAATCTAATGTGCAGGAATGTCCAACGTGCAATGATGTTGGTTCTTGATTTCATATTTCATTTTCTCCCAACATACCACTGCAACACACATTGCATTCATTACAGACTCAATGAGTATGCTTAGTAAGGTGGAGAAAGGAATGGTTCGTGTGGAATGGCTATCCTCGCTTCAGAGGTGACAGATTGTGAGAATTGTATGGATTTTTCGGCCTGACCATGCGGGAGTGCGGGGGAATGAATAGGCTGATAGGCTGGCAGGGAATGCACCTCTTGCTGGTAGATTACCCATAGACAAGGGACAGGTGATTGAGCGTCTGTAGGACCAAGTGGAGAAGGTGGGGGATTAGACTGAGAACCGACATGTGGAAAGAATGACATTGAGGGGGATAGGCAGCGGTTGTGGAAGAATTTCAAAATAGAGAGGGAAGACCAGGTGAACTTTCAATCAGATAGCGGTGGGAACGATTAGTAGTGTGACTCATTGGAGCTGTTGAAAGAGGCGACGGAACGCGTATGGGAGTTAGTTCAGTTGAGTTGATCGAAGAACCGACATCACTGCACTCAGGAGCGTATGGGAATGTTGTGAATGCAGTGATGTCGGCTCTTAGCTCAACTCAACTCAACTCAACATTCCAACATACTGTTGTGGCGCCATTTTCCAGTATACTCGTGTTCAAAGCATGTCCAATGAATGCGTATTGTCTTTGTATTGCACAAGTAACCAGTTCTCTTAGTCACTGGGTTTCTATAAGAATAATGTCATTACTCTAATCCACCCATGGTTCTCGGCCATTTTATTGTTTGATTACAAACTGACACACCACCGGCTCATAAATGGACAACAAAATTGTATAAGCAGATATCCTGGGGAAATAATCATTGTAAAGTAGACGTTAATACATTGTGTGCATTCGCGTGTGGTGGTGGTGGTGGTGGTGGTGGTGGTGGTGGTGGTGGTGGTGGTGTGTGTGTGTGTGTGTGTGTGTGTGTGTTAAATACTGCATCACACCTGTATGAGCGATTCTAGATGGCATCTGGTATTGCTAGCTGGATAGCCATTCCACGTGGAGTCGTTGGCACACGGTTTAGTAATTGATAGTCATTAGCATATGCAAGTCGACACTGATAACTGCCCTGGCAATTGGTTTTAAACACAGACAATCTACTCACAAAATATATCTACAGCATATAAGTCTTGTAGGGCCGAAAGGATCAGAGCTTTCGCTCTTAAACTTGCTGTGCTCTGATGACGGGGTTGTGGGTTTATTCCCTACATCGGTCACTTGGACATAAATGTTGATTTTTCGTTCATAAAGCAATGGCAAACTACTGAACTATAATTGCCTAATAAATGACAAACAGCCAATAAATGTTGGGGTTCATATCGCAGCGTCCTGTAAAGTACATGCAGCCACTGTAACCTGTCATCGAACTGTGGTTAGCTGTTATGAAATGACATTATCTAAACAAAATCAACAATGAATGAAAACGCACCTTGTAATGTTCAGCTCTTTTAAACATAGAATCAATTACACGTGTTATAAATTCGTAGGTATTGATGGGCACTCATAGAAGTAAAAGAAATAAGTATAGATCGCAGGACACACTTGGCAATGTACAGATTGGAGCAAATCTCGATCTGTTCATAGTTTTCAATACTTATGTTGCCTAATGTGTTCACGGATCTTTTCTTTACCTGTACTTCTGTAGGTGCTAATAAATGCCGCTAAATTTGTTTATAAACTAATTTGATTCCCCTCAGTCGTTCCCCGATTATTGAAAATCAATTACAGCATGCAAAGCTAATTAGGACATATATACCAAGTCCATTAAAGCATTAGATCATTCTTACAAAGTTAGACCAACACACCTTTTTACGGACAATGTGAACTCCTCAACAGTGGCGATAATTGCAACACATTAAATACACCGAGGTATGTTTATTCACCACTGAGCTAAAGTCCAGCACGAACCCCACGTCCAGAGACATGATACAGGTTTTCTCAACCTGATTTGCGCTACCGGATTCCACGTTTGCCAGCGCGGTGACTGTTGCACGACCCAGGATATCTGATATTTAGGAAACTAACCAGAGCCATGCAAGCTGATTTAGCGCACTGACAAAACGTGGAAGCTTGCCGAACTTGTTCTCATTGGGTAGGGCCCCAGTGTAAGAATAAGCTGTAACAAAGCATAAATAGTTGGCATACACTCGGTTTATCATCTTGAATGGAGGATACAAACATACATTATCATCGCGTCAGCTTGGCTGGTGCACAGAATCGGGAGATGGGGGTTAGGGGTGTGCACTTTATTTCCTAGGAAAATGGGTGGAGCTTGCAAGGTCAGAGGAATGTTTACTAGGTCACTGTCCATAAAAGTAGACCATCTGTTACTGATACAGGAAGATAATACACTACCGAACTACTTATCTGCGTACCTCGCTAGGTAGGAGGTAGGTAGGTAGGTAGGTAGGTAGGCAGGCAGGCAGGCAGGCAGGTAGGCAGGTAGGTAGGTTGGTAGGTAGGGTGTATGCCTGTCTGTGTATGTGTGTATGTGTACAACAAAAAAGGGGGTGGATGGGTGCACAAATGTGTGTATACTAGTATGTTGAAATGTGCAGTACACACACTTGTTGATATGTAAAGGAAATCAGAAATTAAACAAGCAAATATACATATTGATGATGTGATCATTAATTATTTCTGTAATAGTCAACGTATCATGTATACCAATCAACGTATCGTGTGTACCAATCAACGTATCATGTATACCAATCAACGTATCATGTATATCAATCAACGTATCATGTATACCAATCAACGTATCATGTGTACCAATCAACGTATCATGTATACCAATCAACGTATCATGTATACCAATCAACGTATCGTGTGTACCAATCAACGTATCATGTATACCAATCAACGTATCATGTATACCAATCAACGGTACATGTGTACCAATCAACGTATCATGTGTACCAATCAACGTATCATGTATACCAATCAACGTATCATGTATACCAATCAACGTATCATGTATACCAATCAACGTATCATGTGTACCAATCAACGTATCATGTATACCAATCAACGTATCGTGTGTACCAATCAACGTATCATGTGTACCAATCAACGTATCATGTATACCAATCAAAGTATCGTGTATACCAATCAACGTATCATGTATACCAGTCAACGTATCATGTATACCAATCAACGTATCGTGTGTACCAATCAACGTATCATGTATACCAATCAACGTATCATGTATACCAATCAACGTATCATGTGTACCAATCAACGTATCATGTATACCAATCAACGTATCATGTGTACCAATCAACGTATCATGTATACCAATCAAAGTATCATGTATACCAATCAACGTATCGTGTATACCAATCAACGAATCATGTATACCAATCAACGTATCATGTATACCAATCAACGTATCATGTGTACCAATCAACGTATCATGTATACCAATCAACGTATCATGTGTACCAATCAACGTATCATGTATACCAATCAACGTATCATGTATACCAATCAACGTATCATGTGTACCAATCAACGTATCATGTATACCAATCAACGTATCGTGTGTACCAATCAACGTATCATGTATACCAATCAACGTATCATGTATACCAATCAACGTATCATGTATACCAATCAACGGTACATGTGTACCAATCAACGTATCATGTGTACCAATCAACGTATCGTGTGTACCAATCAACGTATCATGTATACCAATCAACGTATCATGTATACCAATCAACGTATCATGTATACCAATCAACGGTACATGTGTACCAATCAACGTATCATGTGTACCAATCAACGTATCATGTATACCAGTCAACGTATTATGTATACCAATCAACGTATCATGTATACCAATCAACGTATCATGTGTACCAATCACCGTATCATGTATACCAATCAATGTATCATATGTACCAATCAAAGTATCATGTATACCAGTCAACGTATCATGTATACAAATCAACTTATCGTGTGTACCAATCAACGTATCATGTATAGCAATCAATGTATCATGTATACCAATCAATGTATCATGTATACCAATCAACGTATCATGTATACCAATCAATGTATCATGTATACCAATCAACGTATCATGTGTACCAATCAACGTATCATGTGTACCAATCAACGTATCATTTGTACCAATCAACGTATCATGTGTACCAATCAACGTATCGTGTGTACCAATCAACGTATCATGTGTACCAATCAACGTATCGTGTATACCAATCAACGTATCATGTGTACCAATCAACGTATCGTGTATACCAATCAACGTATCATGCGTACCAATCAACGTATCGTGTATACCAATCAACGTATCGTGTATACCAATCAACGTATCATGTGTACCAATCAACGTATCGTGTGTACCAATCAACGTATCATGTGTACCAATCAACGTATCGTGTATACCAATCAACGTATCATGTGTACCAATCAACGTATCATGTGTACCAATCAACGTATCGTGTATACCAATCAACGTATCATGTATACCAATCAACGTATCATGTGTACCAATCAACGTATCGTGTGTACCAATCAACGTATCATGTGTACCAATCAACGTATCGTGTGTACCAATCAACGTATCATGTGTACCAATCAACGTATCGTGTATACCAATCAACGTATCATGTGTACCAAGCAACGTATCATGTGTACCAATCAACGTATCGTGTATACCAATCAACGTATCATGTATACCAATCAACGTATCATGTGTACCAGTCAACGTATCATGTGTACCAATCAACGTATCATGTGTACCAATCAACGTATCGTGTGTACCACTCAACGTATCATGTGTACCAATCAACGTATCATGTATACCAGTCAACGTATCATGTATACCAATCAACGTATCATGTATACCAATCAACGTATCATGTATACCAATCAACGTATCGTGTGTACCAGTCAACGTATCATGTATACCAATCAACGTATCATGTATACCAATCAACGTATCATGTATACCAATCAACGTATCATGTGTACCAATCAACGTATCATGTGTACCAATCAACGTATCGTGTGTACCAATCAACGTATCATGTGTACCAATCAACGTATCATGTGTACCAATCAACGTATCGTGTATACCAATCAACGTATCGTGTGTACCAATCAACGTATCATGTGTACCAATCAACGTATCGTGTATACCAATCAACGTATCATGTATACCAATCAACGTATCGTGTGTACCAATCAACGTATCATGTATACCAGTCAACGTATCATGTATACCAATCAACGTATCATGTATACCAATCAACGTATCATGTATACCAGTCAACGTATCATGTGTACCAATCAACGTATCATGTGTACCAATCAACGTATCGTGTGTACCAATCAACGTATCATGTGTACCAATCAACGTATCATGTATACCAATCAACGTATCATGTATACCAGTCAACGTATCATGTATACCAGTCAACGTATCATGTATACCAATCAACGGTGCATGTGTACCAATCAACGTTTAATCCGTACTGTGTGTTGTTTGTCCATCAGTAATGATGATGATCATTCATTTCATCTAGAGGGATTAAAAGTATGGAGTCGTAAGTTCTAAGATGGCTGATAAGGTCTAATTTGGCTCGAAATGTTCTTTGACAATGTGGGAAAAGAATTCTTGACATTCCATGAGGAGGATCTCCTGCGGTTGTTTTTCTGTCCAGCCTTTTCCTCACAGCTCTTGCAGTTCTGTCTGCTTCACAAGTGACTGCACCCTTGTGTAATGATGTCACGAATTTCGGTCTTTGGCAGCAGTCTCCCAAGTGCCATGATGAATTCCAAAAACTTTTAGTGAGATCTTCAGGGTGTCTTTAAAGCGTTTCCTCTGACCGCTCTGGGAGCATTTATCACAACACAGCTCGCCGTAAAAAAAATCAGTTTAGGGAGCCTGTGATCTGGCATGCGAGTTAAGTGACCAGCCCAGCGAATCCGATTCTTCATTAGCAGAGTGTGGATACTGAGCATGGACGCTCTTTCTAGGACTTCAGTTTTTGGAATCTTGTCTTGCCATTTAATCTTCAATAGCTTCCTAAGGCAGACTTTGTGGAAGTGGTTTAATCTCCTAGTATGTCGCTGGTAAACTGTCCAGGTTTCACAAGCATATAGCAGTGTGGATAATACAACTGCTTTGTAAATTTTCAGCTTTATTCGCAGGCTTATTCCATTTCTGTCCCAAATAGGGCTGTACCGAATTCAAATTTTTGAAATCCGGCCGGAGCCGGATTTGGCCGGATTTATGAAGTGAGATCCGGCCGTAGCCGGATTTACAAATAAAAAAATAAAAATAAAATAACGTACTACATCACTTGACTTAGGTGAGTGGAGTCACTCGACTGTTCATTACTGCAGTTCATTACTATAGACATGACAATGATGACATATACTCATATTAAATCATTTAAATGTAAAATAATTACATTTACATTAGAATAAGTAATTAAGTAATATTAAGTTCCATAAGTTCAAGATGAAACATAATACATAAGCACATAATGCTAATTTAGTAATTTTAATTTTTAGTTTTCAGTTTCAGTTTTTAGTTTTCACATTGTTTTCAGTTGGCAAATTGGCAGCTCAGTTACAACTCACAACAACAGTACGTTGAACAGATTGAATTTATTTAAATACATTCATTCAGTAATTTCACTATTTCAGTCAGTCAGTCTTCATTATGGCTGTGAAGTTGAACTCTCAGAGTCAAGAAGGGATGAGTTGTATTTCAGGAAAATCAACGTCTCCGCATTTTGTGGTAAAAGGCTACTACGGTGGTCAGTGATAATGTCTCCTGCAGTACTGAACAGCCTTTCCGATGGCACACTTGTAGGTGGTGGTGCAAGAAATGCCTGCGCCAGTCTATCCATACTTGGAAATCTTTGCTTATTGGCATTCCACCATGAAACTGGATCTGACTGTCGAGTTTGAAGTGGCTCTGACAGGTACTGTGTCACCTCAGTGTTAATGCTGTTGCCTTCGGCACTTGCAGAACGATCTGTGGTGGGATTTTCCTCGACAATTGTGTCAAAACAGCTCCATAGGCTGGACTCTTACTGTGTGGCAGTGCTCACAGAAGTCAAAACACTAGTACTACTACTACTACTACTAGTAGCTGATGGATCCTGTGGACTGACTGTGTTTGCTGAATCAATAATGGAGTTAGCTGCTAACAGCAGATGGGCTCGTGCATCACTTCTACCACGTTCGGAGAAGAAGCACAGCTTGAATCGAGGATCCAGTAGTGTGGCACAGGTGTAAATACTGTTGGATTCAATGTCCGCAAATCTGCTGCTAACAGCTTCAAGTAGGGCTGCTTTCATAGTTTTGATCCCAGCATCACACACTACCTTCTTTCTGGAGGAAAGCCATGAGTGTTTTCACTAATGGGATCACTACTGATATTGATGCCTGAGCTGCACTTATTTCACGTGTGATTTCTAAAGTAACTACCACATTCTCCGTGACTGCCCACTGCTGTGCCGTTAGCCCAGTTACCGAATCAATTTCAACACAGGCTGATGCTGCGCCGTTGTTCTAACGGACGTCGTAGCATATAGAACGTTGAGTTCCATCATGTTGTCACGTCCTGGATAAGCTGATGTTGTAGTAGGTTTAATTCATTTTGAAGTTCCTGCAAACGACTGGTTGCTGAAGAAGAGTGTTTGAAATGTCCTACCAATTTTCTTCCAGTACTGATGATGCCAGCAAAATACTTTTGACTCAAAAGACCATCACGCACACACAGCTGCAGTGTGTGTGCAAAACATCCAACACTTGAATAGCTGCCATCACGAAAGCATTTGGCAATGTTGAATGCATTGTCTCTCACAACAACATGGCACTTCTCATGTGCAATTGACCACTCATCCAGCATCATTTCAAAATGTGCAAGCAAGTTTGTGGCCGTGTGATGTTCATCACATGCAGTACAATGGAAGACTACACTGCGGTGAACGAATGAGTCTGTTAACCAATGGCCAGTGAGGCCCATAAATGACTGAGTGGTGTGTTCAGCTGTCCACGTATCTGCTGTGAATGATATGTAATCAGTGTCAGATATCATTGCTGCAATTTTTACCTTCAGACGTTTACACATGTCAGGAATTATATGTTCAGCAAAGTACTTTCTTGAAGGCAATTCATACCTTTTTTCCATTGTATGCATCAACTCTCTGAAACCTGGTCGTTCCACTACTTGAAAAGGCTCCATATCTATGGCTATCATTCGGGCTACGGCAGCATGAATGCGTTTAGCATTGGGACTGTTGATGTCCCAAATTTTGGCCCGGTCCCATGCCTGCACAATTGACTGCTGGGTACTGCTGCTTGCTTTGTGCAAACACGGTCCCAGATTCGTCATAGATGTGGTCGCCAATACACTGGCCTCCAGTGATGCTTTCTTTTCCATCATTTCGTCATAGCTTTTCCTGTGCATCGATCGCAAATGGGTCTGCATTGATGATGTTGAGAAGTCTTTGGGGCGATCTGATCGTCCACGCGATAACTGTTTGTCACACAACTTACATATTACCTTCGCTGAATCATCGTCTTTAACCTTGAAGTAATCCCAAACGGCGCTGTATGACTTAGATTTTGATGCCATTTTATTTTATGGGCAAGACCAAAGAAATTTACGAAAATAAGAAATATTCAAGTCCCACAAACTCATGAAGTAATGCACCATTAAAATTCAAAATTAGTGTTTTTTTTCTTAAAAAAGAAATAGTAAACTGGAAGTGCTACTGTGCTATTGCCTAAAATTCGGCTTGGCCTCATGAAACATGTACAGAAAATTCACGTGACTAGGAAACACAAATCCGGCAATCCACGTTATACCAATCAACGTTTGATCTGCACCAATAACGTATCATTATACCATTCAACATTTACTCTGCACCACCCAACGTATTATTATACCAATCAACGTTTAATCTGCACCAATCGGCGTTTAGTCTGTACCAATCAACGTTTAATTTGTACCGATCAACGTGTAATCGGTACCCATCAACATTCAATCTGCACCAATCATCGTTTATTCTGTACCAATCAACGTATCATTATGCCAATCAACGTTTAATCTGTATCAATCAACGTATCATTACACCAATCCGCGTTTAATCTGTAACAATCAACGTTTTATCTGTACCAATCAACGATTAACCTGTACCAATTGATGTATCATTATACCAATCAACGTTTAATCTGTATCAATCAACGTATCGTGTTTACCAATCAATATTTAATCTGTACCATTCAAAGTATCATGTATACCAATCAACGTTTAATCTGTAATAGTCAACGTATCATGTATATCATTCAATGTTTAATCATATTTAATCTGTACCAGTCAACGTTTTATGAATGTTATTCAAAGAGCCACGTATACCCATCCACGTTTAATCTGTACCAATCCACATATCATGTATACCATTCAACGATTTATCTATATCATTTAAAGTATCATGTATACCATTCAACGTTTAATCTGTACCAGTCAACGTATCATGTGTGAGAATCAAAGTTACGTGTATACCCATCGACGTTTAATCTGTACCAATCCACATATCATGTATACCATTCAACGTTTAATCTGTACCTATCAACATATCATGTTTACCATTCAACGTTTAATCTGTAACAGTCAACGTATCGTGTATACCATTCAATGTTTAATCTACATCATTCAAAGTATCATATTTACCATTCAACGTTTAATCTGTACCAGTCAAAGTAACCTGTATGAGAATCAAAGTTACTTGTATACCCATAAACGTTTAATCTATAACAATCAAAGAACTGTGTATTCGAATCCGTGTATTCTGTAAGTGTGATCCTCTTACCTTTAGTCAGATGATAGTAACAACAAATTGCGACGTATTTGTTTTCTACATGTTGTGTATTTCCGACCTCTGTGCAAAGAATACACTAGCTATTTTATTGTTGTCCTTTCCTGCATTGGTCTGATACTGCTACCTTCCGTAGCTGAACGAGTTCAACATTCCTCCAAGTACCTTGGTACTAATTTCAATAAAAGTAGCGGTGAAAGAAGAAATGCGATCTTGGACAATAAATAAAAAGTAAAGCTTAGTACGCCATACAAGATATTTTCTAAGCAAAGTCTGTACCTCATTCCATGGACATATATAGAACATGAACAGTTCAAAAGCCTCTAGCTTTTCTACGCTGTGCAGGAATGTGCTCGTTCGATCCCTTCAATTGTATCAAGAAACCATGTAATCAACGCGCGAACCGCTCCTTCGACCTATTTCGCCATGCTTTCAGGGCCATCTACGCATTCCCGACCCATTTTATATATTTATATTTAAATGTACACTTTGTTTCTTCTAATTTGACAGACAGGGATGAGAGAGAGAGAGAGAGAGAGAGAGAGAGAGAGAGAGAGAGAGAGAGAGAGAGAGAGAGAGAGAGAGAGAGAGAGAGAGAGAGAGAGAGAGAGAGAGAGAGGTTTGAGAGAGAGAATTGCATTATTTATATTTGTAAGTTAGTTAGTTGCATATCCTTTACATGAAGGCAAAACTATATTTGCATAGACTAGGTTTCGCTTGTGAATAACTTGTTATAGCGTTCTACAATGTTCTAGCCTGTCTTTCGAATAAGCGGGGAACGACTGCACCAGTAGTGCTATATAGATCAGAAGATGGGAACACAAAGAACCATCATTTCCCTAACCTACAACACTGTAGACAAAAACAATCTTAGAAGAATATTCAGACCTGTGAAAAATAGTAACTATGTAATCTCCACACAACAAATTCAATCATTCATTCATTCATTCATTCATTCAGTAGCATGTCCTTTGCAGAACCTCGCTCCCATAACAACCTTCTGGAAAACGTATTCGTCATAAGCAAGATGTAGGATACACCCATCTGGAGATCATCTGCCACATCCTGCACTCGTCTTCTCTTTGGCCTTCCTCTTCCTCTCTTCCCAGGCATAGAACCCTCCATTATTGTTCTCTCTAAACTTTCATGATGTTTCAAGTGACCAAAATATTTCAATTTTCTTTGTTTTATCGTCTTTAATATCCAACCTTCTTCAATATTCAGCTCTTGAAGTATGGATGCATTTGTTCTTTTCTGTATCCAAGATATTCTTAGAAGTCGTCTATAACATGTATATCCAAAGGCATTTATACGCTGTACAGCTTATTAAGTAAGTAAATCGTATCCCCAGGTAATTCATTGCCTGCGTTCTTTCCGCAGTCTGTGAACCTAGATTTACAGTTGGCGTTGGGGTGATGACAATATGGTTATTCAAAGAGAACCATGTCACTGTTGCCTTTGTTGGGTTGACCATTGCCCCAGCTTCAACACACCAAGTGCTTATGCAATTGAGTTTGGTTTGTAGTTCCACAGCAACCTGATCTCTATCCTTACCCTGACGATACACTAAAACATTGTCTGCATACGACAATGTCCTCCCCGGTCCTATGATTTGCTCGCTGGTGATTCTCAGTGTAGGCCTTGAACGGCACCGGAGATAATAGTGATCCCTGTGGTAGGCCAGGATATATTGTTGTTGGTTCCGAAGTCCAACTGCCACATCTAAAAACTACTTTCCGTGGAAGAGGGCTGCAGCGATCCCACTAAGGAGGAATGGACTTATTTTGAGTTCAAGGAGCTGAAGCATTAAAAATTCCAATGGTACTCAGTTGTACGCGTCCTCAAGATCAATCGCTGCAGCAAATGTTTCAAAGCCTGAGTGGAAATCCTCATAGACATCATGGGCAAAAACTGCTGCATTGGTCCAGGTTTCTCTTTTTGGACGGTATCCTCCCAGGGCAGGTGGGAAAACACCTTGCCTCTCCAGCTGGCTTGATATTTTTCTGGCAATTAACTTCTCCAGCAGTTTGCCTATTGCATTCTGCATGGTTATTACTCGATATCCCTGAATTTTTGTGTGGTCTTTGCCAGGCTTCGGCAAGGGCTGTGTAACCACTCACTCCTCATTGATGCTAGCACTCCCTATACTGTTGTACATGTCTGCTAGTTTCTCTAGCTCGTTGTCGTTACACATATTGATGTCGTCATATCTTATACCATCTGGCCCTGGAGCACTGTTTTTTTTTTCGATCATCGAAACACAGCCTTGATCTCCATATTAGTATTATTTACAAAACAAATACTTATATATAAACATCCATTCATTTTTCATGGTTGCGAAATCGAACAAACTGAACTAATTTAAACGTCTTGAATAACTGAATCAGGACATCGAGACAAATGAAACACATGCAATGCACATCCTGCAAACAGTTCACCCACGAGGGTTATAGAAAGTCTTGAATTATATCTAAATTTAGTGGACTCATTAGTTGGTTGGTTGGTTGGCTGGCTGGCTGGTTGGTTGGTTGGTTTGTTGGTTGGTTGGTTGGTTGGTAGGTAGGAAAGAGCAAGAGGACGGCAAAGAAGTAAATACCTGGATGGCTCGTCCATATGGCATAATCGGGACAAGGACACGGACCTAATCCAAGACTGGTGATCAAATGAGATGGCGACCCACGACCGCCCACGCATATCAATATGGCACACGATGACCATTATTATGATGTCATATCCTGCATCAGTGTAGATCTTCCTTGTTCACAACAAAAGTATGCTGATTTTATGTTACATATCTTGATGCCGGTCTTTCAAAGAATATCGTATAAATGTCTTTAAATAACTATGAAATTCGGAAATGTTCGTTCCCAAAGTTTAGTGTCAAAAGAAAACCGTTTGGAATGCACTGATTTATTTATTTTTATTATCTTAAACGATACCTGATGAACAGATGCTTTAAAACATTGAGAAAAATAGATAACTTTCTGGCGCTGGGTGGCTATTTATAGGTATTATGATTGGCAAATTATACGTCTTAGTGCGCTGTTGAATATGTCACTGTTGAGTTGAGTTAAGAACCGACATCACTGCACTCAGGACATTCCCATACGTACTCCGTCCCCTCGTTCAACACCCAGCGAAGAGTCATACTACTAATCGTTCCCACCGCTATCTGATTAAAGGTTCTCCTAGTCTTCCATCTCAGTTTTGAGATTCTTCCAGAGCCCCTGCCGATTCCCCGCAATCTCATTCTTTCCACATATGGGTTCTCAATCTGTTCCTTCGCCTTCTCCACCTGGTCCCACAAACACACGACCACCTCCCCCTTGTCCATAGGCAATCTACCACCAAGAGGTGCATTCCCTGCTAGCCTATCAGTCTGTTCATAACCCCCCGCACCCCTGCATGGCCAGGGCAAAATACTCATACAATTCTCACAATCTATGTCCTCTGAAGCGGCGATAGCCATTCCACATGAAAAACATTCCTTTCTACACCTTACTAAGCATACTCTTTGAATCTGTAATGAATACAACGTGTGTTGCAGTAGTCTCCTCTAGCCAACGGAATGCCGCTGTTACTGCCTCCACCTCCATTCTCATGCTGGAGGTCGTAGTCTCATATGCCAGACTCTACTTTTTCAAGACTCGTCCATTAGCCTTTGCAATAAAGCCCCCAGCCACTACGTCTGTTTCTCACCACAGACCCATCGGTGTAGATGACTATGTCACCTTGATGTGTGTTACTCTGGATAAGCTGTTGCAATTCAAGCTGCCCATTCTCTGAACTCACGACCCAGTGTTATTATTACATTGTGCCAGTCTGTAATGTCATCCGGAATTTCAACCCACTCTCTTTCACGATAAATGGTCTCTAGATCACACACCTGACTTATAGAAAGCTGCCTGTGCCATCCAGGAACTGCCTCGTCTTAGTCTATGACCCTTGACTATATCCATGGCTGCGTGCAGCGGGTGATCCCTGTCTGCGGCAACTCTCAGGTACCATTTGACCTGAAGGACACTATGTCTATCCGTCATTGTTGGTCGCGCCAGGACTATATTAGGACTATTGTCACTATATTAGGCAACCAGTTCTACAATTTAAAATACTGTAAGGGCAAAGTCCAGGACAACAGTAAAACAGGACGCCCAAGAAACAACTACACCAGACTGGCATGTGGGGACACTGGGGTGGAGACTTACGTTGAGCTGAAGAGACTTGCTAGGAACTTGAGATGTCGAACTGATATGATTCAAGGACCTCGATGCTGGACATCGCACTGACTTTCCTGGTGATGAGGATGACATTGGTGATGATGGTGATGATAATTTAGACGATTGTCTGTAAATATGTTATTTGTGTCTTGTGTGCGTGTGTTCGTGTCTGTCTGCCTGTGTATGTGTGTAAGTAAGTAAGGATGGGTGGATGGATGCATGCATGCATGTACTTATGTATGTGTGTGTATGTGTGTGTGTGTGTGTGTGTGTGTGTGCGTGCGTGCATGTTCGTGTGCGTGTCTGTGTCAGTGTGTGTGACTGACTTGTAGTGACGCAAGCTGCTTACATGCATGACTGCACGCATACCACCACATGCATGCGACCATGCATGTAAGCAGTTTGCGTCACTACACATCAACCCCTAAACTCGGCTGACAGATATAGACTTTATATAAATGGCTTTGAATATATGGTATTTACTTTCTCTCAGGGAGTGGCGTTATCAGGGGGATGGCTGTGTAATCACAGAGCGATATTTATGACATGACAAGATAGTCGCACAATTGTAAACTTCCGGTCTATTGTCACAGCAGCCAGCAGTCCAGTTACGTGAGGTATGCGATAAGATTGACAGCTGGGATTGGCATATTATACGCCTCGAAGAGCTGTTGAATATTGTCTAAGGTTTTCCAAGAAATCTAGGCGAGGATCGTCTACGCTCTTTCGGTTTTAACTCATTGTATTCATGGCAAGTGCTATGTAAACGCCTTCAGGAACGTACTATCTAAAGTGGCTTCACTGGCATCTAGCAGAAATGTCAGAGATGTCACGGAAAATGTAACTGCCAAACAGGTGCATCGGTCATTAAATAGATGTGTGGATAAATGGATTGGTGGATGGATTCAAGGATGATTATTTAGACTGATAAGCGGGCACGCTATTGCCAGGGTTGCCACTTTTCATTGACAGAAAACATCTAGAAACGGAACAAACAACGTCTAGAAATATCTAGTAAGAAATTGCATAGATATCGATGTGACTTGCCCTATAGAATCATGTCCTCATCTTCACTGATGTCTGTCTCACGAGATCCACAGGATAAACTTAGCTTGGATGATGAAGTTGAAGCTTCAGATTAAAAATGACTCTGATATGCTTTAGCTGTTCCAATTTCTTTTAATACACGATCAGTTAAACATCATTTTCCTACTCTCATCAGGCCAACTGTTATTGTCAAGATAGCATTTAAGAGGTAAAGTTTCATCATATTTCTTAGTTTATATGATATATAATTCATAGCACTGAAAACTCTTTCTACATCAGCATTTGAATGGGATAGTATCATGGCAGACATCGCACATTCAAAGAGCTTACAGAATGGACTGTTTCCTGCGGCATCTTTAAATTGTCTTACTTCATTCCAAAAAGCTTCAGTTTCTGTTTCGTTTGTCCAGTCAACCAAATTTATTTTGGTTAACTGATCTTCTGGTGAATTTAGAGCGCATACAGAACGAAGCTATGCGAATCATTCTGGAATGTACCAGAGACACCCCAATAGTGTGTATGTGTTACATCCTTGGTTTCCTGACTGTTGCAGGTAGGCTCAAGGTGATACAGGCGAAGGCATACCTCAAAGTAGCTGCAGGTACAGATCACCCTTCGCAAAAGGCGCTGGACGCAGTTAAGGGTCAGTCTGGTAAGAGGGAAATCATGGATGGCTCAGGCGGAGGATACGATCAGACAGGTGTGTATCTTGGAGAACATTAGGCGAGGAGAAGAGTGGGTCAGGGTGCCAGCGGAGCAGTCAGACTTGTGCAGAGTTATAATCACATTGAGCCGGGAGTGCAGGGAGTGGCCAGCAGGGGCCACGGAAGTGAAAATCCAGCAACTAATTCAGGATAATGCTCGCCCGGGTGATGTGATTATCTACACAGATGTTTCGGTGTCGAGAGGTAGGAGAAGTGCCTGAGGGCTCATAGCAAAAGCTAATGGCCGACGTTTGGTGCAGGAGAGTCTGGCATATGATACCACAACATCTAGCTTAAGAATGGAGGTGGAGGTGGTCACTGCAGCTTTCCGCTGGATCCAAAATACGATACATACACACATCGTGATTGTAACTGGCCCAGAAAGCATGCTGAGGAAGGTGAGGACAGGTGTTCTTCGTGCAGAGTGCCTTGCTTCGCTTCGGAGGTCACGGGTGGCAAGCATCGCATGGATCTTTTCTCCCCTGGCATGCCGGTGTGCTGGGGAATGAACAGGCGGACAGATTGGCTGGCTCTGCAAAACTTGGTGGAGTATTGATGCATGACAAGGCAGACGCCGTTGCGGCCTTGTGGGAGCACATGTACACCTCGGAGGAGCAAATGGATCATCATGGTCTGGCAAGAATGAGGCAGCGAGTGGTGACGAGGAAATCTGACCGACGCTCCGCGCTCAGAGGAAAGGTGAGACGGATACATAATCAGATTGCTACTGGTACTGTTGGTATTGGAACTCTTCGCTGGCTGCTGAGGATGGAGACGGAGCGCCTAAGGGAATGCCCAAATGCTGTGATGTTGGTGGTTCCTAGATTAATCAATCAATCTTCTGCTTCCGCCAAACTATGATCAGTAGCCTCTAAAATTTTCATAACTTAACAATATTTAGGTATGTCCTTTACTGGCTGAAGTATGTTGTTAACAGAAAAGAGTGAAATATTGTTTCAATAAATCTAAATTTTCAGGAAGTATCTGCTTCAATCGCTTGAATAATGAGACAAGAAAATCTTGACAGCGTTTTCTTAAGTTGTTCTCTTCATTTTCTGTTAACAGTCCTTTTGTTTTCAAACCATAAATTTTTTATTCGATTTGGGGCCAAATAGCTCTCTATTGTGCAAGTGAACAAATCAGCTTCAGAAGTTGGCAATATAAATCTTTTACCAATTGAGTGAAATAGCAAAGTGAGATCGTCTAGTAATTTAACTTTATCAACATTTTTAGATTCAAACAGTTTATTAACATTTTTTTTAACATTCTTTGCTGCATATACAAGCCGTCTCCATTCGTCTCTCTGGTTGACCCTCTCTTGCCAGTCGCTGATTCCAAGTGCTTGAAGGTCTGTATGTATAGTATCTCTGCGCCGTCTTCTTGGTCTACCTCGGGGTCTACGGTCATTTATTTCCTGAGTGTAAGCGAGTTGTGTTTCCCTATTATCTTCCATTCTTTCTATATGCCCCAGCCATTGCAGTCTATTAGCCTTCATGATACCAGTGATTAGCGGGGTCTTAAACAGATCATAAATGTCTTTGGTGCTTCTTCTTTTCCACTCCCCACTTTGCGTATCCCTAATGGACCCAAAGATGCGTCTTAAGGCTTAGTTCTCAAAGGTTTTTAACAAGGCTTTGTCTCCTTTAGTTGTACTCCAGGTTTCAGAGCCATACAGCACAACTGGTCTAATCAGTGTTTTGTATATTGTGGTCTTGGTGTTACAAGATAGCGCATTTGATTTTAGCAGATGTTGTAGTGCATAGTATATCTTATTTCCAGAGTTGATTCTAGCTTGTATTTCTTCCCTTATTATGTTGGAGCAGTTGAAGATTGTACCCAGGTATTTGTATGTTTCCGTTCTTTTAATGGTCATATTGTCTATTTGAATGTGGCCAGAGTTTTTAGCCGTTCCTTCTCTTGAAATTACCATATATTCTGTCTTGTCTTGGTTGATAACCAGTCCCATTTATTGAGCTTTTTCCTTTAAGTGAGTCAATGTTTCCAATGTCTTCTGTTCATTTTCCCCTATAATATCTATATCATCTGCATAACCAAGCAGTTTGGATGTTCCTCCAATAGCACGTTCCTCCTTTACCTTCCTTACAACTTTCTCTAGAGCCAGATAGAAAAGGAGCGGCGATAGTGCATCACCCTGTTTCAAGCCAGATGTTATTTGGAAAGGGTCTGATTTCCTGCCTTTATATGTTACTATATTATAAGTATCTTCCATTCATAGTCTGGTCATGTTGATTAACTTCCTTGGTATTCCAAATTCCTGCATAGCATTCCATAGACTATTCATATGGACACTATCATAAGCCTTTTTAAAATCCACAAAAATGTTATGGAGATATCTTTTATATTCCCAGCTTTTCTCGGCTATTTGTCGTAAGATAAATATCTGATCTATTGTTGATCTGTTTTGTCTAAAACTCGCATGGTCACCTAATATGTCTTCTGAATATGGTTTTAGTCTATTTAGTAATACTGCGGATAGTATCTTATAGCTTGTGGACAGTAGTGATATCCCTCTATAATTTTCACATTGGAACTTGTCTCCTTTCTTAAAGATAGGTATCAATAATGACTCTTTCCAGTCATGGGGTAGTTCTTCTGTCCTCCAGATTTTTATTATTAGTTCGTATAGCTTTAGATGTAATGCATGGCCGCCTGCCTTTATAAATTCAGCAGCAATTCCATCAGCCCCAGTTGCCTTATTGTTTTTAAGTCGTGTTATTACATATAGGATTTCTTCAAAAGAAGGTTCTTCAATTTGTGGTTCACACGTTAGAACCGCTTCCTGTTGGAAAGTGTTACTCGGAGCTTCACAATTTATAATTCAACAAAGTATTCTTTCCATGTGTTACTAATTTCGTCATTGGTATTTATCATATTCCCATTTTTGTCTTTTAAGCCATATGTGTTGTGTTAGTGCTCTCGTTTCATTGACTTCAGTTCTTTAAAAACTTTCTGGATTCGTTTTTCTGGTGATTAGTTTCCATATCTTTGCTCATATATTTTCGCTTCTGCTGCCGAACTATTTTTGCAGCTTCTTTACATTCAGTTCTATATTGCTCTTCATTTTGGATGTTGTTGATGTCATCTAACCACAACTGTCTGGCATTCTTTTTCCTGTTGACTGCTTCTTCGCATTTTTGATTGAACCATCTGTTCTTTCTATTTAGAACTTTACTGTCAGAAATTAAACACGTCAATCAAATGGTCATAGTTCACAATTGCACAATGACAGCTTACAAACATTGCGACAGAGCCTTCAACTTTTGATGATTCATTAATCTGTGTAGTTCTGAAAACAGATGTCAACGGTGTAATATCCCTAAATGGCACTGCATTTTTATGTTTTTTAGTCTCGCATGATTCTTCAAGTCTTGTATTTTCGCTTTAATTTCGCACTTGCAGTACTTACAACGAGCCTTATCGCATCTCCGTGAACTGCCATCACCCTGTCTTTGATTATGTCATCCTGCAGACATTCTTTCCGATTTTTTCTTTATATTGCTTTACTTTTGGCATGTTGAAAGATTTGTTCAAGTGGAAGACACATATGAAGATGAGCAATTATTTAATAAATCACATGAAAAAAGAATCACAAAGTCGGCGTCACAGCAATAATTTGCAACACTGTTAGTTTACAGTTCAAATAATGTTACTTTGATTTACGCAGGCTTTTAATCAATACCGGGAGGCCTGCCAGATTTTTTAGCGTTGACCAAAGTCAGTTCAAAGTTTACTTAATGACAGTTACCATAATTTACGTGCGCCCAGACCAAGCAAAACAATGAGTAATAAATATTTTGTACAGTAGTAACTAAATGACACTGAAAGAAAAGGAAATTCTATAAAATATCTAACGCCAAATGAAAAACATGTAGAATTACATCTGTCATCTGAACGTCAAAAAACAACATCTAGACGCAGGTAACTGTGACAAAACCACCCAGGTCAATGTCTTCATTCGGGGGAAAATCCTTTAGGGCGTAACTAGGCGAGTAGGCTCCCGGCTGATCTTAACAAAGCTGGGGAAAACCCCGGCTGTTTCCATCTTTTCGAGAGATTTCTAGACTATTCGAGAAAGAAAGATCTGGAGGGTGGGCGTGATGTTGGCTGTCACGTGGGACATCACTCTACATGGGTATCACGGGGAGATGGGATTCTCCGTGGAACCTGAGATGATCAGGAGTCGATGAGGATTCGAAACTTCACGCAATAGCTCAGTTGGTCTCAGTCGCCATCCGTCTGTCAACAAATGCGGTCGCAAAATCATTACTGTAGAGAATTGATGTCTACAACGCTTGCCAGGGCGTGACACCAAGGCAGTCTATAATTGCAGTGACTCTGGACTAAAGGTAAATACATCATTACTTAAAATATGTCCTTAACAAAGCGCCGGCAGAGTAAATGACTGATAAGCGAGACGCGATTGTTTTCTGCCCAACCGTCTGAATACGTAATTAGCTGTATCGATCGGCTAGTGACTACCTAGGTCAGAGGCCTACTGTTTATACAGGTGTCTGTTCGCGCGGACACTACAGCATGTTTAGTTAGCAGTACCTGATGAGTGCTATTAAATAGGCGTTATTGTAGGAAATATGACTAACGTTGTTATGTTGATAATATTCACATTGTTTGTTAGTGTAGTATATTTTGATAAAGTTTGATGAATGACTCTACGTCTCTTCTCTTTTGTAAACCCGACCCTGTTAGTGAGGGAGAAACCATCGACTAGGGGGAGGGGGTTGCATATGAGGGCCTTGATCCACACTTACGCGAGGCATGGGGATTTGTGGGATGAGGTGCTGGGTGCCATTCTAATAGGATGACGTGGTCTAAATCGCCATGGAAGCAAGGTACTCTTTTTCCAGAGCGGACCTGGGGGGAAAGCTACTAGGTGGATTGCCACCAAACCTGTGATAGACCTGCACAGTCTTGACCTTCAGGAGACAAGGTACTAAGAAAGGTCAAACCTGTTCTGAGACATAGATCCCAGGACACAAGCATTTGCTTGATGTATTATTTTGTTAATGCTGTTGAGTTATCAACGAATAATTTAATTTATTAATGCTGAGACGTTATTAATGAATTATTATTTAATTAATTAGTTAATGGGTTAAATAATTAATTAAATGTTGAGTTATATTGATGAGGAGGAAATGTCCGACTGGACACCTCCCAGATAATTAAACCTCTACACTGAAAGATAAGTAGATGTATTCTACAGTTGTTGTAGGGGGAGAAACGGAGGAATGGACTAATACCAGGTAGTAGGATCCTATGACAGGGTCAAACAGACTACTCTGGTGCTATCGGGCCAGATGTTGACCAGAAGAGTTACTTTACTGACTACTTGCTCACTAATGCACTCTCATGCATGAACCTCCTTGTTAGTAGAGATGATCTACTGTGTAGATGATCTATTATATCATTGTGTTATGATATTATGTACTGATGCATGTGATGTTGATGTGCATGTTAGTCGCAGCTGTAGCCAAATACTCTCACCGACCTCCTTGTTTCAGGATCTGTTTATACGATGGAGATTCGAGAATTATACCATGAACTAAATTGGACCAGCTCGTTCCAGTACCAATCAAAGTGATGTTTTGTGGCAATACTGGGAGCAATCACATGAATCTGTCAGAGTCAACACATATGAGAAACATGAGTTTTATGAAATTCACGGTGTGTCTAAGCTAAGACAACCGCTACGAGTCTGACGAAGATTTGGTCAACAGATCCAGATGGGGTCTAGGACTGATGCGTCTCCTGATTCACGCCGGTAAGTTTACTGGTGGATTTCTATGAAGACTTTGAGGTAAACCTCTATAAATATGTGTAGAGTTGATGACATTTATTCAAGTTGAGTTGGATAAGTGAACCAGCAACTACTATGGCAAGTTTAAATATGTTTCATATCCAGCCGGGTCTTAGTGAGGTCCAGTGTCTACATATCCAACGTTAAGGTGGGTCTACATTGGTGCACCTTTCCGAAACCTTGAACTTGATACTTCTTCTTCGTTCATCCGGAGTTTTTTTTCGGATGTGATTGCGTTGTGCCTGTTTACAGCAGAGCTGCGTTCTTGCACCGTTAGGCCGACACATCCGACTTCTGCGGGCATTTGTTGACCGGGTTAACCTTCCCGGGGGTTTCTTAGGACGTTTGACTCTCACTGTTGTGGTGTTATCCCCCATCCCAGCTGGTCCATATAGAGCAGCCAAAGATCCTGGTCAGCCCTCAAGGGAAGGCAGGGGCAGACCATGGGCATTCCCCGCCATCCAAGGAGGCTTCCATACTTGCAGAGCCGATACATAGCGCTCTGGTACTGGGCTCACCCAAGGAATCGTCACGTCCTGCACATGGCTGCTTAGCCTCACTTCCGTATATTGGGCCTTCCGTTCACCATAGGCTGTTCTTCCGGAAACCAGAAGTATGCAGTCTGCAGATGACATCCACACAGTGAGCTTTCGATTCGGACTTTCCATGTAATGGATTTGCTAGCCAAGCAATATTCCATTTCGTGCCACTAGGACACTTTTCCACCTTTTATGAAGCCCACACAGTGGGCTTTTGATTCAGACTTTCCAAGTAATGGATTTGCTATCCAAGCAATATTCCATTTCGTGCCACTAGGACACTTTTCCACCTTTTATGAAGCCCACACAGTGGGCTTTTGATTCAGACTTTCCAAGTAATGGATTTGCTATCCAAGCAATATTCCATTTCGTGCCACTAGGACACTTTTCCACCTTTTATGAAGCCAACACAGTGGGCTTTTGATTCGGACTTTCCACGTAATGGGTTTGCTATCCAAGCAATATTCCATTTCGTGCCACTAGGACACTTTTCCACCTTTTATGAAGCCCACACAATGGGCTTTTGATTTGGACTTTCCACGTAATGGATTTGCTATCCAAGCAATATTCCATTTCATGCCTCTGGGTCTTCATGCACCTTTAAATGTCAACCTGTATATAGTTAAAGTAATCTGCGGTCAACTTTAGCTTGTTGATATCTCCATAGAGCTTGTCCTCAAATGAAGCAGGTGTGGGCCAAAATATCTTTCTCTGTTCTGCATACGTTGGGCAATCCTGCAGCAAATGTTTTGCTGTCATTTTTCCAGTTCTACAATTACATTCATCGGTATCTCCTATCTTTAGTTTATTGAACAAGTGGTATTTCAGCCTGTTATGTCCTGTGCGGAGTCTGAAGATTGCTACTTGTTCTCTTCGGTCGAGTTTGTAATATGCATCATCCTTCTGATGGCCTGGATGCTCTGATTCCCATTTGGTTCTATAAGTGCTTTTTATCAACCTCTTTGCCTCATTATAGGTTATGTCTATGTCAGGCTGTGGTAGTCGTCCGCCCTCTTTTGCCAGTCTGTCAGCCTCTTCGTTTCCAGGTATACTGCAATGTGATGGGATCCACTGTATTACAACTTTTTTGGATTTCTGGCATAGACCATGGAGTGCTGCTCTTAGGTCAGTTAGTTCTGTGCTGTTATTGCTCTTCAGTATTGAGACAGCTGACTTTGCATCTGTGAAGATAGCTATTTGCTTCTCTTTATTTTCCTCCATCAGGAGCATTTCTGCTGCAGTTTTCAGAGCCTCTACCTCCGCTTTGAAGTTACTTGAAAATTTTCCAGTTGCCATTGAATGCGTTTTTTTTCGCTCCATTTTTTAAATTTAGGAGAATTCCTCCTCCTCCATTCTCTATTGAATTTTTGGCTGATCCATCTGTATATGCATGGGTCCAATTCCTGCTTGGGTAATGTTCTTTTATGTAGTTTAGGGTTATTTCTCTTCTTTCGGTTTCATGCTGAGTGTTCTTTTTCTCAATACCAGGAATGTTTTCTATCATCTCAGGCAGTTGCTGCTGTCTCCAAGCTGGGAACTTGTGTGCATTGTGTATGGGCTTGACTGTTGATATGTTAAGAATAGGATCTGACCTAATCCTTCGTTTTGCAGTTTCTACAAAGTTGCTACGCTTCAGTCTTCCCTTTCCAAAACCATTACATCTGTTGTACATAGGGTGGTCTGTCAATCTTCTAAATTTTTCTGCTTGTTGCTGGGCTCTGCTATCTCTTCTATCCTGCATTGGTTGTAAACAAGTGATCTTTTCTAATTCATTAATAGGCGTTGTCTTCAGGCTTCCAGTTATGATTCGCATTCCTTGATTTTGGACTCTACTTATTTTGTTAAAGTTTGACTTAGCTGCTGTTGCCCAAGCTGCAATGCCATATTCCAGTACTGGCCTCACCCGCCCAGTATATAACTTCTTGAGAACTTTCTCATCTGCTCCCCATGTTGTACCAGCAAGCTTTTTCATGATTGCCATTCTTTGCTTTGCTCTTGTTAGATTTTTCTCAACCTGTGTCTTCCATGTCAGGCGACGATCAAAGGTGACTCCTAGATAGTTTGGATTTTCTTCATGGCGCAATATTTTTCCATTCAATACCAGCTTAGGTTGCTGAGTTTTAGTTGAGAGGGAGAACACTGTGCATGTTGTTTTCTCCTCACTTATCTTCACTAGCCATGATTTTGACCAGTCCTCTAGCGCTAATAGGGCTTGCTGTATTCTGCTGTTAGCTGTACTAATATATTCTTCAGATGTCCATATGGCTAGGTCATCTGCAAAGGATGATGTGTGTACTCTGGCTGGAAAATTTTCCGTGATGTCGTTTATATATGCTAGGAATAATGTTGGTGAAAGAACTCCTCCTTGGGGGACACCTTGCTCCAACAGCATCATTTTGCTGGTTTGTCCTTGTACTTTTGTCCTGGCAGTTCTGTTCTCAAGGTAGTGGCTGATCCATTTGTACATTTTCCCGCAAACATGCATTTTTTGCAGTTTTACTTTCAGTCCTTCCTTCCATACTTTATCAAATGCTTTTTCTAAATCTATCCAGACTGCTAGTGTGTGCTTTTTCTCTTGGAAGGCATCCTCTATTTCCTGAGCTATATAGGTTATTTGATCTTCAGTAGATCTGTACTTTCTGAATCCTGCTTGGTGAGGTGTTAAGAGTTGGTTTTCTTCCAGATGCCATGTTAGCCTGCCATTGATAATGCGTTCCATTAATTTTCCTACACAGCTAAGAAGACTGATAGGTCGATAGTCATTTGGTTCTTCCAGGTCTTTTCCTTTCTTTGGGACTGGTATTAGTATAGCTTCCTTCCATGCCTGTGGAACTATTCCCCTCTTCCAGCTGTAATTTAGGACTGCTAGTAGTTTCTTTTTTGCCTTAGTGCCTAGTCCTATTAGCATTTCATTTGTGATTCCATCCTTTCCTGGTGATGTCTTCTTTTTTAGGGTATTCATTGACTGTTCCATTTCTTCCATTGTTAGATCTGCCATCATATATTCTGCTGCTGTCTCTGTATATGTATGATGTATCTGTTTATCTTTGATTGCTTTCTTCTGTTCGGCTGTAATATCAATGTGGTTTGCACTGGCATAGTGTTCCATTAGTGCATTTGCAGCCTTTTTTCCTGTAAGCAAGGCATTTCCTTGTTTAATTGTTATTTGTTTGTTTCTAGGTCCTTCATTGTTCATGGCTTTCACTAGTTTCCATAGTTTGTTTCCATCCCTGTCAAAATTCAGGGTTTCTGTTTTTTTCCTCCAACAATCTCTTGTTATTTGATTTACTGTTCTTTTATATTTTGCTGAGATGGCTTTGAGAGAGATGTTCGCTTCAGTTGTTTGTTCTCTCTCTGCGGTCTTCCTAGCATCTTCAACTTTGTCCTCCAAAAATTGTAGTTCTTCAGTCCAGTATGGTTTGTAATTTTTCCTTGCTCCTCTTGGAATAGACTCAGTGGCCGCCTGTATTATTGCTCTGTTTAGACTTTCCACCATTTGCTTCATGTTGCCATATCGTGTATTTACGTTTTCACAATATTTGTCTGTTAGTATGGCAAATCTGTCCCAATCTGCTCGTTTGTAATTCCAACGGGGCAAAGGCTTTTGCTCCTGTGGAACATACTCCATATTTATTACTAGCTTGATTGGTCTGTGGTCACTACCTGCTAATTGGTCCAGCACATGGCGATCGATTTTGTGGAGGATGTCTCCTGTGCAGAAAGCTAAGTCTGGAGTAGAAGTGGTAATCCATCTTCTGGAGTAGAAGCTCGGTGTGTCATCCGCTTTGTTAAGTAGATGGAGATTTGAGTCTAGAACTTGATACTACAGTAGACTACTATTTTCATGAACATCTGAGGAACATCCATGTTATGGTAGAGAGCTACCACATTCCTAGGTACTGTTGATGAACAGTGATAATGCGAGTATGCTGAGTCACCCATTCTTAAGTTGGTTTTGATGAACAGTGACAGTGTTAGTGTGCTGAATCACCACGTTCTTTAGTTGGAGTTGTTGAACTGACATTGCTAATGTGCTGAGTCATTACATTCCTAAGTTGGAGTTATTGAATAGTGACAGTGTTAGTGAATGGAGCCAACGCTCTAGTCTTATGTTGCAGAATAGTTCATCCAATTGACTTTGAGATCCCAAAGAGCAACCAGGCTCTTATATGGTACAGCAATACTTTCCATCAGACGGGGACACTTAGAACCCTAGGGTCGCCAATATTTCATCAGTAGTGCAAAATCTGTTGCGAGTGATTACGTCATCGAGGGATGACCAGCGAACATTGTTGAAGTGCCAGTGAAGTATCAGACATACGCCTGACCAGTCCTATATCATACTCACAGTGGAATCAGAGGACTCTGGAAGGTCTATGACTTGGAGTTCCTTTGTACCGGAGATTCATCGGGTGAATGTTTAGCCACGACGGGACGACGGCACGAATAGAAATCACATGCTATGTGATGATGACTGATCATCTGTAGATCTTCTCACCACTCTCAGTCAGCATTGTACATATGTTGTCTTCTATTCAGGCTTTTCAGCCATCCCTCTCTGAGTTCAGTTGACGTATTATGAAATTAAATTTTGCTTTGTTGACCATGGCTTTGAGTATAAGTATGACTGTTGTCTTGTCCGAGCCCCCTGTGGGTAGGAAACCATTGATGGGAAGGGAAGGTCAGCTGTCCCGGCTTGTTGGGGGCCTTGTAGTCTGAAATTAATATTGGGGTGGTCGGACCAAAGGCTGGGGATATAACTATTAGTAACATACCTGTCCAAGCCCCTGGGGTCTTGTTACAGTAACATATAGATCTAGATGTAGAACATCTACAATGACAATCTGCTATAAGGTGATTTACAATAAATAATGCGAACATCGGTAACTTGCAAAAAATAATGCGAACATCATCACACAATCCTATAATAACTTATTGCAATGGCTAGGATGTTAACATGACAGCTGCATGAGCGCGGTGATAATAGAGTCATCGAAGGGCGTGCCCAATTGCATGTCCGAGACAACCAACTTGAGCATTCTCTAGTCTGTTTCTGGTGGTGATTTATACTATAGGCGCCATGCCGTCTTGACAGACGATAGTTTGTTACATTGTTACATTGCTTTAACAGTGTATAATAACTACAACCCATGGCGGTGGCGAATGTAATTGATCAGACCACTTCGCGTCGTAAATGTCCTCCACAAGAGATGCATGTAAATACATGGTCATTTCCACCATCACGCACCGTGTGAGGTCTCACGCGCTTAGTGTGTGGCCTGTCTGCAATCATTTTCTCTGTTGTCTTTATTCCATTCCTGATCCTTCTCCTCAATGCAACACAATCAGCGGCGACTTGCTCCCAAGGTGCAATATCAATACCTGAATCAATCATGTTCCGCTTACGCACATCTTTATATCGTAGTAGTGGCCGACGCCGAGACCTTTTACCCATCTGTAATTCCCCAAAGAAAAATGTCCTTTGGTATTCTGCCATCATCCATCCTTCTAATGTGTCCTATCAATCTGATTCAACGAAGACTGAGCACGGATCAACCCGTCACACCACCCGATCTTTCCAATACTTTGGTATTTGTGATCTATCTATATATATAAGCTATTGATCCTGAGGAGATTAACCTCTGCTGGATACAACTGAACAGTGTCAGTAGTAGCGACAAATTGACTCCTTGCAAATTGACAAAAAATAGGATGCAATGAAGTGCAATCGATCAACCACCACCTAGGGTGGGTTTATTTATGTCTTTAACCCGGATATTAGGAGAAGGTGTGGGTTCTGTGTTAAGTCGTTGTTGTTTAATGGCGTAGAATCCGCCTCTAAATCAATTAATGTTTGGTCTTAATCTTCTTGAGAACAATAAGTTCAGAATGTGTTGTTGTTCTTGTTGTTGTTTCAGAAAAGCACATTAATGCCATGTTTCCCGCCCCTACCTAATGTACACAGTCGTTCTTGTGCGTTGCCAATGTGTTGTTGTCGTTGGGTCTAATTCCTAGTCTTTATGGAGAGAGTTGGGGAGATTAAGACAATAATGTAAGTGCTGTGTACACCTTGCTCAAGTTAAACATCTATCATTAGTTGAAAATCGTAACTAGCAGACTGTACCACGACAGCGGTTCTGGCAAAAACTGCCACATCCAGCATCTAACAAAATATGTATAACGTTTCATTCAAGAAGACAGAATTCGTGTACTGACTGGGGTTCTCTCGTATGATCACAAGAATGCGACACAAGCACTAATCGATCGATTGACGGTGTTACACAGATTGTCATAGAATCAAAGCATTCAATCAGTCAACCATATTTTTTCTCAATGTCTTGAGTGTTCCCTTAATATGGACAAGAGTGCTTTGTTTTTACCTCTTGTAACCAACGTCATTGTCAATGTTTATTTTAAATGTGTGTCCGATTTTCCATTAAAATACAGTAGATCACACAGATGGAATCATAAATTGGTACCCTAATTCCTTAGCGCCAGCGATGACCTCATGTGTATTATACAGTTGCACATAATAATCATTTCTTTTTAGTGTGTGTGCATTTGTTTAACTGTTTACTTTTGAGATTTAAACCAGACTTCGGCCTATACATTTTCCAACTGTCGATGGGAAATGTAACTGGAGTAACGTGCACATGACAGCTATTTGTTGCCCTTGTCCGAGAAGTCTAGGTTTCTGATCAGCTATTGAAGGGTCTGTTGTGTTTCCTTGTTTACAACACAATCTTCCTACCAACTCTATTTTACCAATGCTAAACCTGGACAATGACAGAAAAAGAGAAAAGAAAAATCACAACAACAGAAATGAGATTCCTGAGAAGAATACTCAATGTGTCACGAAGAGATAAGATCAAAAATGAAGAAATCTGGACTAAAATGGGGGTTATAGCTGCACTAGATTTTATTAGAAGGCAGCAAGTCAAATGGTTTGGCCATGCAAGTAGGTTACCAACTAACAGTATACCACAACAAGCAAAGACGTACAGACCAGAGGGAAGCAGAGGAAGAGGCCGACCACGTAAGCGATGGACGCTGGGAATAACTGAGTCCATGGGAATATCGATACATGAAGCCCATAAGCGGGCACTCTCCAGCCGTTTATACTTCACCTCGACACCGCAAGGTACAAGAGGAACATGATGAGATGAGATGAGAATGGGCCACTATTGGACACGTCTCAGACCCGTATTGTGTTGAACTTTTTTTTTGTTCGCATATCCTTTACAGGACATCGCTGTCAACAGCATCTTTCAGTTGGTTGTTGATTTCTTGGCAAGATTACGCTCAGTAGTTTGCCATTGCTTTCTGAGCGACCGGCTCACATACCCCGTAAGTTACCGGCGCGGAGATAACCGCCACCGATTCTCACGCACTTCACGTTACTCACGAGAGTATGCGGGATTACGGAGAAAGTCGCTAACCCCTAGACCAGGGAGACCGGCATTGTGTTAGACAAGGGTGCCGAAAATCTTAGTCACTCCCTTCACCTTGTGCGCACGTGTGTGTGTGTGTGTGTGTGTGTGTGTGTGTGTGTGAGAGAGAGAGAGAGAGAGAGAGAGAGAGAGAGAGAGAGAGAGAAGAGTTTGTGTGTGTGTGTGTGTGCGTGTGTGTGTGAGAAGGAGCGTGAGAGAGAGAAGAGTGTGTGTGTGTGTGTGTGTGTGGGTGGGTGGGTGGGTGGGTGGGTGGGTGTGTGTGTGTGTGTGTGTGTGTGTGTGTGTGTGTGTGTGTGTGTGTGTGTGTGTGTGTGTGTGTGTGTGTTAGTGTTAGAGGGTGTCTGTTTTGCGTGTATCATCCACAACATCCTCCACCCCCTACATACGTTATTCTTGTTTGTTTCCCAATGTACACAGTCGTTCTTGTTTGTTTTCCAGTGTATATTTTTTTTTTCTTATTTCTACCTAATGTACACGGTTGTTCTTGTTTGTTCCCAATGAACACAATTGCTATTGTTGGTTTCTCAATGTACACAATGGCTCTTGTTTGTTCCCAATGTACATCTCTGTACTTGTTTGTTTTCCAATGTACACAATTGTTCTTGTTTCTTCCCAATATGCACAGTCTTATTATTCTCCAATGTACACGATAATGTTTGTTTAGTTCCCAATGTACACAGTCGTTCTTTCTCGTTGTCCAATGCTCACAATCGTTCTTATTTGTTTCCTAATGTACACAAACATTCTTGTTTATTCATAATGTACATATTTGTTCTTGTTGCTTCCCAATTTACGCCGCCGTTTCTGCTTTTTTCCCCCCACTGTACACAATTGTTCATGTTTCTTCATAGTGTATATGTTTATTCGTGATGTTTCACAATGTACACAGTTATTCGTGATGTTTCACAATGTACACAGTTATTCGTGATATTTCACAATGTACACAGTTATTCATGATATTTCACAATGTACACAGTTATTCATGATATTTCACAATGTACACAGTTATTCATGATATTTCACAATGTACACAGTTATTCGTGATATTTCACAGTGTGCACAGTTATTCGTGATATTTCACAGTGTACACAGTTATTCGTGATGTTTCACAATGTACACAGTTATTCGTGATGTTTCACAATGTACACAGTTATTCATGATATTTCACAATGTACACAGTTATTCATGATATTTCGCAATGTACACAGTTATTCGTGATATTGTTTTTGTTTCTTCTCAATGTGCTCAGTAGTTCTTGCTTGTTTCCAAAGTGCACAGGCGTTCTTGTTTCTAATGTACACGGTCATTCATTTTTGTTTCCCAATGTATACAATTTTTTTTGTTTGTTCTCAATGTATACAATCGTTCTTGTTTGCTTCTTTACGTATAGAATCGTTCTTATTTATTTCCCAAAGTACACAGTGTTTCACAGTTTAAACAGATGTTCTTCTGTGTTTCCCAATGTAGACAGTCGGTCTTGTGTGTTTCCCAATGTAGACAGTCGGTCTTGTGTGTTTCCCAATGTAGACAGTCGGTCTTTTGTGTTTCACAATGTAGACAGTCGGTCTTGTGTGTTTCGCAATTTAGACAGTCGGTCTTGTGTGTTTCCCAATGAAGATTCTTCTGTGTGTCCCAATGTAAACAGTCGGTCTTGTGTGTTTCCCAATGTAGACAGTCGGTCTTGTGTGCTTCCCAATGTAGACAGTCGGTCTTGTGTGTTTCACAATGTAGACAGTCGGTCTTGTGTGTTTCCCAATGTAGACAGTCGGTCTTGTGTGTTTCCTAATGTAGACTGTCATTGTTGTGTTTCCCTATGTACATGATTGTTGTTGTGTGTTTCTCAGCGTCCACAATTGTTCTTATTTGCCTCCCAATATGAACAGCTATGAAATAAACTTTCCTATTTTTAGGATATGGTTGACATTTCTTCTTGCACAACAAGAGAACCCCTGGGGTCTTCAAGTGTTGTAATTGAAAATGTTAATATTGTATCTCGTTGCAGACGGGAACTTTTATGTGGCTAAAATTATAGTCGAACAGGTTTTGAATGAATTTTATGAGACCTTCCAAAAGTAGGCCACTGGTTATAGCTATTTATTCTCATTTTGTATCAGTATCTAAAAGCATTACATGGTGTGTGCTTTTTTCTTTCCATCTTTCTATCTTTATACCTTTCTTTATTTATTTCTGACTCTTTTTACTTTTCTTATTTATTGTGCATTTCCTTCTCCGACTACCTAGACTGACACCTTGCCGTCTTGACAGACGATAAACTGTCTGCCAGTTCGGGTTATTTATACCTCTCCTACCTCTCAATAATACAAAGTTTAGGATGAATTTAGAGACCTTGGGTTGCCCATGCAGCATGATCCCTCTCTCGAGCTGCCTAGGTTAAGTCATATGAAAGGTAGCATAAATACGTCTGGAACAAGACAATCTGCAGAAGCTTTGGGATCAGCAAAGCAATGCTCTAACCGTTCGCCTGTCAGAGCTTCCATCCTAGGCCAGTTGCCGGACATGGCTTAGGACCTGGTCCGCCCTGCCATGACATTTAATATGTAGCTTGCATTAACTCGCACTAAGATAAGTTGCGCTCCTCCGCCCGAAGCCGTTGGCATAATATGAAGTGTCGGGTTTGGAGAGCACTGCCCAAGATTCGGCGCTAGCAGAAAGCAGGTATTACCGTTTACTGTTATTCGGTAGCTCTGCCATATCTGACTAAGACCTGACGTAGTCCTACTACCACTAGTACAATAAAATCTCGGTTTTCGTTGCCGTCGGTTATCGGTTTCGGTTTCGTCGATCTTTTTCGCGAAAATGTGTTTCGGTTTTCGTCGGTTGTCTCGGATTTCGTCGACGTGTCTACATGACTTCTCTGCTAATTTTACGAAAACAAAGGACCCACGTGTTCTTATGCTCAGTTTGGCGTAGTTTTTCGTTGCGTGAGCATCACTTGCTAATAATAAAATAAGAGAGCGGTATCAAGATTGCTGAAATCGGCCACATGTACGGGAATTCGCCATCCTCGATAAGTTCCATTGTGGAGAAAAAGGAAGACATAAAGGGAAACTGAAGGAGGCTAATGTAGCGAAGGGCGTGAATGTACTAAAGAAACAGAGATCGCAAACAACTGAAGGTGTCGAACAGATAGCATTATTTTGAATAAATTAAACAATGTTAGATAGCATTTCTGTTTTGGGGGCAATGATATGTGAAAAGGCCAGACTGTTGTATGCCGATCTCATTAAGAAAATGCCTGAGGCGAGTGCTGGTGTGTTTAGTGCTTTTAAGGCCAGCAGAGATGGACTGGCATTACACAGCGTTACTAGCACGGCAAAAGGTGCAAGTTCGGACAAGTCTTGGACCGAAAATTGATATTAAACACTATATTTATTCTCTATAAAATGTGTTTTAGTATGTATTTTGGAGACGTCCATGACGAATTAATTGGATTTACATTGATTCAAATGGGAATAATTGCCTCGGTTTTCGTCTGTTTCGGATTTCGCCGATTGTTTTCGGACGGATTATCGACACCGAGGTTTTACTGTATTATTATTTGCTACTGCTATAGTAACAGTAGTTTTTCTCTTTAACTCTACAGCCATTCCTGTTGATACAGTTACTTCTATAATTACTACTTCTACTACTACTACTTTAGTCAGGTCTTAGTCAGATATGACTGAGCTACCGTATGACAGTAGACGGTACTACCTGCTTTCTATTAGCGCTGAATGTCGGGCGGCGATCACCAAACCCGACACCTCACATTGTGCCAACAGCTTCGGGCGGAAGAGTGCAATTGGAAGGGTACAAGCCTTGCCCTAGTGCGAGGAAATGCAACCTAAAGACTAAATGTCATGGCAGGGCAGACCAGGCCCTAAACTTTGGTCGGCAGCTGATCTAGGAAGGAAGCTCCGACATGCGGACAGTTAGAGTCAAATGTACACACTGATCTGGCAGCTTCTACAGCTTGTCTTGTTCCAGGCGTATTGATGTTACCTTTCCTCTGAAGTAAACTAGACAGGCAGAGAAAGGGATCATGCTGCGTGGGCAACACATGGTCTCTAAACCTAGCCCAGACTTTGTGCTATGGAGAGGTATATCTCTATTTTACAAACTATCGCATGTCAAGACGGCAAGGTGTCAGTCAGTTACTAACACTACTACTACTACTACTACTACTACTACTACTACTACTACTACTACTACTACTACTACTACTACTACTACTACTACTACTGCTACTACTACTACTACTACTACTACTACTACTACTACTACTACTATACTACCACCACCACCATAGTTGCTTGATTTAAGACATAACCTATTTTGTATTGTTTTCCAAGCTTTTAAGTCATAATGTATCTCTGAAGTGTCAACTTTACTGATCAGCAGATGGTGATCTGAATCCACATCTGTAAAAACAAAAATTATAAACCTCTTAAAACGTTTACGTGTAGAGGTGATTTAAGTAAAATGTGTGCTACAGACAATATTCATTTATTTTTATGTATCGTGTTTGGTGATACCCCAGTTACTATATATGTTCTTTCATGTGGGGAAAAACAATTCTGCCTATTATATATTGATTCTTCATCTCATCTCAGTTCGTTAATCTTGTACCATGCGGTGATTGGGGTGGAGTATAAAGAGCGGGAGAGTGCCCATGGACTCTGTTATTCCCTCTGTCAATGGTTAGCCTCTTCTTCTGGTTCTATTTGGTCTGCATCATGGCTTGTTGTGATATACTATTAGTTGGTAGCGTAGTTATTTGGCCGAACCATTTAACTTGATGTTTTCTAATGAAATCGTTTTTTTAATGTTGCATATCCTGTACATGACGTTGCAATCAACACCAGCATTTTTAAACTGCTGTTGGTGTACTAGGCAAGTTTTACGTTCAGTAGTTTGCAACCTATTATGTTGCATGAACTTTAAAGAGGGTAAATACAAAACTTGGACCGGCAATATTTTCAAACACTGCACAGTCATTAAAATATACCCTATACTCTAACATTCATGTAAAATTCCTCTTACCACTGCCGGTGCGTAACAATGGATCACATTTATGTTAACTTTTTGGCGGGGCGGGGGGGGGGGGGGGTGTTCTAAATGTTGTCATTATTCAAGAACTCATTGCTTCTCTTTCTAATAGTGCTTCCTCTGCCTCTTTAGATACCATTAGGGCCACTTCTTCACTGTGAGGGGTTGTTTCCTCATTGTGGGGTGAGAAAAGCATTGGTTCACCTGTGTTTATAAACTGTTTGCCTGCTCCGTTCCATCTTGTTTATCATAACCCAAAATGGTAACCTAATCATATTTCAATTATTCTGCCATCTTTCTCTTCTTATGCATATCTCTAACACTGTGTAGATTTTTATAGTGAAAGGGGAGGTAAGTCGGCAATCCAGACTCCTTGCGACGTCTCCGCATGGCTGCATATCTCTTGTAGAAGAGTCTTGTATGGCTGAGTTAGTCTTCTTTCATCTCTACAATTGTTCATGGTTCGCTGGATTTTGCAGTTACAGATTTTCACATCGTGGGGTTGCCACTCTCACAACGACATGCATGGTAGATTGCATTGTTACTATTCTCTGCTTCACTTAAGAAGCAGCGGCTGCATCAGGATATGACAATATAAGTTACAAACAATTAACGAACGAAAGGACTTTATTTTCAGAGGGTAACAAATTGGGCACGCAGGCCCATTTTACATTCGGCCCTTCCAATCACTCATCTTTCGTTCATCAGTACATAGTACTTTCACATAGGAAAAAAAATTGTCAAATGAATGTTGTAAACATAAACAATGCATGTTATGAGACAACCCCCCCCCAGCCACCCACCCATCCCTTATCCATCCGCGTGTCCCCCACACACACATCCACCACCCAACCACACACATACCCCAGGCGCATGCATGCCACCATCCATCCACCCATCCCAACCCACACATATCCCCAGGCACATGCATGCCACCATCCATCCACCCATCCCAAACCCACACATACCCCCAGACACATGCATGCCACCACCATCCATCCACCCATCCCCAACCCACACATACCCCCAGGCACATGCATGCCACCATCCATCCACCCATTCTCAACCCACACATACCCCCAGGCACATGTCATGCCACCATCCATCCACCCATCCCCAACCCACACATACCCCCAGGCACATGCATGCCACCATCCATCCACTCATCCACAACCCACACATCCCACACACACCCCCACCCACACCATCTTCCCACTCACACACACACACATCTCCCACCCACCACACATCCCCCACACACATCCCACCACCCACCCACACACAAACCCAGGCACACATGCATGCACCCACCCACCCATCACCCACCACACATCCCCACATTCACACATCTCCCCACCCACACACACACATCTTCCACCCATCCCATAACCTACCAAACACTCACCCAACCACATATCCTCCACCACCCACCCACTCCAAACCACCTAGCCAAACACACATCCCCCCACACACACATATTACCGCCAACTCACACATCCCGTACCTACCCACACACAAAACCCGCAACCACCCACACATCCCCCACTTACACACATACCCCACCCACAAATCTCCCCTCACTCAAACATCTGCATCTACACACCCACACATATATCCCCCCACCCCTACCCCCAACCTATACACACTTACCATCCAACACATCCTCCCCCCCCCCCCCCCGCCAACAATCCCCCCCCCCCGATCTCCAATCCCCCAATCACACATCCCTTAAACTACACATCTCCCTACCCATACACTCACACATCTCCCCACCCATACACACATCCCCACCCACCAACACATTCCCCATCCAAAAACACACACCTCCAACCCACACACACCCCACCACACACATCCGCCCATCCACACACATCCGCCGCCCATACATATCTTCCCACCCACACACACATCCTTCACCCGTACACTCATCTCTCACACACATCCATCCACTCACATACTCATCCATCAACCATTCACACCCACATATCCCCCACTCATCAACACATGCATCTCCCATCTACCACCCATACACACCCCAACCACCAAGCCAAACACACATCTCCCACCCTCACATACATCCTTCATCCACCCGCACATTCCACACCTTCCCCCACCCACCTCTCACCCTCACACATCTCCCCGCCAACACAACACCCCACCCATAAACACATTCCCCCACCCACACACACATCCCCCACATGCATTCCCCATACACATCCCCGTCCACACATCTCTCACCCCACACACACATCTCCCCACCCACCCACATACCCCTCACCTACAAACACCCTCACCACCCACACATACATCAATTATTTAGCTCCTGCGAAAAGATTAGAAATACTAAACACAGACACGGTGTAGATACCTTACAATGTACTCCATATACACGTGAAACGGAGTGAAAATTATCCAAACCAAGAAACAATCAATAATATATAATAATGAAGTAATACAATAAAACAATAAGTATTATAGAATACACAGGACAAACCGAGATTTCGATTCTAAGATTTTTTTTTCAAGGACAGGAATAAACAGATATAAAGAAAACAAAATGATAAAATAAAATAAAATAAATAATATTTTATTTTATCATTTTGTGTTTTTTCCGTCATGTTTCTGCATTAAGCCTGTGTCCTCCAATTGTGTTAGGTATAAGGTGATTCATTTAGAGTTCGTATGTTATCTTTCTAGCAATTATTTTTCTCCACAATTTTCTTCATAGTGTTCTGCATTGTGATGATTCTGTAGCAGCTAATAAGTGTATTGTTGTTTTCCAAGTTTGACTACAGCAATTAAGTTACTATGTAGCCAGATTTCTGGAATGGTGCCATTTCGAATGCCCATTATAGCATAGTAGATCTACTTGTTGTAGTGTGTTAATACCATCGTAGCAGACTTGTTTAGGTCTTGCAGTCATCAAATCATCGGTCATTTCTATCCCAGCTCATAATTCAGTTAACAATAGTTTTTGTAGCCAGCTGTTTATCACGGTCCTGTGCACGGTGTGTTTAATGTATCTTACAGTGAGTGCTTTTCCGTTCTCTTCGTCTGCCATTTTGTAAACCTGGTCTTCACTTTGAACATCTCTAACGCTCACCCTTTTGTAGTGGACCGTTTATGGACCTGTGGTGGGCTTAAACTGATTCGAAAAATTAGACGGGGACAGTCAAGATTTTTTTGGGTAAGTTGTAAGGGGGGAAAAGTACATAACTTGGTGACAACTGGCAAGATTCTGGGGAAAAGAACAAAGCGAAGGCAGAGAAGTATATATCTGGATGGTTTGGCCACATTTCATGGTCGAGACAACATCACAGATCAGATCTAGGACTCTGGTGATCGTTTGAGATGACGAAACATGATCATCTACGCTTATCGGCAAGGCACATGATGATGGGATCAAGACATCTTAAGGGATTTTTCTTTGTATACTTCTTGACAAAATGTTTCCCATTTGTTCCGCTTGTTTAGCAACTTCCTTGGTTATCATATTATGTCTTAATTCAGAAAGTACTTCCTATTGGTCTCCATGGCCAAAGGCTTGCGAACGCGGTTCATGAGCCGCTTACCAGGCGTTCGAAACGCAGCTGCTGCCGATTTGTGCAGCAGACCGTGTCGCGTTGTGTTTTAACGTGTTGGTATGGGAACCCGTCGTTCAGAAAGCAATGGCAAACTACTGAACATAAAAACTTGTCTAGTACATCAACAGCAGCTGAAAAATGCTGGTGTTGACTGCAACGTCCTGCAAGGGATATGCAACATTTTAAACAAAATGAGAGCTTATGGGTTGTTTTTTTCTTGTCAGGACTGAACTACAAGTCTTTTAAGTGTTCACGCCTTCTCCACCGCTTTATTCCAGCCATATTGACCAAGACAGCTACTTTGTTGGTTTTTTTGTTCATGAATTGTGATTCGTCTGGGTTTTCTTGATTGTGATAATTATATTATTCCCTGCTACGGTTGACTTGAAGCTGATTTCTGTTTAATATTGCCACACGAGTACAATGCCTGAATAATGGTCACTGCCATGATCGTCGTGGGCATGCTAGTGACCAGTCTGGGGTAAAGACTGATGATGTCAAAGACGGCAATCAAACTGTCCTCATCATTGAACCTACTGGCCCTTTCTGGTGCTTCTGTCCTCGTTTAGACAAATAAGATACAATGTTTACTTAAACATCTTCCAGCTCCTCATCTTGTTTGTTTGTGGATATTGTTCCCCCAGTTTGCTGCTTGCATTAGAAGTCGACGTGGCGAAGTGGTTTCGCTTTCCGAAAGTTGTGGGTTCAATTCCGGGCAACGTCTTTCGGTACACGAGTGCAATTTTCTTGGAGATTCCTGGGGATTGTCGCTGGAGCTACAGAGTTTGTGCTCTGTGGGACATTTTTAACAGGACGGCCTGCGGAAAGAGACCAAGCCATATGGGATCAAACCTGGTTAATGAAATTTATCCCCTCGCCTTTTAAGCCTTTTCGTTCTTTGCACTGAAGTTGTCACAGAAAATTATAATTTATTTTAGTTTCCATGATCTCTTGAAGGCACTGCCGTTTGCATGCATCCACTTTGGTGTTACGTGCATATACGTTAACTAACATGAAAGACTGCACCGCATATTCTATTTTCCTGAAGTTTATGTTGTCGTCATTCTATCTAGACAAGTCTTCATTTGCATCAACATTGTTTCTAAGCGTGAATGACATGAACTAATTGGTGTCTATTTGAAACATCAGAAGCTCATGTAGCGCGCCTTCGATCTGCGATGTAGATTAGTTCATTGACAATTAATGGTCTCTTATTTTAACTATTAACACTGGCATAATTCCAGTATAAGATGCTTTATTTCCGAATGGAGCAGGTACCATAGCCCTGTGTTACATATTTACACTATTCAAGGCAAAGATGGAAAATGAATGGTCTCTTATTTTAACTATTAAAACTGGCATAATTCCAGTATAAGATGCTTTATTTCCGAATGGAGCAGGTACCATAGCCCTGTGTTACATATTTACACTATTCAAGGCAAAGATGGAAAATGAATGGTCTCTTATTTTAACTATTAACACTGGCATAATTCCAGTATAAGATGCTTTATTTCCGAATGGAGCAGGTACCATAGCCCTGTGTTACATATTTACACTATTCAAGGCAAAGATGGAAAATGAATGGTCTCTTATTTTAACTATTAACACTTGCATAATTCCAGTATAAGATGCTTCCGGGAAGGTTAACCCGGTCAACAAATGCCCGCAGAAGTCGGATGTGTCGGCCTAACGGCGCAGGAACGCAGCTCTGCTGTAAACAGGCACAACGCAGTCACATCCGGAAAAAAAAACTCCGGATGAACGAAGAAGAAGAAGAAGAAGAAGTATAAGATGCTTTATTTCCGAATGGAGCAGGTACCATAGCCCTATGTTACATATTTACACTATTCAATGTAAAGATGGAAACAAAGAAAGAGGCCGACCACGTAAACGTTGGACGGAGGGAATAGCAGAGTCTATGGGAATATCGATACATGAAGCCCATAATCGGGCACTCTCGCGATGTTTATACTTCACCTCGACACCGCAAGGTACAAGAGGAACATGATGAGATGAGATGAGATGAAGGCAAAGAAAAAAAAAACGACAGACAAAACAACAGATTGTAAACATCCAGAACCAGAAATATGTCGCGTGTTCCTGCCTGTTGTGATTTGTATTTGTCAGTACAAGGAATGTGAGTATTTCCCCTAGTTTGCTCCACTCTCTGTGTATTTCTAATTAGTCTAATTAAATTTCTCTGCATTTCTTTTTATATATTTTTTTTCTGATATTCTTTCTTATATTTTTTTTTCCATTCGTCATCTACAAGATTTCATATGTTATCCATTTTTATTTTTATTTTTATTTTTTAATTCATGTATAGAATAGCGAGTTATGATTCTTGACAGCCTTATGCCATGGCAAGGTGGGGGGGGGGGGGGGAAAGAAGAGGGAGAGAGAAGAGAGGGGGGGGGTCAGCGCACGAACTAGTACATGCTGTTGGAGATTGTACGATGTGGAGAAGCAAGATCACCCATGTCAGTAAACAAGGCACGTGATGATGATGATTTATAGGATGAATTATTTCTTGATATAGCTGTATTGGTTCACACAACATATCCCATCATTCGTCAAACGTATGTACTGTCTCCATGGCTTTATATCCGTTCAGTTAACATTGTACCTTTCCTTAATTTCCTTGTTTATGTAGTGCCAGATCTAACTCTGCAGCGTCTTAAGTGTTAATATCTTCTTTCCTATAAAAGGAACATGATCAATGTAGCAATCTGTTCCTGGTCTAGCTTTGGCTTTTACTAAACTGCTATTGGAATCTCTTAGAGATCAATAGTCGATTTCTTCTTCTTCTTCGTTCACCTCCAGGCGTCAATATTAATAAATTCAAAGAAATTATCCGTTAACTTAAGCTTGTTGATATCCCCATCGAGTTTGTCCTCAAATGGAGCGGTGTAAGTTACAATACTTTCCTCTGTTCTGCACATGTTGAATACTTCTGAAAGGCAGTGTTTAGTTGCCAATTTATCAGTTTCATTCGTCAGTTTCTCCTATCGTTAGTATATTATTTTTATATTTTATTTTATTTTATTTTTATTTACATTTTATTTTATTATTTATGAGGCTGAGTGGTCTCGAGGTATAGTGTCCACCTCGTGTGCTAGAGGTCCCGGGTTCAAGCCCCGGTGAGGGCCAGGATTTTTTCACGTAGGACTTCTAGTAACAAAAATTTCCCCTGGTCTCTGGGTAGTGAGATCGGACGCCCGTGTGTATTGTTGCGCACGTAAAAACTCCCTTGGCAGTTGGAAATCGAAAAAAAAGTAGCCAGACGGCGCTGCCCGGGCAAAATTTAGAATTAAAAATCTACCCAAAGTATTTCAGGATCCTCGCAGGTGCTACGGAGTTCGTGCACTGAGCTGAGATTATCCGGACCCAGTCTTGAATTAGAAGTAGAACGGAGCACTTATGGGTTACACCCGTGTGCCGTCATGTTGATCCGTTGACTAAACTAAACTAAACTAATTTATTATTACATATATTATGCAAGCAGACCTGGGCTCCCCATCTGATTCAGCCTAAAATGATTACTGCCATGAGTAAGTTAAAGGCCAAGACCGCGAGCAGATTCTTGTAAACAGATCATTGCTTACAGTTTAGTTTACTTGTTGAGTAATCTCAAACCTAGTGACCAAAGCTTTGGTGCATTAGCGTTGACATCGCTGCTTTGGTTGCAACAAACACACATCATGAGTGGGCTTGTTAGTATCCTGATGTTGTTGCTGTTTATCATATTATAATTCCAACTACATTTTCATGGATGACGAACGACATTTTACCAACCTTTAAGCTTGACAGGATAACGGTTCTTTCATAATATAACGTTTCTCTTCTGATTACAGTTCGCATTATTTCTCATGATCACACAATCATATTGTCATACATGCCATACTACACCGATCTAAAATGATAACACATCGGCGGAAATATATAATTTGCTATTGCAATGTCTCAGCTCTCAAAGCGTATAGCGCACCTAAAATGCAACAAGAGCTAACTTTGACTCTTGACAAGTATCAGGAAAAGTTTTAGTTAGTAAAGATGACTGTGTAGTATTGACCACATCACCCACCGAGTGTCGATTGGTCTATAAAAATGTTGGCCTAGCACCATATACTCAGTACGTCAAAATGTGTGAAAAGAGGTCCTTTACTTTTTGTTATTGTACTGATGACTCCCACTATTAGTTATTTCAAAAGTTGTGCACTGGTCCAATGCCTAGTCTAACTCATGATAAAATACAGCCATTTCTTCTATGCAATCTGCTTCTAACTATTATATTGATATCTAGGGGTTGGTCATGCAGCTTCACTTACAGCACTCAGATTATCCGCCATCCTGTAACATGCTTACTTTTTGATGATCCAAAATTATACCAACTCCTCTTTCGTATTCTTCCCCACTGAGTAGACAATTGTGTGTTTATCTAAATATTTTCCCCTTTACCCATGAACATATTTTATTCATATCTAAATTGTGTATGAATGCACATGAGCGGCGCATTACGGGGTGACCCTTTGCCGTGAAGTTGGAACCGCGACTAACTAACTGTCAGCAGTCATATTGTATCATCGGCATATATAATGTTATTGATGTTACGTCCCACAATGATGATTCATTTCTCTCTCTCTCTCTCTCTCTCTCTCTCTCTCTCTCTCTCTCTCTCTCTCTCTCGCTCTCTCTCTCTCTCGCTCTCCCTCTCCCTCTCCCTCTCTCTCTCCCTCTCACTTTCTCTCTCTCTCTCTCTCTCTCTCTCTCTCTCTCTCTCTCTCTCTCTCTCTCTCTCTCTCCTATCTTGATAGGCTGATATAGACGTAGTTCAGTATCAATCTTTATAGCGGCTTGTTGTTTTCAATATATGTTTATTACAAGTCTAAGGTCTTTCCCATCAATTTGTAGAGCTGCAAGCATTTTCATCGTGTTGACATGTCTTACTTTATCGAAAGCCTTTGTGTAGTCAATAAAGCAAAGAATTACGTCTTTGTTTACTTCTATAAAACATATTACAACGTCTACTATCTGCATTCTCCAATGTTTGTTCTGAATTTGGTTTAACAATTAGCAAAAAGAAACACAGATTATGTCACAAAGTGCACATGGGGTACCATCAATCTATATTGACGACGCCGAACTGGAGATAGTAGATTTTACATATCTAGGATCAGAAGTAAATAACACATCATCCCTAGATCAGGAAATCAACATCAGCATTGGTAGGGCAGCAACAAGAATGAACAGGTTAACAAAAAGAGTCTGGGTGAACAGGAAGCTTACAGCCAAAACATAAGTCCTTGTCTATCAAGCCTGTGTCCTTAATACTCTTATTTATGGCAGTGAATCCTGGTCAACTTACTCACACCAAGAGAAACGTTTAAACAGCTGTTATATGCAGTGTCTGTGGAGAATATCTGGTATTAAGTGGCAAGACAAAATCACAAATACTGAAGTATTGGACAGATCAGGTTGTGTGACGGTGTATTCCATGCTCAGTCTTTGTAGACTTAGATGGATAGGACATGTTAGAAGGATGTATGATGATAGAATGCCAAAGGACATCTTTTTTTGGTGAATTACAGATGGGCATGAGATCTCGGTGTCAGCCTCTACTACGATACAAAAATGTGTGTAAGCGGGACTTGACTGACAAAGGCATTGTGTAGTGCATGAAGGGCAAATATCAGAAATTGAATAAAGACAAAGGAGAAAATTATTGCAGATAGGCCAGACACTGAGCATGTGAGACGTAAGATGGTGCATGATGGTGGAAATGATCATATGTTCACAAACATCCATTGTGGATGACGATTTACAGCGCGAATTGGTATGATCAGTGACATTCGTTCCCACCACGGGTTGTAATTATGCCTTTTTAAAGCACAATGTAACAAGACGGCAAGGTGCCAATGAATGAATGAATAAAACATAATCGGCTTATTATATGCCGATAAGCGTGGGCGGTCATGATTGGCCATTTCATTCGACCACCAGAGTTGTAGATCAGCTCAGTGTTCTTGTTTCGACCATGCCACGTGGCCAAGCCATCCAGGTATTTACTTCTCTGTCTTCCCTTGTTCTCTTCCCCTCGATCTTGCCAGTTGTCACCAAGTTCTCTAATTTATTTTTTCTCATAACATGCTAAAAAAATGTTGACTGTCAACTGTCATTTCTTCTTCTGCGTTCATCCGGAGTTTTTTTTTTTTTTCGGACGTGATTGCGTTGTGTTTGTTTACAGCAGAGCTGCATTCTTGCGCAGTTAGGCAGACACATCCGACTTCTGCGGGCATTTGTTGACCGGGTTAACCTTCCCGGGGGTTTCTTAGGACGTTTGACTCTCACTGTTGTGGTGTTATCCCCCATCCCAGCTGGCCCATATAGAACAGCCAAAGACATCCTGGTCAGCCCTCAAGGGAAGGCAGGGGCAGACCATGGGCATTCCCCGCCATCCAAGGAGGCTTCCATACTTGCAGAGCTGACACACAGCGCTCTGGTACTGGGCTCACCCAAGGAATCGTCACGTCCTGCACATGGCTGCTTAGCCTCACTTCCGTATATTGGGCCTTCCGTTCACCATAGGCTGTTCTTCCGGAAACCAGAAGAATGCAGTCTGCAGATGACATCCACACAGTGAGCTTTCGATTCGGACATTCCACGTGATGGATTTGGTATCCAAGCAATATTCCATTTCGTGCCACTAGGACACTTTTTCCACCTTTTATGAAGCCCACACAGTGAGCTTTTGATTCTGACTTTCCACGTAATGGATTTGCTTTCCAAGCAATATTCCATTTCATGCCTCTGGGACGCTTTTGTAACCGACATACCTGTGGTATGAAGTGTGGCAGTCTAAATACTTTTTCATGCACCTTTAAATGTCAACCTGAATGCAGTTAAAGTAAGCTGCAGTCAACTTGAGCTTGTTGATATCTCCATAGAGCTTGTCCTCAAATGAAGCAGGTGTGGGCCAACATATCTTTCTCTGTTCTGCATATATTGGGCACTCCTGCAGCAAATGTTTAGCTGTCATTTTACCAGTTCCACAATTACATTCATCAGTATCTCCTATCTTTAGTTTATTGAACAAGTGGTATTTCAGCCTGTTATGTCCTGTGCGGAGTCTGAAGATTGCTACGTGTTCTCTTCGGTCGAGTTTGTAATATGCATCATCCTTCTGGTGGCCTGGATGCTCTGATTCCCATTTGGTTCTATAAGTGCTTTTTATAAACCTTTTTGCCTCATTATAGGTTATGTCTGTGTCAGGCTGTGGTAATCGTCCACCCTCTTTTGCTAGTCTGTCAGCCTCTTCATTTCCAGGTATACTGCAATGTGATGGGATCCACTGTATTACAACTTTTTTTTAGATTTCTGGCATAGACCATGGAGTGCTGCTCTTAGGTCAGCTATTTCTGTGCTGTAATTGCTCTTCAGTATTGAGACAGCTGACTTTGCATCTGTGAAGATAGCTATTTGCTTCTCTTTATTTTCCTCCATCAAGACCATGTCTGCTGCAGATTTCAATGCCTCTACCTCCGCTTTGAAGTTACTTGAAAATTTTCCAGTTCCCACTGACTGTTTTCTTCACTCCATTTTTTTAAATTTTAGGCTCTTCCATTTTCTTTTGAATTTTTGGCTGATCCATCTGTATGTGCATGGGTCCAATTGCTACTTGGGTAATGTTCTTTTATGTAGTTTAGGGATATTTTTCTTCTTTCGGTTTCATTCTGAGTGTTCTTTTTCTCAATACCAGGAATGTTTTCTATCATCTCAGGCAGTTGCTGCTGTCTCCAAGCTGGGAACTTGTGTGTATTGTAAATGGGTTTGACTCTTGATATGTTAAGTATGGGATCTGCCCTAATCTTTCGTTTTGCAGTTTCTACAAAGTTGCTACTCATCAGTCTTCCCTTTCCAAAACCATTAAACCTGTTATACATAGGGTGGTCTGTTAATCTTCTAAATTTTTCTACTTGTTGCTGGGCTCTGCTATCTCTTCTATCCTGCATTGGTTGTAAACAAGTGATCTTCTTTTTAGTTCATTAATAGGCGTTGTCTTCAGGCTTCCAGTTGTGATTCGCATTCCTTGATTTTGGACCCTACTTATTTTGTTAAAGTTTGACTTAGCTGCTGTTGCCCAAGCTGCATTGCCATATTCCAGTACTGGCCTCACCCAGTCCAGTATATAACTTCTTGAGAACTTTCTCATCTGCTCCCCGACTCCTAGATAGTTTGCATTTTCTTCATGGCGCAATATTTTTCCATTCAATACTAGCTTAGGTTGCTGAGTTTTATTTGAGAGGGAGAACACTGTGCATGTTGTTTTCTCCTCACTTATCTTCACTAGCCATGATTTTGACCAGTCCTCTAGCGCTAATAAGGCTTGCTGTATTCTGCTGTTAGCTGTATTAATATATTCTTCAGATGTCCATATGGCTAGGTCATCTGCAAAGGAGGATGTGTGTACTCTGGCTGGAAAATTTTCCATGATGTCATTTATATATGATAGGAATAATGTTGGTGAAAGAACTCCTACTTGGGGGACACCTTGCTCCAACAGCATCATTTTGCTGGTTTGTCCTTGTACTTTTGTCCTGGAAATTCTGTTCTCAAGGTAGTGGCTGATCCATTTATACATTTTTCCACAAACATGCATTTTTTGCAGTTTTACTTTCAGTCCTTCCTTCCATACTTTATCAAATGCTTTTTCTAAATCTATCGTTGGTTTTTCTGTCTGTCCATGGTATTCTTTGCATTCTCCTCAGAAACAGCATTTCAACAGCCATCAGATGTTTTTTAGCTTGACTGCTCTTGTCCACTGCTTCACACCCATACAAAAGTAGGCTCTATGTAGCACCTCAACTCTTTTTCTCGTAGCAATTGACATCTTTTTATTGGCCAGAACATATGATCACTAGAATTCGGCCCAAGCTTTGTGTTTTGGAGAGATTATAACTCCATCCCTGGTTTCTGCTTTGGGTTGTATTTATTATGCCTTTTCTTGAAGCACAATGTAACAAATTATTGTTTGTCAAGACGCAAGATGCCAGCAGCAATGTCACAGTAGGGTTGAACCCCTTATCCCTCTATCAGTGCACTGGTATTTACAAGCAAGCGGTGTGTTGTCGAGGCCCATACGGTGGAGCAAAGAATAGTAACACTGTTGCCTATCATGAACGTCGTAAGAGACGACTAAGGAGGCTATGGTTTCGTCGCCCTGCTACTGAGTGAGTGCGTGGCGCAACACTATGAGCTGTGAATTTCGCGTGGAATGCTTTTGCATCTGTCCGCGGTTGTTTTTCGGGTGAACTGCATGTTCGGAACGATGACGGCCGGCTGTTGCTGGATTGACTGGTTTGCCTTTTCGGTTCACGAGTGCATTTTTCAGGAGACTCCTGGGAGTCGTCGCTGTAGCTACGGAGTTCGTGCTTTGTGCGGCGCTTTCGGTGGGTCGCCCTGCAGAAAGAGTCCGAGCCATATGGGATAAAACCCCGGTCACTCCCCCGATGTGTCTCCACCTTGACGTGGTGGGGGAGCTTGCGTGTCCCATCGACCCCATTTGCTTGCCAATGGATGAAAAACTACATATCGGACAGCTTATGGGATAGGGACCAGACTAAGAGAGACACAACCTGCTGCTCTGCGGGTTAGACTGAGGTGAGGATAGCAGTCAAAAATTCAAATCAGGTGCACGAAGGCAGAAGTTCTTGGTCCGGACAAAACACTTAAGGCTCCCTGTCGAGGGCTGTGGCTGAACGCCCCTAAGCCACAAACCCTCGGATCTGAGAGCCGGGCCAATCCCCTCCTACCGAAAAATAGAGGCGTGATACTGAGCAAGCTACATGCTCAGGTCTGATACATGTTCGAAGGCTCTCAGCTGGGGGATATGAGAGATTCCCGGATGAGAGGGCCAGGCCGTTTCTCGTTCACTGCTGCACGAAGGTAAGGTGCTGAGCCGGCAGCACATGTAGCCTACCTCGTGAGCGAGTACAAAAAGTCAGAAAAGTGCCCCAGTCGAAGGAAATGGTTACGAAAACTGTCTGTTTCTAACTCATAGAGAGTGTAGACAAAAGTGGAAGAACGTCTCAATGACGCGAAATGGAACGCACGGCGAGCGAACCTATTGCGTGGTCTGAAGTCAAAAATAAAAGCTTACCGAGTGGATGTCGCTCGCAGTCTGACCGCTCCTGGTGTGTGCTTGAGCGATCAGTGGCAAGCGAGTTTCCCAACACATGGAAGTGAGGAACTAAAGCAGCCATGAGCAGGACGTGGCAACTCCTTGGGTGAGCCCAGTCTCAGAGCAATATGTGCCGGCTCTGCAATTATGGAAGCCTCCTTGGATAGCGAGGGAATGCCCATGGTCTGCCCCTGCCTTCCCTTGAGGGCCGACCGCGATGTCGTTGATCGTTCTATCTTGACCAGCTGAGATGTTGGCGACATCACAACAGTCTAAAGTGCCTCGAAACCAGAGGAAGGCTAACCTCATTAAAAAATGCCCGCCGGAAGTCGGAAGTGTCGTCCCACGGGTGGCAAACTAAAAATTGACACTACGCAATTACGTCCGAGTGAAATGTCTCGTCCGAATGTCTCTCGTGCTAGGAACAGCTCTGACTACCTAGTTTCCGAATGCCGCTCTTGTTCGGAACAGCTCTGACTAGGTAGTTTTCCGAATGTCTGTCGTGCCTGGAACAGCTCTGACGGGCGCAACGACAAGCACATGTCCGAAAACTCGCTGAGTAGGTACCGTCTGCAACCCTGTCTGGTTTGTGCGGGAATGGCCCGGGGCAAACGAAATGACCAATATATTGAAGTGAGGATTTAAAGCAGCCATGAGCAGGACGTGAGCCCACGGTGAGCCCAGAACCAGGGCGCTGTGTTGGCCCTGCAACTATGAAAGCAGCCTTGGATGGCGGAAAATGCTATGGAATGTCCCTGCCTTCCTTTGAGGGATGACCGTTGTCTTCGACCGTTCAACTTTGGCCAGCTGGGTTGTAGATGGCACCACAAAAGTGAGTCTCCCAGGAATGCTACCTGGTCAAAAAAGCACGCCATAGTCGGATGTGTTGGCCTACGGGTTTCGGCCCAAGGGCGCATAACAGACACACCGCAATCACATCTGAAAAAACACTCCGGATGAACGAAAAGAAGAAAAAGAAGAAACCCCGGTCCATGAAGTCTTTCTGGTTACTGCCGTTTTCAGCGACGATGAATTATTTTTCGTGGAGGATTGTGTTGGTATTCTGGCGGCGGCATTATGCACAGTGTACCTGTGGGTGGCTGTTGGCTTGCCGACACTCCTGTCTATTCCATTGTTCACATTGGGCAGTGAGGAGCATTTTGTGAATACTGGCACAGGAACGGGGCAATATGGGGACGACCCGAACTAAGCAAGCGGTGTTATACTTTCAGCCACAACGTATATTCTGGTATACATACGCTGGAATCCTTGCCAGTGTTAAAGTGTGTGTGCACGGTTTGTATCTGTGCCCTGAAAAGGGTTTTATCTATTACTATTAAAGTGATATTAGTGTACAGACTTCTCCTGCTAGCAAAATACTGTACCATCTCCATGGGAACTGTTGTGTAGCTCTCCTTCCCCTTTCCAAGCTCAGATATGGTTGTGCCAGACTAGACATGGAATGTCACATCTGTGAAGAGGCATATTAAGATGAAACCAGGTCATGATTCTTCTAGAAGTGCCTTAGAGAGAGAACTAGACATATTCCAGTGAATCAAGAGGTGGGAAAAGATGCTGCACTGGATAGGACACACACTGATAACCTGAGAATAATATAACCATAAAGTCCTATCACTAGAAGCAGGGTAAACAAAATTCTGGGAAACCTAAAACCACATGCAGAAGAGAAACAGAAATGAACATGGGAGGACATGGAGTGAGGTGCAGGAGATAGTAAAGTGGAGGACTGCTTGGTATCAGCTGGTTGAGGACCTATGTTCCAATATGGGACAATGGACAGGGAGAAGGTCATGATTCAGCACAGCACATAAGGGCTGGTTGGGATTAAACCTAGGTTGGTCATCTTTTCTCCGCAGGTTTTAGATATTCCATTGTCAACAGATTCAAGCCCAATGCCTGACAGTGCAACGAAGGAAATAAGTCAAACACGTCAAGTATAAGAGAAGGCTTATAATTTCTAAAGCAGTATGTTATGATTGAGATTGTGACTAAATCTCACTCTAATCATGGTTGATCGTCTTGTGCAAGAAGCACGCTTTCGACCGCGCCCAGGAGAGAAACGTATCTTTTAAACACGATACTAGAGCTGAGACCATGGTAGGGGTTAGACAGCTCAGACTCGGCAATGGCAACATTTATGTTGCCACCAATTTTAGATATTATTTGTAGGTGTTTTATATTTATATAAGTGTTTTATGACCGATACCAGCTCCGTGGTGAAGGGGTTGCAGGCATGGTATGTAATCCCGCATACCGCATTCAAAACACAGCTGTGTTGGTTTTTTATAAATGGTATGGGTGCCGATCGTTCAGAAAGCAATGACAAACTACTGAACGTAAACTTGCCCAGGAATCACGAACAGCCAAAAAATGCTGGTGTTGACTGCTACGTCCAGTAAAAGGATACGCAACTAACTTTTTATGATCGATAGCATGATGATGTGATTGTGTTAATGTTGTAAACATGTAATGAATACGAACCAGTATTCTGTTGTACTTGGAGTTCTTAAATGTTATGCACTAACCATGACAATGTAATTCCAAAATATAACACTCAAATGTCATCTCACGCCCCATCAAGTGCTTGTCCATTACTGGATTACCTATACTAGTTTTTAAATTTGTCATAGTTTGAGTTGAAAATCTAAAATGTTTATCAGGTTAAATAAACATTACGAATGTTGTCGTAATGTTACATTCTCTCCAGAACGCAGTCTTCTCTTTTTCACACCAAACATGCGCAAGCTAATTATTGTTATCTTGTAATCAAACAAATACCAACACACTAAACAATTTAACCAAGTAACTGTTAATGCCAGTATGTTGTTTAATTGAGCCATATCCCTTCCACAGAGAAATGAGACAGCTGTAATTAAGTGTAGTGAAGACTAAGTAGTATACATCTGACTTACAAAAACAAAAATCACAGTTTACATTCCACAGCTGTATAAGTGTACATAAAAATACAATTTTGAAAATTACAACAAGCTGAAAACTTGGCATTCATATGTGATGGTGATATGTTCTGGTCACAAAATAACACTTCAAAAGTGTTGATACAGATGTAGAATAAAATCAAATAACATGTGTAAATAGAGACATGTTAAAAGATCATATCTAAATGGAATATCTTTTTAAAAACATATAAAAAGATAAAACATATAGAGAACATGATTATAAAGAACAACATGATTTCAACAACAAAGACACATGAATATGCAAACAGGCAATATTCATTGTGGTGGAATGAATTGGTTATCAGATCAAATAAGGGTGCCTGGAAACTTTGTTCATACTAACAATTAAAACACACACCTCTGTCATCTGTGCTGTGGTGTGATTAAACACATCCAACTCACTGGCTATTTACTAGTTATATCTTTCATAAAGTTGTCAATTTGCTAATTCAGCTATAAAGTCCTGCCTGGAGGCCTTGAATTCTTCAGGTACACAGCTCAATCAGTTGAGGCCCAGCTTGCGCTTCAGAGAATCTGGCATCTCTGGTGGTGGTGGTCGGGGCAGACGGAATGCCACTTTAACAGAGTCATAGATGAACCATTGAAGGGCGGTCAGTGTTCCAATCATGATGATCCTGGGGAACAAGCCCTTCCACATGCCTGACAAACAAAGAAACAACAGCAGAATTAGTTGCTGGCAGCTCAATATGCCTATCTAATACAATGTTTACAGTTAATTACTGGAAACACTACATCTTGTTGGGACAAGTAAATCTTCTTCTTCTGCGTTCATCCGGAGGTTTTTTTTCCGGACGTGATTGCGTTGTGCCTGTTTACAGCAGAGCTGCGTTCTTGCGCTGTTAGGCCGACACATCCGACTTCTGCGGGCATTTGTTGACTGGGTCAACCTTCCCAGGACTCTCACTGTTGTGGTGTTATCCCCCATCCCAGCTGGCCCATATAGAACAGCCAAAGGCATCCTGGTCAGCTCTCAAGGGAAGACGGGCAGACCATGGGCATTCCCCAACATCCAAGGAGGCTTCCATAATTGCAGAGCCAACACACAGTGCTCTGGTACTGGGCTCACCCAGGACAAGTAATTGTAAATGAGCATGTTGCATCTGTCAATATAGGGTAAGTCTATTTCCTTGTCATTTAGTCATATTGGGGATATAGTGTTAGGTCTAGATATTCCAAGACTGAACAGAACATGGGGTAATATTGTGTCCTGACACTCATTTCATGAAAATGGGTTGACCATAAAGCTGCACTCATTGATATAAACTCAGCCCAGTTACTACTTGCTTATCATAGTCATCATCATGTGCTTTGCCTACTGACATAGGTGATCAAGTATCTCCATAGCTTCCATTCTCCAAAAGACTATCAAAACCTGGAGGTGTCCAACCCTCTCCTGGCAGTAGAATTGAAACATACTGCAGATATTTCTTGTGGGTAGATTTCTTACGTGAAATGTCACCAAAGACAGCTGCTCTTTGCCCTTTACAGTTTATGTGCACCTATGTCTCACTAATGGATTGTGTCAGCAGCTACCCAGTTTCATCCCAATAACCCACCCACCCTAGTGTGTGGAGATGTCAAAAAACCACCAGACAATGCTTTACTTTGTAGTTTCATTCCCTTCTACCCATAGCTCTTTCAGTCTGCTTGTTGTTGTTTATCAGTGAATCCTTGGTAGTCACTGAGATTTAAATATTTGGCTTCTCTGTGTTGGCCATGACAGCCAATTTCTCATTGTGCAGAAATGTCTCAACCTCCAAAGCAGGAATGCTCCATTTTGATGCTCTGGGGTGGAAATCATCTGCAAAAATATGTGGTTGGATACCTTATCTTGCCACTTATACAGCCTTCAAATAACTAATCTCTGAAGCTTATGGCTGGACTGTTTAGGTTGTGGTTTTAAGTTTATCATATCTAGAAATAGTATGTAATCATCATCAACCCAGTTTTTGCTCATATCCTCACTTCATGGCTTAGAAACTACCAGGGCGCTGTTCTTTGGGTGATAAACTCTCATAATGCCTCCCTTTTCTCTCAATAATAATTCCAGGTATTTTCAAAAGGCTGGCATTAGTCCAGGTCCTTACTCCCTGCTTGATGTTATGCTGTTTTCTCTGTGATCCACCATTATTCTTTGTTTTTAGGCGTGCTGTCTTTATTTTCCAATTCTATTTAATACTGTGCTTACGACAGTGTTTCTGAATTAACTTACAAGCAGTGTTCCTTCTAAGTCATGCTGGTGTGAACTGGTGCAAACATTTTTAGCCCTAGTTACACATATTTTTAGCTCAAAGCACAAGCAGAGACAGAATGCAAAATGTACTCAATGGCTTTCTTGTGTTCGCTAGCTGTGAACTTCAGCGTAAAGTCCTGTATGTCAGATGAACACATCCTGTTGTCCAACATCAGTATGATGTCATACAGGACCTGAGATGTGCGTGAGTATCCGCTGTCCCAAGTCTGGCTTATTGGTGTGCAGACTGGTGGTTCCTCGCTATGCAGGCAGACACTCTCCGATTTCGGAAGACTCAATGGCTAAATGTAGACTTGATCACAATTTTATTGCTAATAGTAGTTTTCTTCTTTTGCACTCAATATTGAGTAATTTTTGCCCATGAACACTGCAGCAAATAGATGAATGCTGACAAGGTCACCGGGGTGAATGACTATTCTCTATCAAGGATCGCATACAGAACAAAGCTATGCGGGTCATTCTGGGATGCACTAGAGACACCCCAGTAGTGTGTATGTGTTACATCCTTGGTCTGCCGACTGTTGCTGGTAGGCTCAAGGTGATGCAGGCGAAGGCATACCTCAGAGTAGCTGCAGACACAGACCACCCACTGCATGAGGCGCTGGACGCAGTTAAGGACCAGCGACTGATAAGAAGGAAATCATGGATGGCTCAGGCGGAGGATATGATCAGACAGGTGTGCCCCCTGGAGAACATTAGGCGAGGAGAGGAGGGGTCAGAGTGCCAGCGGATCAGTCAGACTTGTGCAGAGTTATAATCACATTAAGCCGGGAGTGCAGGGAGTGGCCAGCAGGGGCCACGGAAGTGGAAATCCAGCAACTAATTCAGGACAATGCTCACTCGAGTGATGTGATTATCTACACAGATGGTTCGGTGTCAAAAGGTGAGAGAAGTGGCTGGGGTTTCATAGCCAAAGCTAATGGTCGATGTTTGGGGCAGGAAAGCCTGGCATATGATACCACAACATCCAGCTTAAGAATGGAAGTGGAGGCAGTCACTGCGGCTCTCCGCTGGATGGAAAATATGACACACACACACACATCGTGATTGTAACTGACTCAGAAAGCATGCTGACGAGGGTGAGGACGGGCAGTCTTCGTGCGGAGTGGCTTGCTTCACTTCGGAGGTCACGGGTGACAAGCATCGCCTGGATCTTTTCTCCGGGGCATGCCGGTGTGCTCGGAAATGAACAGGTAGACAGATTGGCTAGCTCTGCAGAACTTGGTGGAGTATTGATACATGACAAGGCAGACGTGGTTGCGGCCTTGTGGGAGCACATGCACACCTCAGAGGAGCAAATGGATTACCATGGTCTGGCAAGAATGAGACAGCGAGGAGTGACGAAGGGATCTGGCCGACGCTCAACGCTCAAAGGAAAGGCGAGACGGACTCATAATCAGATTGCTACTGGTACTATTAGTGTTGGAACTCTTCGCTGGCTGCTGAGGATGGGGACGGAGCACTTATGGGAATGCCCCGAATGCTGTGATGTTGATTCCTAAATCAATCAATCAATCAATCAAAGATGAGAAATGATGACAAAGTATCACCCAATCATAACTGAGTAGAAAAACTATGCTTACTGTATGTGATTATAAATATTTAATTCATGTAATGTAATTTTATAATTTTTTAACAGTTTGTCATGCCGTTTGTATACTTGAATTAACACAAAACAATTACCAAATGCAGTCTCTCTACTTACCCAAAAGCCCTAGAGATTTTGCAACATCTACAAAGTTGCTGCCTTTTTTCTGGTTCAGTTTGGACACAATTGTGTCAGCAGGGTGGGAGACAATGGCACAGAATACACCAGCTGCAACATGTTCAAGATACAACATCAGTAATTTAAACACAAAATACTCATTACGTTATTTTGATACAATATAAAATACAATGTCTGGAAAAGGCTAATGAAACTAGAACAGGGGTGTCAAACTCAATCGCTCAGAGGGCCAAAACTAAAATCACTCGTAAGGTTGCGGGCCGGACAGGATAAACATTCAATAAGCCGAAAATAAACCTTTTTTAAACATTAATATAAATTAAAACAGAAAAAAGTTTTAATAATAAAACATCATTGGTATACACATTTTCACTCTTATGTCAATTTGTCAGAGCACGATGAGTGGCATCTTTTCTTGGCTACAAGTTCGTTTATGTTGGGAGTAATGTTTTGTGTCATTGAGATTCTCATGATGGACTGCAAGTGTTCATCAGTGAGACGACTCCTGATGTGATGTTTTGTTAATCTTCATCACAGAAAACAGCTGCTCACACAGATATGTGCTACCAAACATGCTCAAGGTTCGAGCCGCATGTAGACGAAGCCGGGGCATCTCTTCAGGAATGAAACGAGTGAACTGTGCAGGCCCCAAATGGTCGTACTTTGCCTTTAGTGTCCCATTACACTGCAGCTCTATTAACTCTGCAAATTTACAAGTGCAGTTTCCACATCTATGGCATATGGATTACGAAACAGCTTGAAATTACTTATCAGGTTAGCCAAAGTGGGAAAAGGTGATGTAATATCCGGGCATTACACTACTTTCATTTTGTATGCGCCAATCCAAAACAAGCATCTGAACGTTGCTAAGTAACTATAACGACGAACACTAACTCACTACACAACTTTTATTTTCACTTATTCTGATCGAAGTGAGAACGCTCTCAGGTAGCCTATCATTCGGAAGGCTGCTAATTAGGGAATTTGATTTGCACTTTATATCGTGACCATAAAAAATATTTTTGCCTAATATTCTCTCTTTGGCCGAATATATTTGTACGTCGGTTGAGACCTCTCGGACCTGATGAGATTGTACAGTGGGCCAGATGTGGCCTGCAGGCCTTGAGTTTGACATGTGTGAACTAGAATATTATATATATAACTTTCTTTGGTCATGTGATGAGAAGAGGGGCAATGGAAAACATTGTAACAACTGGAAAGATCAAAGGGAAAAGAGGCAGAGGCAAACTAAGAGAAATTATGCTGGATGAACAGAGAGTGACATGGAGGAATATCATCAACAGAACACCAAAGACCAAGATCTGTGGAGAGACATGAACGCCAACGCCAGCTGGCAGAGCACATGATGATGATGATGATGATGATGATGATGATAATAACATACAGCACAAGAGCAAAATATCAGATACATGTCTGAAACTTTTTCCATTGAGTTCTGTTTATGTTGAAGCTCCTCACAAGATGTGGGCTTGTTTACTGTGACAATCAACAGCCATCCTTAGGATGGCACTGTTGTTAATCTAGTTATCTAATGTGTGAGTTGGTAACTGTTGGAGATAGGTTTTCCTGTATCTCTGAAAGTGTTAGATATTTGAGAAGAAGGTGGCTGCTAGTTTCATGTTCAAGATCATGTCTGCACAAGATGCGGGGCTGACATGTTTAAATGTGGCATATTAACCGGTGCATGTCATGTTTGAACCTCAGTTTATGAAATATGACAAACTAACTGCACGCTGTCAGGGCCAGATTAACTCTGTCAGTCTCAAGCAATGTGTGATATATGACTGGCTCTTCTTAGTGTGTCCCAACCATCTTGTGATGCACAATTTTCATCATTGGTCAGTTTTTCAGTAAAGTGTTTCACAGTGTATCTTGTGTTTATTTTATTGTAGGTATTAAATCTACTGCCAGCTCTACAAACTGTGAATGAGTTTCCAAGGATTCTGGTACCTCACATGCTGTCAGTTCTAAAATAAGTTATTTCTGAACAATCTTAAATACAATATTAGCTAATAACCCATACTTTCTGTTTCAAGCAGCACAATTTACTTACAGTGTTTTTCCTTTTTCATGTTATATCTTTAATCTCTGCAACTATAATGAATGTGCTGCCTAGCACCAGGCAGTCCAGTTGACCTGTACCAGGCATGTCTACATGAGGCACATAGTGGAATGTCCAGACAAGGTGTATCAACTGCGATATTAGCTAGAATTATTGTGGCCCAAACTACACTGTCTGTCAGAAGAGGATAAGATGGGCAGCAGGTGGCACTACTACCCCCACTAAAGTATGTCCCAGCATGAGAGCATCATGCAGACATGATTCACTATTAGCTCAAGTCAACAGAAAAGGATACCTAGGTAAACAAACCAAACTGCTGCCGTGTGGATGCCATCGATAGATAACAAAGTTATTAGAATCAGACACCAGAAAACAATGACACACATGTATCAACAGGATATAGTGATGACAACTTGTAATTTCTGACAAGATAGATATATTGGTTTCATGATTTGACAAGCCAAACAAGAGTATGTTCCATTAGCTCTCTACCTGTACATACTGGATGGTTCACCCGGAAAGGTTAACCCAGTCAACAAATGCCCAAAGAAGTTGGATGTGTCAGCCGAATGGAACAAATATCATAGCTCTGCTGTAAACTAGGTGCACTGCATTCTAGCCCAAATCTAACATTTCAGATGAACGAGACCCCGGGAAGTTTAACCCGGTCAACAAATGCCCGCAGAAGTCGGATGTGTTGGCCTAACGGCGCAAGAACGCAGCTCTGCTGTAAACAGGCACAACGCAATCACGTCCGGAAAAAAAACCCAGATGAACGCAGAAGAAGAAGGAGGAGATGAATGAAGAACGATGAATCAAAATCTAAGATAAAGAAAGATGGTCACTTACATATTCCAAAAGACCTGCCCATAAATTAAAACAGTGGTTACCACTGACAAGCATGGTACTTAATAATTTAAACCTAGGATTCCATAAGCTTTAGTAACCTATATAATAAAGGTTCAAGTAAATTAGTTCTATGTAACAGTTACAAATATGATAACAGTGTGCTAATTGTCTGCACTAGAACAATAAATGGCCAGGTATGTCATCTGAAATAGAAGAGTGTGAGATCTAAAGGGGGGAAAAAGAATACAAGGAACATAATATTAGTCTGACTGATAAGATGGCTTCAGTGAGCACTTGTGTAGAGGTATATATCGACACCGAAGTTAACTGAATACTTTTTATTTTCCCAACAGATGCTAAAAATGTCCACTGACACACCCAATAATGTCACAAGACAAATGTGCTCAAGATATCATTTATGACAGACAATAAACAGTGATCTGAAAGAGTTTAATTATACCAAATGGAACAAGTTCACCGACTAAAGAAAATATAGAAAATGTTTACAGCAAACGACATTGCAGACTTGTCATATTGAGAACTAAGAAGAAAACAGTAACAAAACAGGCCAACAGTAAGATACACCAACACCAATAAACAGAGAGATATGGAGAGGAAATCAACAAACTATGAAATCTAAAATGCTCATTCATGTACTCAACATCAAGAACCTATAGCACAACCCCAGCAAATAAGTAACATGTTTAACAACATGCAACTTTTCTGCGGCAACATATGGATACGAAATGAATCATTTTGCAATGACTGAAGAAAATTGGGGCTTCTGAGCTTAAATGTTACAGAAAAGTTCTTATATCATAGACAAAGAAGAACAATGCTGATATTCTACAAGATCTGAACACCCAAGAAAACTGGCTCATACGCAGCTTCATGTCTTATTACGTCAGTGGCTTAGAAAGTTCACTGATGGAAGGTATGGCTTCTGGACGAGAAAGCAGGGTGAAGATGGAGGCAGGACACTGCAGACAATTGGGCATGAGGGCACATATTTTATTTTAAAGTAAAGGACTCTTTAACATACCTTCAGGTGCATTGGGCAGACCATTCGGCACTCAGTGAGTAATGTGGTCAGTATCCGGCCAGTTGCCTTTATTTCCCAAGACATTTCCTGGAACAGCCGGCTGCCTGGACGAGGGGTTAGCAGCTTTCTTCACTAATCCCAAATACTTTCATGGTTGACGTGAGCGCACGAGAATTAGAAGTGGTTCGAGTCGCACCAGTGACTTATGGGAGTATGGAGCCGGTCGCTCAGAAAGTCATGGCGTGCTGATGAGCGTAATCTAGCCTAGGAATCAACATACAGCTGAAAGATGCTGGTGTTGACCGCAATATCCTGAAACAGGATGGAAACGCGGGGAAAAAAAAAAAAAATTCCTGGAACCCATTTTAGGTTGAGTCAACCTGAGAGCACAGGAAACAATTTTTCATCTACTCTGATACAGATTCGAACCCATGACCACGTGGCCGGCATGCAAGCGTGTAGCAACTAAGCTACCATAGCTCCCATGAGGGTGCATGAGTCAAGAGAAAAACCAAGAGATCAAGAGACTTTTCAGCAGTCCATATGATGATGGCAACATTCTGCAGAAGATCTGCTACCTGATGATGCTGATTCAAGAAACAAGTTTTCATGCACCACGGACCACATTGATGAACAAGACTGTGCTGAACTTACCAATGTATCCAGCAGCGAAGGTAACCACCAGCTGCTCTGATTTACTGCACTCAGATCTTGGCTTGGGAACCACATTCTTGTAAAGGGCCTCCACTGTGCGCTCAAAGCAAGCAAACTTCATCATAGTGTATGGGATCTGTCGTGCCCACAGAGGAACAATACCTTTGTAGAAGCTGCAAGTCAAGACAGAATTTGTTATAAGCTCTGAATAAATATATTCATTTAAACACTATTTTTTTTTTTTTTTTTGCATATCCCTTTTATAGGACATCACTGTCAACACCAGCATTTTACTACTGTTGTTTTGGCAAGTTTACGTTCAGTAGTTTGCCATTGCTTTCTGAATGACCGGCTCCCATACCAACTCGTTAAGCCAGCACAAGGTAGTCAGTCTGCTGCCAAATTGGTCGCCGCTGTGTTTCGAATCGCAGGTAAGCAGGCTTACGAAATCGCGTCCATAAGCCCTTTGCCACGGATACTGGCAAACATATTCCATTAGTGAATTTAAACAAAGAAATGATAAAACCATAACAATAATATGCTGGCAAAATATGTCAGGCAACAAACTGTGCAACTTTTTGTTTATGACTTCTTTGTTTAAATATATCAATTGGGCATCTGTGTGAAAGTGAGCAAGTAGGTAGCAAACTAAAATGGGGAAGCTGAAAAATAGTAGTTGATAGTTTGTAAAGCTGAGTTTTTCATTTAATGGAAGATCATACAGATTTATAATAGTTTAGGTAGCAGACTTCTAGGTGTCACATGTGTAGAGCAGATCAAAATTGCCTTGTGTGTGCACTGTGGATGCCCAGACAACTGAGGAATACAAAATGAACCCACTGAGCATAAAACTGGAATATCTAATTCAGCAAAGAAATCAAGGAGAAGCTGCTGAACAAGACTGTTACTAAGAATGAATCATGTATGCATCACTATAATCCTCAACCTCAGCATACTTCAATGCAATGAAAACATCCTTCTTTGCCTTCAGCCAAGACATTCAGGGTGTTGTCAACAGCAGCTGCAGTGAAGGGGTCAGTGTATCAATGTTGGTGGAGATTATGTTGCATTGATAAATGACATTCAAGTTTGTGTCTTATTCATTTTTCTAACTATCCATTTTTAAGTTAGTGACTTCCCTCGCTTTACTGTACAAATAAGTGTGACATAACTGAGAAAATTAATAATTTTATATTTAACATTAGTAGTATTGTTAATGTTATAACTGTCGTAATGGCCAGTGATCCGCTGTTAATGAACTCGAATTTAAGTATATTAATACAATGTTCCAACGGCAAAGGGGAGATAACAATTAAAAAAGTTTTCTCCTAGTTGATAATTGATTGTGGTATATACATGTTATTGTGCTTAAAGTGTATTCAATGAGGAGTGGTGCACATTTCTGAGCTATTTGAGTATTATGCAAGATAAAATAAAATTACACCTTGAACAGTTTTGTTGTTGTTGGGTTCATAATATGTTCATGACATCTAGCACTAGATTCAGGGCTACATTGGTTGTTATTTTTTTTTTCACTACTACTACAAAGACTAAAACAACTGAATAAATTATGGAATGGTACAGACAGAACTACAAAAATTAGATTTTTAAGAGCATGCATACTTCCCATTGCAACATACGCCTGTGAGACCTGGACACTTATAACAAGCTGAACAGCGCATAAATGCCTTTGAATGTAAATGTTATAGACGAGTTCTAAGAATATCTTGGGTACAGAAAAGAACAAATGCATCAATACTTCAAGAGCTGAATATTGAAGAAGGTTGACTACTAAAGACGATAAAACAAAGAAAATTGAAATATTTTGGTCACTTGAAACGTCACGAAAGTTTCATCATCATCAAGTGCCGTGCCGGCTGGCGTAGGCGTTCATGGCTCTCCACAGATCTCGGTCTTTGGTGTTCTGGATCAACTCTGCTGATGTTATTCCTCCATGCCACCGTCTCAGTCCGTCCAGCATCATTTCTCTTGGTCTGCCTCTGCCTCTCTTCCCCTCGATCTTTCCAGTTGTCTAATGCCTCTTTTCTCATCACATGATTAAAGAAAGATGTTTGTCTCTTTCTTATTGTTGTATATAGTGTTCTAGTTTCATTAGCCTCTTTCAGGCAATCGTTGTTAGTTACTCTGGCAGTCCAAGGAATTCGCAACATTCGTCTTAAAAATCACATCTCTGTTGCTTCTAAGTTCTTCCTAATTTGTTCATTTACATTCCAAGATTCGCTGCCATACAGCAAAACTGGTTCTATATAGCATTTTAGTACTCTCTTTCTTACATTCATTGATAGTGACTTATTGCATAAGATACTCTTCATTTTCTGAAATGCTGCACGAAAGTTTAGAGAGAACAATAATGGAGGTGTATATGCCTGGGAAGAGAGGAAGAGGAAGGTCAAAGAGAAGATGGGTGCAGGATGTGGCGGATGATCTCCAAATGGGTGTATAGGATGCGGGACATCTTGCTTATGATCGAAAGGTTTTCCGGAAGGTTGTTATGGGAGCGAGATTCTGCAAAGGATATGCTACTGAATGAATGAACTACTACTACTAACAGCACTCAACCAACTTTTATCACCAGCATGCTCAACTTTTTGCAACATCATTAACAGTATGTGCAACACATTGCAACCCAACCGGTCACATAATATGGCTGCCCTAAACCGTTTAAATGGAGTATGTTACCAACTTGCGTCATAAGCAGCAAATTGTGATAGGATTTCTCGCTGCAGAGAATGAAACTGTTGTGAACATTCAAAAGCATCTATGTGATGTGTATAGAAGTTTTGCATTTGACAGGAGTACAGTCAATTGCTGGGTTCAGAGAATCAAAGAATCAGGAAGTGGACATACGGAATTGCTTGATCGGCCGCATTGTGGGCGTCCTGCCGCAGCCAAAAACGCAGGCATGTTGAAATGCGCTGAGGGCATTTTTCTTACTGATAGGCAAATCACTACTCAACAATTGGCTTTACAGCTGTCAGTCAGCAATGGTAGTGCAAATGCAGTTATAAAAACTCTGGGATTTTCTAAGGTTTGAGCAAGATGGGTTCCTCGTAGTCTTACGAATGACCACCGATTGCAAAGGAAAGCAATTTCTTCTGAATTGTCAGAGCATTTCAATGCTGATGGAGAGTGACGAAACCTGGGCACATCATTTTGAACCTAAGACAAAAAAGACAGTCAAGGGAGTGGCATCATCCGCAATCACAACGAAGAAAGAAATTCAAGGCAACTCCTTCAGCTGTCTTTTGGGACACTGAAGGTGTGATTCTTGTGGATGTTATGCCAAGAGGAGCGACAATTAATTTGCAAGCTTACATTAAGACATTGAAAAAACAACGTTTTCGCAGAGTTTGGCCGTACAAGAATCCAGCAGACCCGCTTCTCCTTCATGACAATGCAACCCTCATACAAATCTGGCAACATTTTATAGTCCTGATTTGGCAGCCTCTGATTTTCATCTATTTGGTCTACTTAAAGATGCACTCCGTGGGACAAGGTTTAAAGATGATGAAGGAATGATTCATGCAGCGAAGAAATGGCTATATGATCAAGACAAAATCTGGTACAGGCAAGGAATACATGCACTTGCTTCACGCTGGCATAAAGCCGTGCAAGTTGATGTTGAATAATACCGCTACTTACATGACATATCCATGTATATTGTGTATAAATGTCATGCTTTTTGAATAAGCAGCTCCTGAGAATAACGATGTGGTGCATTACTTTATGAATACCCCTCGTACAATAGAATCTGAACACAAAACTACTTACACAAAAGTTGGATTTGCAATTGTAAATATGACTGTTAGAAGTGTAAGGAACATATAACACTAAGCTTCCATAAAAATAGATAATGAATTGAATAACTATATTAATATTAAGTGAGGCTTATGATAAGGTTGTGCTGTGTCCCTAGATTATGACAAAAATGTGAGAAAAGGGTATATAATTCTCCAAGATAACATGTACTTAACTCTCTAACATAACCTGTATATAATTCTCCACGTTAATCTGTATATAATTCGCCAAGAACGCCAGTATATATATCAAGATAACCAGAATATATTTCTCCAAATTTTCAAAATTAACCAGAAAGTTTTCTCTCCATGATGAATGACATTTTGTCCTCCTATGATGACCAGTATCTGTCGCCATGACAATCTGTCAAACAGCTAACTTAACAGAGGTGGTTAATAAACATCCCTGCTGTACATTTTTTTTTTACAAATTTACAATCTAGCAACTGAAAACTTTCAAAGCTCACCCTGACAATCCCTCCTCCTTCAAAATTCTGGGGAATCCTTCCCGAAGAGTTGAGCTCCAACCTGGCTGTGTCTGAATACGTACTTTAACAGCTTCCATGGGGCACAGTGCTATATCAGCAAAGAATTCAGCAGACGCACTAGATGCCAGGTACAAGCTGGTCCTCCATAGAAAGGTATTTTCCTGAAATAGTTTACAGCTGAATCACATTTTCACATTTCTGCACATCATTTTTGGAAGATTATAAAATTATTTCCCGTTTACTAACCACTTTATTTTACTAACCACTCAATGGCCTTTGCTATTTGCCATATATATCTATTTTTTGCAACAATAAACTGTTTCAGTTACTAATCACGTCCCATAGTTGTTTCTGTTGCTTGATGTTACCAGTGTGAATTGTAATTAAAATAAAGGACACTAAGACGACTCAACCCACTATGGACATTTGGTGCTAGACCCATATTTTACAGACTAATTGGTGGTCAGGATTAAGCTGGCAGATTTTACCTCCCAAGAAATGTCATCGTACCCTTTTTAGACAGGGCTAGCTTGGGAGCCCAGGTAAATTTTACACATTTACCTCCATGTGGAAGAACCCAAGACCACAAGGCCAGCAGGCGGGTTTCTGTCCTCTATGCTACCACAGCTCCTGTGTGTTGTGCAGTTACAAATCTATCCAGTTTACACACTATTCTAGCTTTTCTGTCCTTTATGCTACCACAGCTCCTGTGTGTTGTGCAGTTACAAAACTATCCAATTTACAAGCTACTCTAGTTTTTCTGCCTCTATGCTACCACAGCTCCCATGTGTTGTGGAGTTGCCAAACTATCCAGCTGACTATCTGCTTTAGTTTTTCTGGCCTCTATGCTACAACAGCTCCCGTGTATTGTGCAATTTCAAAACTATCCAGTTTACTAGCTGCTCTAGTTTTTCTGGCCTCTATGCCACAACAGCTCTCATGTGTTGTAGTGCAGTTACAAAACTATCCAGTTTACTAGCTACCAGTTTTCTGGCCTATATGTTACCGTAGCTAACATGTGTTGTTGTGCAGTTACAAAACTATCCAGTTTACTAGCTACTATAGTTTTTCTGGCCTCTATGTTACCATAGCTAATGTGTTGTGTGATTAAAAATTTATCCAGTTTACTAGCTACTCTAGTTTTCCTGTTTTGATTGCTGAGAAAAGAAGTTTTAGTACAGTGACCTGGACTTCCAGACTGACCTAGACTAAAATGGGTAACAGAAATGTTCTGGCAAGTAAAAATAACTGGTGTGGTACTGACCACATCAACTACTCATGTGCTGATTGGTCTAAACAAAATATGGACTAGCACCATATACCCTGTACACCTCAAGACATGGGACAGGTTCCTTTACTGTATATTCCTTCTGCTGGCTTGTATGCAGGCTTAGATTACAGACTATAGTGTGAATTACTGAGTCAGTCAACAGTTAAGCTTTGACTTCAGGTCACTGCCTATGTAAATGTGTTATTACAATATTAATTGCTATAAAATGTCTCTGTGTGTGCTGATAAAGAGCAAGATTTATATGATGGATTGCATAAAATTAACATCTTCAGGTCACTGCCTATGTAAGTGTTATTGCAATATTAAAAGTGTCTCTGTGTGTGCCGATAAAGAGCAAGATTTATATTATGGATTACATAAAATTAACATTCATGCGTTAATGTCTCGTTATAAAGTGGCATTTCCACAGTCTGGGCATCTGCATACTAAAGCAGAAGATTGTATTTCCCAGTATAGTAAATTATTGGTCAGTGCTCAGTGAACCCAAACAGTAGATTAATTCTGCCAAAGAAATAGTATACTTCTTCTTCATTCCTCTTATGAGAGAAATGTTGTAAAACCTAGTTATGCACCTTAAGGTCAGAGTGTGTATCACTCAGGCATGTATTTGTGTTAAGGTTTGCTTTTTCTAGACAGATTTCATTCAAGGTAACGGGTTCTGACTACCTGTAAAATCTATACTCAATGTGTCGATCCAAAAATGGTTTGCCCAATTCTTAACCCTTTCAAAATAAAGTTTTGTTGTTGTTGTTGTTGTTGACCTCAATTAACAAGAACAGAATATCTTCTTCTTATTTGTCCCTCTTTTGAGGCGAGTATGTGAGATTTGCTTCCTCTAGACACATTCCATCGAAGGTAACAGGCTATTTTAACGTAAACAACTTGCACCTAAGACCTGTTTTTCACCCTTGAGTGAGAAAGTTAGTCTTCTTACCTCACTACCCAAGAGATCAGGGGGATATGAGATGTCATTTAGTACCAATGGTTCTTGGAAATATTCCCAACCCTATGCTGAGATTGAATTATGTTCTTTCTGAGGCAGACACCATAACCACTCAGCCATCATAATATACAACGACATCACTCCCTAAATAGAATAGCTAAGAAACAAGATTCATCTCCATGCTATAATATAATGTACTTTCAACATTCATTCATTCAGTAGAATGTCCTTTGCAGAACCCCGCTCCCATAACAACCTTCCTGAAAACGTATTGGTACAAGCAAGATGTCCCGCCTCTAATACATCAATCTGGAGATCATCAGCCACATCCTGCACCCATCTTCTCTTTGGTCTTCCTCTTCCTCTCTTCCCGGGCAAATAACCCTCCATTATTGTTCTCTCTGAACCTTTCATGATGTTTCAAGTGACCAAAATATTTCAATTTTTTTTCTTTTATCGTCTTTAGTAGCCAACCCTCTTCAATATTTAGATCTTGTCGAATGGATGCATTTGTTCTTTTCTTTATCCAAGATATTCTTAGAACTCGTCTTTAACATTTATATTCAGCGGCATTTATGTGCTGTTCAGCTTGTTTAGTAAGTGTTCAGGTCTCACAGGCGTATGTTGCAATGGGAAAGATGCATGCTCTTAAAAATCTAATTTTGTTAGGTCTATCTGTCCCACTCCACAAATTATTCAGTTGTTTTAGTTTTTGAAGAGCAACAGATTTTTGTCTTTTTATTTCTTTCACTGTGTCACTATTGTTGGTAATTAATGGCTCAAGATATTTGAAATGTTCCACTATCTCCAATTTTTCCTCATTACCATATATTTCTTTCTCCATATTAGTTTTATCTGTATGCATTATCTTTGTTTTTGCTGTTCAACATACATTTAATACATATATACAATTACATTGGACCCAATATCTGGTCTGAACTGAACTGGAAAACAACAGTTACCTCTCCCAACAGATCTGAGTAGACGATTTTGAAAACTTCATAGAATCCAAACTTGCAGACTCCTTGCATTGAGTAACCTATGAGTGTTGGGGCCCATCCCTTTCCAAGACCTCTAACTCCCTCTTCAGCAACAGTGACCTTAAACCCCTTGAAGATTCCACCGTACTTGGCTGCATCTACTTGGATTCTGCACTTCACCAAATCAAGAGGGACAACAGCAGTGTGTGTAAGTCCACAACTGAGGAGACCACCAAACGCACATAGTGTGTAGAACTTTGCTGAGCCAAACTCACAGCTATACTCCTCTGAAACACAGATGTTTAATGAAGTACGTTTAGTGCAAAGATAAAAAAATAAATCATGTAAACTAACTAAAGATGTGTTTCTTCTTTTTCTACTGCCTTCTTTCAAGGCAATGCATGATACCTAGTTATGCACTATGAGATCAGTGTATCTGAATTTAGTATGCATTGGTTTGGTATAAAGTGTACTTTCTCTAGACTAGATACATCTATGTCATTGTAATTAACTGCCACCCATAACCTAACTTACTTGCTCCTCCTGGCTGCTATCATAACTGTCTGGCTGTCACCCATCATCAAATTTACTGATTTCTCCTGGCTGCTATCAGAACTGTCTTGCTGTCACCCATCATCAAATTTACTGATTTCTCCTGGCTGCTATCAGAACTGTCTTGCTGTCACCCATCATCAAATTTACTGATTTCTCCTGGCTGCTATCATAACTGTCTGGCTGTCACCCATCATCAGATTTACTGATTTCTCCTGGCTGCTATCAGAACTGTCTGGCTGTCACCCATCATCAAATTTACTGATTTCTCCTGGCTGCTATCATAACTGTCTGGCTGTCACCCATCATCAAATTTACTGATTTCTCCTGGCTGCTATCAGAACTGTCTTGCTGTCACCCATCACCAAACTTACTGATTTCTCCTGGCTGCTATCATAACTGTCTGGCTGTCACCCATCATCAAATTTACTGATTTCTCCTGGCTGCTATCAGAACTGTCTGGCTGTCACCCATCATCAAATTTACTGATTTCTCCTGGCTGCTATCATAACTGTCTGGCTGTCACCCATCATCAAATTTACTGATTTCTCCTGGCTGCTATCAGAACTGTCTTGCTGTCACCCATCACCAAACTTACTGATTTCTCCTGGCTGCTATCATAACTGTCTGGCTGTCACCCATCATCAAATTTACTGATTTCTCCTGGCTGCTATCAGAACTGTCTGGCTGTCACCCATCATCAAATTTACTGATTTCTCCTGGCTGCTATCAGAACTGTCTGGCTGTCACCCATCACCAAACTTACTGATTTCTCCTGGCTGCTATCAGAACTGTCTGGCTGTCACCCATCATCAAATTTACTGATTTCTCCTGGCTGCTATCAGAACTGTCTGGCTGTCACCCATCATCAAATTTACTGATTTCTCCTGGCTGCTATCAGAACTGTCTGGCTGTCACCCATCATCAAATTTACTGATTTCTCCTGGCTGCTATCAGAACTGTCTGGCTGTCACCCATCATCAAATTTACTGATTTCTCCTGGCTGCTATCATAACTGTCTGGCTGTCACCCATCATCAAATTTACTGATTTCTCCTGGCTGCTATCATAACTGTCTGGCTGTCACCCATCATCAAATTTACTGATTTCTCCTGGCTGCTATCATAACTGTCTGGCTGTCACCCATCATCAAATTTACTGATTTCTCCTGGCTGCTATCATAACTGTCTGGCTGTCACCCATCATCAAATTTACTGATTTCTCCTGGCTGCTATCAGAACTGTCTGGCTGTCACCCATCATCAAATTTACTGATTTCTCCTGGCTGCTATCAGAACTGTCTTGCTGTCACCCATCATCAAATTTACTGATTTCTCCTGGCTGCTATCAGAACTGTCTTGCTGTCACCCATCACCAAACTTACTGATTTCTCCTGGCTGCTATAAGAACTGCCTTGCTGTCACCCATCACTGTATTTACTGACTCCTATCTCATTCATTCATTCAGTAGCATGTCCTTTGCAGAACCTCGCTCCTATAACAACCTTCCAGAAAACATCTCGATCATAAGCAAGATGTCCCGCGTCTGACACACCCATCTGGAGACCATCCACCACATCCTGCACCCATCTTCTCTTTGGCCTTCCTCTTCCTCTCTTCCCAGGCATATACCCTTCCATTATTGTTCTCTCCAAACTTTCGTGACATTTCAAGTGACCAAAATATTTCAATATTCTTTGTTTTATCGTTTTTAGTAGCCAACCTTCTTCAATATTCAACTCTTGAAAAACTCGTCTATAACATGTTCAAAGGCGTTTATGCGCTGTTCAGCTTGTTTAGTAAGTGTCCATGTCTCACAGGCGTATGTTGCAATGGGAAAGATGCATGCTCTTAAAAATCTAATTTTTGTAGTTTTGTCTGTCCTACTCCATAATTTATTCAACTGTTTTAGTCTTTGAAGAGCAATTGATAGTCGTCGTTTAATTTCTTTCATTGTGTCACCATTGGTAATCAATGACCCAAGATATTCAAAATTTTCCACCACCTCCAATTTTTCCCCATTATGTATATTTCTTTCTCCATAGTAGTTTTATCTGTATGCATTATTTTTGTTTTTGCTATGTTAAGATATAAGTTGTCATTTTCACTATTCAATTGGGTTGAGGCTATTAGGTTTTCTATGCCACTCTGTGTTGTGGATAGTAATACTGTATCATCAGCATATCGAATCTCGACTCCTACCTAATATTATAAATTACTCCTGTTGCATTCATTTTCATTCATAAAGGGCGAGCTAGTATAACAATCTTTCTGTGCACCCTTTCATTAAACACATCATGTTAAATAAATATCTGTACTCTCTAAAAATTCCTTCTGCGGACACTGACATATAAAAAAAAGGCCAAAACAAGGCAAGGACCTATTACAAACTCAAACACCCCCCCCCCCCCCCCCCCCCCCCCCCAAATAAATAAATTACAAGTTTGCTAAAATACATTCATGTTTCAGAACAAATGCAATAAAACCAGCATTCGACATTGGCAGTATCAGTATCTGTAACTTGAAGTGACCTCACAAACTTGCAGCGTGAATTATATGCTCTCGTCATGGTTGAATGAACACAACCAAACCTGACATTGCTCAATGTCACTTTCATGCAGTTATGTTAAGGGCAAAGTGTTAAATACAAAATATGCCTAACTATTAGGTGGTGATCACGAAGCAGTTATGTTTGTTACTGTTAAAGCCTTCACATGTACCGAGACTATAATAAAGTTTATGAAGTGAGGTGACCAATTTCAATTACTTTTCTCAAAATATTCACTTTTCCAAATGAAAGACTATGTGCGTTTTAATTACTAAGTCCAGTTGAGTATTGATAGTTTCTATTTTGAAAAATATAACCAAAGCAGCTAAACATAACAATATCTATGATAATAACATTATAATTCTCCACAGAATACACAAAAGTGCTTGACAGAGTGAAACATGAGAAAATAATTAGCCTACTAGAACAATAAATACTGATGGCAAAAATCTGTGAATAATAAAGAACATATAACGACAGCAAAAAGATAAGCTACAAGAATCAAGACCTATTTGATGTCAATTGTCACCTGATTTGTTTCCAATATACAATGAACATATGAGATCTATAGAAAAATATGACAGGGATCGTGGTTGGTTGCTGTATTAGTAAGAACTTACGATATGCTGACGATATCCTCTTACATTAGTCATAAAGGTCTATAGAAAATTATAGACACAATGGCCTCAGCTTGAATAATAGGAAGAAATAAATGATGATAATATTTTTTTTTAAACGGATCATGCCTAACTGTACTATTAAAGTCAATGGTATTAAATTCAGGCAAGAACGGAAATTGATGTATATGGGCACATGGATAACATCAGACGGAAGATGTATCACACAATAGAATAGAACAAGCAAAAACTGCACTTTGTAAAATGAAGAAATTGTGCAATAAATCCGTCATTGTAGCTTAGAAAAAGAATAATTACATGTTATATTAGAACCAGTATAAGATGCGGTTGTGAATCCTGGACAATTAAAAAACCAAAGTCGACTTCATCGCACCGGGTTTTTATCCCATATGGCTCAGTCTCTTTTCGCAGCACGGAAAGCGTCGCACAAAGCATGGACTCCATAGCTCCAGTGATGGCCCTCAGGAGTCTCCGAAAAAATGCACTCGTGAACCGAAGGACGCGGTCCAGGATCGAACCCACAATTTTTGGATCAAGAGTCAGACGGCTTCACCACTTTGCCATGGAGACTCCTGGACAATTAGTAAACATGCAATCAAATCCTCTGAGCCTTCAGAGATGTGATTTTACCAAAAAAATGTTGACAATTCCTTAGACAGCCAAAATATCTAAAGGTTCAAAACAATGTTTTCCCGTGATGAATTTGAATAACGAAGACACAAACAATAGATTGCACGATTTATTGCCTGGCATATTTCGCTGCATCTACTATATGCCAGATATGCCGAAAGTACGATAGTACTATTAGATATGCCGAAATATGCCAGGCAATAAATCGTGCAATCTATTGTTTGTGTCTTCATTATTCAAATATCTAAAGGTGTTGAAAGAGATTTGTTTAAGTCCCCGCTAATCACTGGTATCATGAAGGCTAATAGACTACAATGGCTGGGGCATATAGAAAGAATGGAAGATAATAGGGAAACAAAACTCGCTTACACTCAGGAAATAAATGACCGTAGACCCCGAGGTAGACCAAGAAGGCGGTGGAGAGATAATATACATACAGACCTACAAGCACTTGGAATCAACGACTGGCAAGAGAAGGTCCACCAGAGAGACGAATGGAGACAGATTGTATTTGCAGCAAAGAACCTCAATGGCTCGGAATGCTGAAGAAGAAGAAGAAGAAGAAGAAGAAGTTGAAAGAGATTAAGACTAGAAACAACTCATCACAAACATCAGAAAAAGGCAGTCGACATTTTTGGTCACATTAGGAGAAGAAAATAACAGGAACATGTAATAAGTGGGAAAATTTGTGGAAAGAGAGATAGGGGAAGACTGTGAGAGATCATTCTCGACAGCCTTTCATCACAGCACAGAAGGGTGTTAGTAAATTTGCTGATACATGCTGTTGGAGATCGCCAGATGCAGAAAAGCATGAGTCCCCACACCAGTTGGTAAGGCACCTGATGGTGATAAATACCAAAAGCTCCTAAGTACTAGTCCACAGTCAGGTATAGAACAAGTTCTGCTCAGAATGACCAGGGAGTCACGACAGTGCAGGGGCTAGCATGCTTGCCTGCCAGTCTGATACCATCCATACCATGTGTTCAAATCCCAATCAAGGCAGTAATATATTGTAACTGACCTGGCTTCCCAGCCCTCATGGTCATGTGTTAAAGTACACTTGTTCCTACAGTATAGCGAGGCGCTGTCGTCATTTGGAGGTGACACGTTTAAATCCTGGTGGCTTTCATTTTCAATTGTTGACTAGTGTTGTCTCTAATCCCCGATTCTTTCCTCTACGTCTAAGAGCGCCAAACAATACATGACATGTGTGTTTATTTATGAACAGTCTAAATGGCCAGAAAGGGTTCCCCAATTGATATAAATCTAGGGTTAGCACCATATACCTAATAACCTCAAGATGTATTTACATAATAAAGCTTAGGTAATTTATATAATTTTTATGATGGTTTTTGCACAAATAATATTAATAATTAATTTGATGACAAAAAAATAACTTTTTCTTCTTTTTTGTTGTTGATAAAATTGAAAATGGCGATGGAGCTATGCTATCAATCTCCAAAATAAAGAAGAAATTGTGATATAACCTGTAGCTGCTGCTGCTGCAATTGTTCTAGACGGGTTCACCTGACTTTCACATCGAGCCTTGGTGAAGAACGGGCTACTGAACAAGTTGTTCTGACTTGCTGGAACCAGTGGTGAGTTGGACATGGTTATCTTGGTCTGAAAGAAATAATAAAATAAAATTAATTTGACATCTAGCAAATTGAATTATCACGATACTTTCTGTTACAAAATATTCATTTCAGACAATCGAGAAGAATAGATGTTAACATTATTTATAGCAAAAAATACGTTTTCATTACCAAATATGATCACAATGACATTAAACCCACGTCCTTTCCGTCTCGTGATGTGACACCGGTTACACCGTGTGCCGCTATATAATGGCGGATATTCGACAAATCTTCTTCCCAATAGTACGTGTAAGAGATTCTCAAACGACAGAATGTATGGGTACCATTGTGTCTTTGGTTGGAGAAGAATAGAATAGTATAGATCTATACTAATTATAAGTAAAAAGATGCATGCTCTTAAAAATGAGATTATTAAAAGCATACATCTTTCCCATTGAAACCTACGCCTGTGAGTCCTGGACACTTACTAAACAAGTGAACAGCGCATAAATGCTTTTGAATATAAATGTTATAGACGGGTTCTGAGAATATCTTGGGTAAAAAAAAGAACAAACGCATCAATACTTCAAGAGCTGAATATTGAAGAGGGTTGGCTATTAAAGACGATAAAACAAAGAAAACTGAAATATTTTGGTCACTTGAAACATCATGACAGCTTGGAGGGAACAATAATTGGGGGGGGGGGGGGTATATGCCTGGGAAGAGAGGATGAGAAAGGCTAAAGAGAAGATGGGTGGTGGGTGTGAAGGATGATCTCCAGATGGGTGTATCGGACTCGGGATATCTTGCTTGTTTTCCTGAAGGTTGGTATGGGAGCGAGGTTCTGCAAAGGACATGCTAGTGAATATATATTGATCATATTAAATTGATTAGTACAGAAACGCCTGATATTGCAACCCTAAGTGTTTTTATTAAATAGGGTAGTTTAAATCTTGCGTTGATTTCGATGGTTTTGGCGTCGGTCATGCGGAAATCAATAGCAAATTTATTACTGAACAATCATATTAAATCAATTTGCATAGTAAGTCTCAAATAGCAAAAAAAAAAAAAAATGCTGAGGTTGATTGCGATATCCTGTAGAGGGCATGCAACTGACAGTATAAAGTATACCGTAAAGAAATAACAACAGTGAATTTCAGATCGTCAGAAACAGTCCCGCTTCTACGAATGTTTCAGCCTCTTTATCTTCTTTACACTCGTACGGGTAGACTCACATGGTCATGACTTCCAGATATCTTTCTCCTGGTGTTCCAAGGCACACTGCACCTCAGCATTAAGACATATATTCACCACAGCTTGCAACTGTTCTACAAATTCGACTTTGTATATCTACCGGACAGCCACCCCTCCATGATAATACAACCAGTACATCGTGAATGAAATCTTCCTACGTCACCTTTGACTTAATCGCGAGAAATCTTGCTGCAAGAGAAATGTCAGGAACAGAACTCCGAAACGCCCTCCATTTACATTGATCTCAGCAAGGCTTTTGATATAGTCAGCAGAGAAGGATTGTGGAAGATTATGGCGAAATACTGCCGTTCACGAAAGTTTGTCCAAATAGTGCGGCTATTTCATGATGGTATCAGGCAAGAGTTCAGGAAAATGGTGAGCTGTCTGAGCCCTTTTCTGTCACCAATGGAGTGAAGCAAAGCTGTGTCCTGACACCTACACTATCCAGCCTAATGTTTTCAGCCATGCTGACGAATGCCTTGGAGAACAACAACATTGGAATAGACATCAACTACCGCATGGATAGAAAGTTGTTCAATCTCGGAAGGATGAAAGCTAAAACCAAAACTAACAGCGACACCGTCAGAGAGCTCCTGTTTGCTGATGATTGCGCTCTATATGCCAACTCGGAGGCAGACATGCAACACAATGTTTCAGCTTTCTCATATGCCTGTGTCAACTTTGGGCTTAATATCAACTTGGAGAAGGCTGTAGTTATGTACCAGCTAGCTCCAGGGATGTATATCTGTCTAATCTATCTATCTATCTATCTATCTATCTATCTATCTATCTATCTATCTATCTATCTATCTATCTATCTATCTACCTACCCACCCACCTATCTATCTATCCATCCATCCATCCATCCACCCACCTATCTATATATCTATCTATCTATCTATCTATCTATCTATCTATCTATCTATCCATCCGCCTGCCTGCCTGCCTGCCTGTCTGTCTGTCTGTCAATCTGTCTGTCCGTTTGTCCATGTATCTGTTTGCCCGTCTATCCATCCATCTGTCTGTCCGCCAGTCCGTCTATCTATCCGTTCCTCTGCCTTACCCTGTCTGCCTGTTAACGTGTCTGTCTGTTGAACATTTTTGTACTCAGAAGAGATATACATTTTAAACAATTGCTGATCGGTGGCTTTCGAATGATGAAAAAAAAAGATTAGAGGAATCTCGTGAACATTTAAGAAACTAACACCTATAAGAACTAACACCTAAATTCATAAAACAACGTGTATTTTTATCGACAGAGATGCATTCCTCTCAAATTCCACGTGCTCATATTGCTGGCCTCATTTCTGACCGAGCTTGCACTATGACGCCTCACGTCTTGCATTCCAAGTCTTTACGACTCTACTGAAGTTCTCCATTAGCACCGAGTCTGAGTAAATTCACCACCAACTCATGTCAAAAGTTGCACAATGTTCAACGGTACGTGCAGTGCAGGGTGCACTATGACCCTGCAGCTTAAACTTTGGACGTGGCCGGGATACTATTCAAGTCTTCAGATAGGCCTAAGTATTATATAGACTTCCGGGGATCCTTTCCGTACAGCGAGGAATAGAGAATCGATGGGTTGGTTGATTTGATAATCGACATCATAGCATTCCGGCAAACACATAGACGTTCCATCTCCCACAGCAAATTTCGCAAGGCGAAAAAGACACACCGTCACTAGGAAGAATGAAATACCACAATGTAATATACAGGTAAATGGGAATATTCCTAAACAAGTGAATTGGTACAATTATCTTGGAACAGTCATAACATCTGATGGGAGATGCCTTGAAGAGATTCAAAGTATTAGAACAAGAATCACCATGGTGAAGGTAGCCTTTTGCAAGATGAAAAACATACTGACCAGTAAGATAGTCAATTGCTACGAGAAAAAGAGGGTTGAGGTGTTACATAGAGCCTGCAATTTGGTATGGATGTGAAGCGTGGACAATGAGCAGTCAAGCTGAAAATCATCTGATGACTGTGGAAATGTAGTTTCTGAGGAGAATGCAAAGAATACCACGGACAGACAGAAAACCCAACGACCAAGTCCCACACGAAACAAATGAATATAGTAAACTGATTAGAGAAATTAGACGTAGACAGTCAAATTCTTTTGGACATGTTATGAGAAGAGATACATTAGAGACCTTGGTGACAACTGGCAAGATCGAGGGGAAAATAACAAGAGGGAGACAGAGAAGTAAATACCTGGATGGCTTGACCATGTGACATGGTCGAGACAAGAACACTGAGCTGATCCACGACGCTGGTGATCAAGTGAAATGGCGAATCATGACTGCCCACGCTTATCGGCATGGCACATAATGGAACTTGCCCGGGAATCACAAACAGCCAAACAAATAACAAAAAAAGTTGGAGTTGACTGCTACGTCCTGTAAAGGATATGCAACTAACTTTAACTCTAGGTTAGACCCAGACCCGGCGGTGGGGGAATGACACAAAATTGGATTTCACTGCTGAAGATATGTTATTATTATCAGACATGTATGTCTGTATGTTATTTATGCGTTCGCGAACGGTCCATCCGATTGAGATGAAATTTTCTACACGTCTTCCTCTCATTCCCGTGCTGCCAACTGTCATAGTTTTTTAGTGTACAAACAGTTATTTACTTAATATTATTTAATATTTCAATTTACATTATAATTTATATATAGCGAGGGGACATAACTTCTAATAGCATTGCTATATATGTAAAATTGTTGCATATTTCTCAAGTAGGTGGTCCCTTTCGCTACAGTTATCTGCAGGCATATGCGTTATACTCCTCCACCTAAATCCTCCTCCTCCTCCCTCCTCCTCCCTCTCCCTGCTCCTCCTCCTCCCTCTACCTCCTCCTCCTCCCTCCTCCTCCCTCCTCTTCCTCCTCCCTCCTCCTCACTTCACCTCCATCCTCCCTCTCCCTCTTCCTCCTCCTCCCTCTTCCTCCTCCTCCCTCCTCCTCCTCTCTCCTCCTCCCTCCTCCTCCTCTCTCCTCCTCCCTCCTCATTCCTCCTCCTCCCCCCTCCTCTCTCCTCCTCCCCCTCCTCTCTCCTCCTCCTCTCTCCTCCTCCTCCTCCCTCCTCCTCTCTCCTCCCTCCTGCTCCTCCCTCCTCCACCTCCCTCTTCCTCCTCCTTCCTCCTCCTCCTTTTCCTTCTTCTGCTACTGCTGCTGCCGCTCCATTTACCCAAGTTAATTGTTGGGGGAAGATGTAAAGACCTTTCAAGTGCTCTTTCTAATGCTTTTTGTAAGTTGGTCTTCGTTTATTTAAGGTTGTTCTAACTGCAACCAATAAATTATCAGACAGACAGACAGACAGACAGACAGACAGACAGACAGACAGACAGACAGACAGACAGACAGACAGTCGGGAACGGGAGCTTATATGACTACTTATATGAATTAAATGAGATGCTCCCCACCAGGGGCTGGGCGAAGTCGGGTCGGGTCAGACAGACAGACAGACAGACAGACAGATAGACAGACAGACAGATAGTCGGGAACGGGAACGGGAGCTTATGTGACTACTTATGTGAATTAAATGAGATGCTCCACACCGGGGACTGGGCGAAGCCGGGCCGGTCAGACAGACAGACAGACAGACGGGAACGGGAACTTATATGACTACTTATATGAACTAAATTAGATGCTCCCCATCAGGGACTGGGCGAAGCCGGTCCTGATCAGACAAACAGACAGACAGACAGATAGATAGATCCCCGCCAACTGGGCGAAGCCGGGCCGGGTCAGCTAGTATATTATAAAGATTCGAACCTGACACCTCAAAATAATCACAAAGCCTCTCCAATGGCGGCGCATGATTTGAAAGTTATAAAACCAGCCATAAGTCTGCTCAATTTGTTATGATGCCACAAATAATAATAGTAATAGCAACAACAATAATAATAATATTATAATGAATGCCTTTCATTGAATATAAATTGTATGAATAGCAACGTTTGCCCTCTGTTGAAAGATGGCAACACTTGCAGCTGTTATTGGTGCTGCTGCGGTAAGTCCTAGTTAATTATATTATTTATTTATTCCAAAGCTCTTTGCAAAGTGCATATGATTAGAAATATACGGCACTCTTCCGAATTCCGGTCCCTACTTTACGCTGTTATTTATATTATTGCAGAAACACACAAAATGTACGGGTTATTGTTCTCGGTTCATCTACACGACATTTTCGCGAGGAGCTCACCAGGTAAGGCACGAATTATTTATTATATTGTTACAATTATAATAATACAACTTATATTTATAAAATAATAAATTGTATGCAGATTCACAGATTGCTTAAATTCAGTTTTTTTTTAGTACTATGTTCTGGTAATATTAAGTATTGAATATATTGCTGTGCCACCATGTGGTTTACTTGTTAGCAACACAGGTAGTAGTCAGGTAGATACAATTACAAGTAGTAGTAGAGTAGCATATCATAAAATCATATCCAGGGCGAGTCAATAAGTAAGTCACACAGTTCTGTGGGATGGCAGGTAAATGTAGTTGGTGTTTTCTACAGGTGTCATTAGGTGACAGCAACATCGAACTTTATATTCCCATTCGTCAGTTGGCAACATGTGTCTCATGCGCAAGCGCAGCGCATAAACACAATGGTGACTGTACTTACGGAGTGTACAACCAAAGAGCAACGTGCTGTTGTGCAATTTTTGTGGGCAAAAGGACTGCTGCAAAGGACATTCATAAGGAAATGCTTCCTATTTATGCTGACAAATGTTTGTCCCGTAAAGTGGTGCATAGCTGGGTAGAACAATTTTCTCAAGGACGTGAAGGACGCTGACACAGTTCTATGCAGCCAGTTTGGGAGGACTGATAAAACGATGGGATAAGTGCATCAATGTTGGTGCAAATTATGTTGAGAAATAAAGGGACAATGAATATATAAAAATAAACTGGTTTCAAGTTGTAATCATATTTAATTATTTTTCTACAGCTATTTGTGACTTACTTATTGACTTCCCTTCGTATATAGTCAATATTTAAAAATTGGGTTTATACTTATAAAACAATCACAGTTGAATACAGCTTGATAAGACGAATCCAACAGTATCTCAACGAAGATTGTACGTCAATACTAAGTGAAGTTATTAAATATTTTTGTGTCGTGATCTACAATCAGGAAGTGCAAAGGAATCTGCACCAATGTGATAGTTCTTTTCACAGCCTGTAAATTGGGAGCTGAGAAATTCTGCCTTCTATTACTTTGGCTTGTTTACTTTTAAACGGACAACATAGTACCATATATCATTGTGTCCGGGTTGGCAAGACCTAACTTGACGTATTATCTATGTTTCATTAGGATGTGCCATGACCTAATTAACAATTAAAAATGGCCGCCAATTGTTTATTATTCATTACAAGTGTCACATTGCTAACAAACCTGGCAAGATCTATATTTTATTGTGCGTTTTGGTAACAGGAAAGTAAAGGTCACGTTCCTCTTTCGATAGAATGTAGAGAGGATTGAGAGGATCGACTTTATTGCACCAGGTTTTACCTCATATGACTCGGTCTCTTTCCGCACGGCGGCCTGCCGAAAGCTTTGCACAAAGCAAGAGAGCCTCAGAGTCTCCGACAAAAATGCACTCGACTTTTTAAGACTTTTCGATAGGATGTGCTGTGACCTAATTAATAGTTTAAAATAGCAGCCCGTTTATATTAATTAAATGTCATGTGAAATGTTCGTTGTTAGTGAAAGAACAATTCATGAAAATGTACTCATATTGTCTTAATGTACCCACTGCATTGCGACAGCTTTCTTTTGTTGATTAAATATCATGCATTAATGTAGAGAGGATTGAGAGGATCGACTTTATTGCACCAGGTTTTACCTCATATGACTCGGTCTCTTTCCGCACGGCGGCCTGCCGAAAGCTTCGCACAAAGCAAGAGAGCCTCAGAGTCTCCGACAAAAATGCACTCGACTTTTTAAGACTTTTCGATAGGATGTGCTGTGACCTAATTAATAGTTTAAAATAGCAGCCCGTTTATATTAATTAAATGTCATGTGAAATGTTCGTTGTTAGTGAAAGAACAATTCATGAAAATGTACTCATATTGTCTTAATGTACCCACTGCATTGCGACAGCTTTCTTTTGTTGATTAAATATCATGCATTAATGTAAGTAAATAAGTTTGTAACTGCTGCATAAATTAATCTCTTTCGCTAGTAATTGATTTCTATTTCTGCTCTATAATTACACTGTTCTGCATCTAAAAGTGAGCAATTAATAATTAAATACTAACTTAAAAAAAAAAAAAAAACTTATTTCACAGTATTGTATTTAAATTTAAATAATTATGTACTGCTGCGCTGCTAAGAAAAAAAGTACTCCTTACACTACTTATAGGTTTACAGACAGGTCTGAAAATTGACATTCAAAATTATTTTCAGTGATGTCAAATGCTGAAAAATTACATAAGTACACAGATAAATTACTGCTACAAATGAAACTTGTATTCTGTTTAATTTTAGTAGTTAAATTCCCAGTTCTAATTATAAATAAATACAGGTTCGCTATAGTTTAGTGTGATTCCAGTGCTAACGTATGGATGTGAGAGTTGGAAATCAACGGCAGCTTTAGATAAAAAATTAGACAATTTTGAGAACAAATGTCTTAGAAGAATTCTAAACTTCCACTGGACAGATTTCAGAACCAATACGCAAATAAGACAAGAGACTAAGCAAGATATTGTATCAAATTTTATAAGAAAACGCCGTTGGAACTACATTGGCCATGTACTCAGAATGGACAAGACAAGACTCCCCAACCAAGCCCCCTTATGGCCACCAGTAGGGAAAAGAAAACGGGGAAGACCAAGAGAGACCCTGCGTAGAACCATCATCAGAGAAGGCTCATTCAAAGGCCAAGTGAACATCCAGTATCTACAACAGGTAGCAGCGAACCACCGGACATTGAGAGCCATGACTTCTGCCATATGCCGCCTTAGGCTCAAGAGGAAAGACTAACTAACTATAGTTTAGTACAGTTGTATGGGCGCCACCATTTTGAATTTTGTGTTATGAGTGCCATATCTCATTTTCATGGTTGTGCTAAACATTTTTTCCTGAACACTAGCAAAAGCCAGCATTGTTGAAGCTCTTCACATATATGTAAAATTGTACAGACTATTCAAAAATGCAACAAAAAGTAAAGGATGGTTTAAAATACAGGAGTTATTATAAGACAAATTAGCTTACTGTTCTTGAATAAACTTCAAGAAATTCAAGAGAAGACAGTTTCTCAGTGGCAAATGCTTGCAGTTTAGCAGACGGACCACTACTGCAATTATTAGAGTTGTTTCCCGTGACGTCGTGCCACGTTGGTTTCGAATACATCGAATCAAACGAGACATGGCTAAAAACCGGAAGTGACTGGATGGTCGCTAAAAATCTCTCGGGAAAAAGATTTATGCCTTCTTCCTCCCAAACTAACAAAGTTCGGTAACTGACATTAATTACTAATACAAGTATTACAAGTAGTATTACTATTAGTATACTATTACTATTATTACTATTTATTGTTACTAATTACTTTACTACGTGCAAGCAAAAGAAACATTTCAGTAACCTTTTATAAATTGCTTTTCAATTATGCAACCTGCATAGTTGGATACCTCTTGAAAAATCTAATCCAACAGTACCTTATTCAAGTCTGTAGGTCAAATGGAAGCCAAGATATTAATGTTGTGCATTGGTCATATCATTTAGTATAAAGAAAGAGGAACATCTAGATTTTAATAATGAAGACACAAACAATAGATTGCACGATTTATTCCCTAGCATATTTCACTGCATCTCATCAGGAACATACTGCAGAAAGAGGAAAATATTGTTTGAGCACTTTGATGACATGCGTTCTAACACTTAAATTACTGTATTTTAACACTTAATCACTGCTACTGTTTTGTTTGTGAACCATATATGATATATCACTGTTCAAAACAATCCCGTGATGAATTTGAATATTGAAGACACAAACAATAGATTGCACGATTTATTGCCTGGCATATTTTGCTGCGTCTCGTCAGGTACATACTGCAGAAATCACTCAACTTACGTGAATTAATTAGATAAATCCTTCAAACTGAAATATACACATGTTCGCACAGTAATGTCGATTGTCTACCACGGTAATTTTAAACTGACTAACATGTCTTTCTGCTTGCACAAGGACGGCTTACGAAGGTTGATTATTATAACTTCAGCAAACTTTAACAATCGACTACTTTGTGTGTTGAACAACACACGGAAGGCACTGTCTCTTTCAACCACGTGACCGCTCTCGAGCACATGTCTCCCGACCGATGAAGCCGGACTGTTCCGGTGTGTCAGCCTGCCTAGGCTACCATCTTCTGTGTGTAGTATCTTGTCCACCCAATTCGGAATATGTTCCGAAACCCTGCAATGTAACTGTCGCTCAGTTCTGCCTATGTAGATGGCCTCGCATCTGCATGTAAATTGGTAAATACAATATGATTTGGCGTACAAAGCTACAGGTTCTTTTACTGCTGGGACTGGGATCAGTGTGTTTCTGTACCTGATGACTAGAGCTGCAGCACAGAATGTATATAGTGGTCCTTATATTTGTTTTGTGCGGGCTGATAAAATACATGTAAAGATCATATTGCCGCTGTTACATTAAATCTTCAGATTTGATAAAGAATAAAAAATGGTGCCAATTAATTTTTGAAGCTCGACATAACAAATGATTGAGTAAATCACGTGAACGCAAATATTGTTGCAGTTCTCTTTTCCTTCTCCAAGCTCAGAAACTAGCATGGTGTGCATGGCTGGCACCGAACATCACATCTGCAGAAAGGAATGATAGGATGTAACCAGATCATGACTCAGTTCAGCACAGGAGGACTGGTCTTTGGGCCAGATTGGTAATTTTTCTCGACAGGTGTTGGGTATTTTATTGTCAACACTCCAATCCTTTGTCCATATTGATTCATCATCATCATCATGTACTGTACTGATAGGTCATAGTTCGCCATCTCACTTGATAAACAGAATCTTGGATGAGGTCTGCATTCTTGTCCCAGTTATCAATGTGTCTGAACCATCCAGGTATTTATCTCTTTGTTAGAAAACACTTAACATGGCATGCTTTATTTTTCAGTTGACAGTTCGTGATGCCTTAAATTCTGCATTAGACGACGAATTAGAGCGAGATGACACTGTATTTATTCTTGGGGAGGAAGTTGCACAGTATGATGGTGCTTATAAGGTACATGATTGTTTTATAACAACTTATATTAAAAAACATTTGACTAAGTTTTCCTACAGTCATTTCAAGAATATAGTAACAGCTTTATGACCTTTTAGGGATCCTTTCTGTATAGGAAGGAATAGACAAGCAAGAGTGATAGTTAACAGAAAGTTATGAGGTTTGGACTGGTATCAGCCAGAGTATTGTTGACTCGCTATATACTGTTGTAAAAGCGTACATCATCTGACAGTGCACATTGATGATCTACAATTCCAACACTTGACACTCAAGATGGTCATTATGTGCAGTATCAGATGATGCAGGCTTTCATGTATCTCCACACATCTTGGTCCCTGGTGTTTTGGATGAATTCATTTGATGATATTCCTCCATGACCTGTCTTTGGCTGTCCAGCATCATTTCTCTGTGACTGCCTTTGATTTATCTACCGCTGATCTTTCCAGTCAATACAATGTTTTCCGGTACCTCTCTTCTCATTCCTTGACCAAAGAACATTGTTTGTCTCTTTCTTATAATTGTATATAATTTTCCACTTTCATTAGCTACAGTTGTAGATGCCAAGAATTAATGGTGGATTGTCACTTTATTTCAGGTCACCAGAGGGCTGTGGAAAAAATGGGGAGACAGAAGAGTCATAGACACACCTATAACAGAGGTAAGTATTTAATACTCAGAACTGGGAGATTTTGATAGGATTAGTGCTCTTTTGTCTTTCCATTTTGAATTGGTAAAGGGCCTTGCATGCCCCAATGATCACAAAAGTTGCATCACAGTTGCCCGGGAAGGTTAACCCGGTCAACAAATGCCCACAGAAGTTGGATGTGTCGGCCTAACGGCGCAAGAACGCAGCTCTGCTGTAAACAGGCACAACACAATCACGTCCGGAAAAAAACAACTCCGGATGAACGCAGAAGAATTAGTGTCGCAGTTGCATAGCTACTAGAGGCAATATGGCAGAGTGGTTAGTGAACTTACTGTCCAAGTCAGTCGTCCAGGTTCTGGCAGTAGCAGGATTATTTTTTTTACCAGTACAGCCCTGTGGTCAGCCCAGTCTGAAAAAATGGATACCAGAAAGTTTTCAGAATTTGGGAATTGTCTAGAAAGGAAAGGTGATGAAGAAGGAAATTGGCCACCACATCTATATGTGTCACAACCTAGAATATGTGAAAGCCTCACACTTTACATCTCCAACAGCAATATTTCATATGGGACAACCTTTACCTTTAGTCTACCTACAGGCAGGCCAATGGGTAATGATCATACTGAGATGCACAAAAATGCTGCCTTGTATGTAGAATGGGAACTGTCAAAGGCTAGGGAAAGCAAACACAATAGCAGTTCGTATAAAAATTGAATGTGCTAGGTCACAGGCTTGATGAACCAGTACAAACTTTATTATTCTGATGATATATTAGGATTATGCAACAGATATATTTTCTGGCAGATGACAAGAGGATAAATTCTAGCATATTTGAAAATATATTGACTACAAATTTTCATGGTTGTTGTATGCATCTATTTTACTCCTCTGTAGAATTAATAATACATTGGAAAGTACAACATGAACAATTTAAACAAATTACTGTGAACTAGCACAATCATAGTACTTTCCATTCCTGACATTTATTATTTTAAAACATCAACACTATCAGGACTTCAACTTACGTAAGCTAAACGACCCTTTTACATGCCTTAAGGCGTGCTGGATGTCATAAATGTATGCTAGCTTGTCCTTGTGGATGTGAGTGACGTACGTAGACCAATCATAAGGCGTGCTGGATGTCATAAATGTATGCTAGCTTGTCCTTGTGGATGTGAGTGACGTACGTAGACCAATCTTAAGGCGTGCTGGATGTCATAAATGTGTGCTGGCTTGTCCTTGTGGATGTGAGTGACGTACGTAGACCAATCTTAAGGCGTGCTGGATGTCATAAATGTGTGCTGGCTTGTCCTTGTGGATGTGAGTGATGTACGTAGACCAATCTTAAGGCGTGCTGGATGTCATAAATGTGTGCTGGCTTGTCCTTGTGGATGTGAGTGACGTATGTAGACCAATCTTAAGGCGTGCTGGATGTCATAAATGTGTGCTGGCTTGTCCTTGTGGATGTGAGTGACGTACGTAGACCAATCTTAAGGCGTGCTGGATGTCATAAATGTGTGCTGGCTTGTCCTTGTGGATGTGAGTGATGTATGTAGACCAATCTTAAGGCGTGCTGGATGTCATAAATGTGTGCTGGCTTGTCCTTGTGGATGTGAGTGACGTACGTAGACCAATCTTAAGGCGTGCTGGATGTCATAAATGTGTGCTGGCTTGTCCTTGTGGATGTGAGTGACGTATGTAGACCAATCTTAAGGCGTGCTGGATGTCATAAATGTGTGCTGGCTTGTCCTTGTGGATGTGAGTGATGTATGTAGACCAATCTTAAGGCGTGCTGGATGTCATAAATGTGTGCTGGCTTGTCCTTGTGGATGTGAGTGATGTATGTAGACCAATCTTAAGGCGTGCTGGATGTCATAAATGTATGCTAGCTTGTCCTTGTGGATGTGAGTGACGTACGTAGACCAATCTTAAGGCGTGCTGGATGTCATAAATGTGTGCTGGCTTGTCCTTGTGGATGTGAGTGATGTACGTAGACCAATCTTAAGGCGTGCTGGATGTCATAAATGTATGCTAGCTTGTCCTTGTGGATGTGAGTGATGTACGTAGACCAATCTTAAGGCGTGCTGGATGTCATAAATGTGTGCTGGCTTGTCCTTGTGGATGTGAGTGACGTACGTAGACCAATCTTAAGGCGTGCTGGATGTCATAAATGTGTGCTGGCTTGTCCTTGTGGATGTGAGTGACGTACGTAGACCAATCTTAAGGCGTGCTGGATGTCATAAATGTGTGCTGGCTTGTCCTTGTGGATGTGTGTGATGTATGTAGACCAATCTTAAGGCGTGCTGGATGTCATAAATGTGTGCTGGCTTGTCCTTGTGGATGTGAGTGATGTATGTAGACCAATCTTAAGGCGTGCTGGATGTCATAAATGTGTGCTGGCTTGTCCTTGTGGATGTGAGTGACGTACGTAGACCAATCTTAAGGCGTGCTGGATGTCATAAATGTGTGCTGGCTTGTCCTTGTGGATGTGAGTGACGTATGTAGACCAATCTTAAGGCGTGCTGGATGTCATAAATGTGTGCTGGCTTGTCCTTGTGGATGTGTGTGATGTATGTAGACCAATCTTAAGGCTTGCTGGATGTCATAAATGTGTGCTGGCTTGTCCTTGTGGATGTGAGTGATGTACGTAGACCAATCTTAAGGCGTGCTGGATGTCATAAATGTGTGCTGGCTTGTCCTTGTGGATGTGTGTGATGTATGTAGACCAATCTTAAGGCTTGCTGGATGTCATAAATGTGTGCTGGCTTGTCCTTGTGGATGTGTGTGATGTATGTAGACCAATCTTAAGGCGTGCTGGATGTCATAAATGTGTGATGGCTTGTCCTTGTGGATGTGTGTGATGTATGTAGACCAATCTGTCAATGACAACAATGTTCCCGCTAACAGTGGACTTCACAGCTTATGACATGTTGAGCATATGGAGCTAGGCCCACATTTGTTAGACTGACCATCATGTGGTGGGTGATGTGGTCAGTACCTTGCTGGCTGCCTTTACTTTCCAAGATATTTCCTGGTACCAGTTTTAGACTGGGTCGACCTGGGAGCCATGTCATGTTTTTAAAATTCTTTTTGATGGAAATTGGAACAGTATTGTTATACCCCAGACATTACCTCATTCAGTACCAAGGAATGAACAGGCAGGTTTCTGACCAAACAGATTATGCACTCACCAGACAGCCACATTACACATAATAATAGAAGAGAACCTGGAACTGAATGTGCCACTCTATATTGGATTTGTGGACTTTGAAAAAGCCTTTGATAGCATTAACAGCAAATGTTTTTGAAATTGATGAGGCACTATGGGATCCCACCCTACAGAACAACTTAATAAAGGCAGAATATAAAGACATGAAATTCAGAGTTCTTCCTGAGGGAAACCTAACAGAAACATTTTAAGTAAGATCAAAAGTGTGTCATGTTTATTATTCTTTCTGACCATAGACCTGATTAAGAAGGCAATAACTACCACTGTAAGTGGAATTGAATGGGCTCTGATGGAGCAGTTTGATGACTTAGACTTCACTGACAACATTGTTTTCCTGTCACAACAATTAGGTAAAGAAATTTCACAGGGGAAAGTCAGAGATAATGAGAATAAGTCAAGCAAATGATAACTTTATATCCCTTGGTGAAACATCACTTCAATAGATGGAATCCTAAGCCTGTTTATGTAGCAATGTAAATAAATATAAGGAAACAGATGGTTACTTTAAAATAAGAATACAGAAGGAAGAGGAGCTTTCATAGCACCAGAAAATGTAGGGAAGTCAAAAGAAATTAAACCTAGTACCAAATATAGTTATTTTTTTTTCTTCACTCTAATGTTAAATTAGGATGTCTGTACGGGGCTGAAGCATGGGAAATGACTAAAACAATGACTAATAAACTACAAACATTCATTGACTCGTGCCTGTGCGGAATAGGACTAAAATGGTATGACAGAATCACTCAAGCGTAGCTTATGGAAACTGCTAGATACATTCCAGTGAATGAAGAGACAAGGGAAAGATGCTGGTCCTGGAAAGAATAGGCATTGAGAAAATCTAATAATAGTATAATTAGAATGCCCTTTTTTCTGCAACCCACAAATTAAAAGAAAATGAGGGAGACCTAAAAACACATGGGGGATGAGAATTAGAGACAGAGATTGAAGGGCATGGACGAGGCTGCAGAAGATAGTGAATTATGGGACAGCTGGCTTGATTTGCTTGATGGTCTAACCTTCATTGAGCGATAAAGGGCAGAAGAAGAATCCTGTTACAACAGAGTTGCTTGGTGCAAAATGAGTTAAAGCTTGATCAATAAGACCTGATATATGTTTCCATTCCTTGTATTGTCTGTACTTATTTGTGTATAATGATATTACATATGTATTAAACAGATAGGTATATTGTTTGGAATGTGTTCAAGGAAAACATATTTTACTCAAATATATTTTTACATTACTCTTAGGATGTGTTTATTTGTTCTATTTACAGATGGGTTTTGCTGGTATCGCTGTTGGTGCAGCAATGGTAAGAAGCATTAAGTAAGGTTTAAGAGGTAGTCATTTAATTCACACTTCTCTCTCATTTGTTTAAACTTTTCCAGTCCCAAGTATTTCTTCTTCTTCGTTCATCCGGAGTTTTTTTTCGATGTGACTGCGTTGTGCCTGTTTGCAGCAGAGCTGCGTTCTTGCGCCGTCAGGCCGACACATCCGACTTCTGCGGGCATTTGTTGACCGGGTTAACCTTCCCAGGGGTTTCTTAGGACGTTTGACTCTCACTGTTGTGGTGTTATCCCCCATCCCAGCTGGTCCATATAGAACAGCCACAGATCCTGGTCAGCCCTCAAGGGAAGGCAGGGGCAGACCATGGGCATTCCCCGCCATCCAAGGAGGCTTCCATACTTGCAGAGCCGACACATAGCGCTCTGGTACTGGGCTCACCCAAGGAATCGTCACGTCCTGCACATGGCTGCTTAGCCTCACTTCCGTATATTGGGCCTTCCGTTCACCATAGGCTGTTCTTCCGGAAACCAGAAGTATGCAGTCTGCAGATGACATCCACACAGTGAGCTTTCGATTCGGACTTTCCATGTAATGGATTTGCTAGCCAAGCAATATTCCATTTCGTGCCACTAGGACACTTTTCCACCTTTTATGAAGCCCACACAGTGGGCTTTTGATTCAGACTTTCCACGTAATGGATTTGCTATCCAAGCAATATTCCATTTCATGCCACTAGGACACTTTTCCACCTTTTATGAAGCCCACACAATGGGCTTTTGATTCGGACTTTCCACGTAATGGATTTGCTATCCAAGCAATATTCCATTTCGTGCCACTAGGACACTTTTCCACCTTTTATGAAGCCCACACAGCGAGCTTTCGATTTGGACTTTCCACATAATGGATTTGCTATCCAAGCAATATTCCATTTCATGCCTCTGGGTCTTCATGCACCTTTAAATGTCAACCTGTATATAGTTAAAGTAATTTGCGGTCAACTTTAGCTTGTTGATATCTCCATAGAGCTTGTCCTCAAATGAAGCAGGTGTGGGCCAAAATATCTTTCTCTGTTCTGCATACGTTGGGCAATCCTGCAGCAAATGTTTTGCTGTCATTTTTCCAGTTCTACAATTACATTCATCGGTATCTCCTATCTTTAGTTTATTGAACAAGTGGTATTTCAGCCTGTTATGTCCTGTGCGGAGTCTGAAGATTGCTACTTGTTCTCTTCGGTCGAGTTTGTAATATGCATCATCCTTCTGATGGCCTGGATGCTCTGATTCCCATTTGGTTCTATAGGTGCTTTTTATCAACCTCTTTGCCTCATTATAGGTTATGTCTATGTCAGGCTGTGGTAGTCGTCCGCCCTCTTTTGCCAGTCTGTCAGCCTCTTCGTTTCCAGGTATACTGCAATGTGATGGGATCCACTGTATTACAACTTTTTTGGATTTCTGGCATAGACCATGGAGTGCTGCTCTTAGGTCAGTTAGTTCTGTGCTGTTATTGCTCTTCAGTATTGAGACAGCTGACTTTGCATCTGTGAAGATAGCTATTTGCTTCTCTTTATTTTCCTCCATCAGGAGCATTTCTGCTGCAGTTTTCAGAGCCTCTACCTCCGCTTTGAAGTTACTTGAAAATTTTCCAGTTGCCATTGAATGTGTTTTTTTCACTCCATTTTTTAAATTTAGGAGAATTCCTCCTCCTCCATCCTCTATTGAATTTTTGGCTGATCCATCTGTATATGCATGGGTCCAATTCCTGCTTGGGTAATGTTCTTTTATGTAGTTTAGGGTTATTTCTCTTCTTTCGGTTTCATGCTGAGTGTTCTTTTTCTCAATACCAGGAATGTTTTCTATCATCTCTGGCAGTTGCTGCTGTCTCCAAGCTGGGAACTTGTGTGCATTGTGTATGGGCTTGACTGTTGATATGTTAAGAATAGGATCTGCCCTAATCCTTCGTTTTGCAGTTTCTACAAAGTTGCTACGCTTCAGTCTTCCCTTTCCAAAACCATTAAATCTGTTGTACATAGGGTGGTCTGTCAATCTTCTAAATTTTTCTGCTTGTTGCTGGGCTCTGCTATCTCTTCTATCCTGCATTGGTTGTAAACAAGTGATCTTTTCTAGTTCATTAATAGGCGTTGTCTTCAGGCTTCCAGTTATGATTCGCATTCCTTGGTTTTGGACTCTACTTATTTTGTTAAAGTTTGACTTAGCTGCTGTTGCCCAAGCTGCAATGCCATATTCCAGTACTGGCCTCACCCGTCCAGTATATAACTTCTTGAGAACTTTCTCATCTGCTCCCCACGTTGTACCAGCAAGCTTTTTCATGATTGCCATTCTCTGCCTTGCTCTTGTTCGATTTTTCTCAACCTGTGTCTTCCATGTCAGGCGACGATCAAAGGTGACTCCTAGATAGTTTGGATTTTCTTCATGGCGCAATATTTTTCCATTCAATACCAGCTTAGGTTGCTGAGGTTTATTTGAGAGGGAGAACACTGTGCATGTTGTTTTCTCCTCACTTATCTTCACTAGCCATGATTTTGACCAGTCCTCTAGCGCTAATAAGGCTTGCTGTATTCTGCTGTTAGCTGTACTAATATATTCTTCAGATGTCCATATGGCTAGGTCATCTGCAAAGGAGGATGTGTGTACTCTGGCTGGAAAATTTTCTGTGATGTCATTTATATATGCTAGGAATAATGTTGGTGAAAGAACTCCTCCTTGGGGGACACCTTGCTCCAGCAGCATCATTTTGCTTGTTTGTCCTTGTACTTTTGTCCTGGCAGTTCTGTTCTCAAGGTAGTGGCTGATCCATTTATACATTTTTCCACAAACATGCATGTTTTGCAGTTTTACTTTCAGTCCTTCCTTCCATACTTTATCAAATGCTTTTTCTAAATCTATCCAGACTGCTAGTGTGTGCTTTTTCTCTTGGAAGGCATCCTCTATTTCCTGAGCTATATAGGTTATTTGATCTTCAGTGGATCTGTACTTTCTGAATCCTGCTTGGTGTGGTGTTAAGAGTTTGTTTTCTTCCAGATGCCACGTTAGCCTGCCATTGATAATGCGTTCCATTAATTTTCCTACACAGCTAAGTAGACTGATAGGTCGATAGCCATTTGGTTCTTCCAGGTCTTTTCCTTTCTTTGGGACTGGTATTAGTATAGCTTCCTTCCATGCCTGTGGGACTATTCCTCTCTTCCAGCTGTTATTTAGGACTGCTAGTAGTTTCTTCTTTGCCTTGGTGCCTAGTCCTATTAGCATTTCATTTGTGATTCCATCCTTTCCTGGTGATTTCTTCTTTTTTAGGGTATTCATTGCCTGTTCCATTTCTTCCATTGTTAGATTTGCCATCATATATTCTGCTGCTGTCTCCGTATTTCTATGATGTATCTGTTTGTCTTTGATTGCTTTCTTCTGTTCAGTTGTAATATCAATGTGGTTTGCATTTGCATAGTGTTCCATTAGTGCATTTGCAGCCTTTTTTCCTGTAAGCAAGGCATTTCCTTGTTTAATTGTTATTTGTTTGTTTCTAGGTCCTTCATTGTTCATGGCTTTCACTAGTTTCCATAGTTTGTTTCCATCCCTGTCAAAATTCAGGTTTTCTGTTTTTTCCCTCCAACGATCTCTTGTTGTTTGATTTACTGTTCTTTTATATTTTGCTGAGATGGCTTTGAGAGAGGTATTCGCTTCAATTGTTTGTTCTCTCTCTGCTGTCTTCCTGGCATCTTCAACTTTGTCCTCCAAACTTTGTAGTTCTTCAGTCCAGTATGGTTTGTAATTTTTCCTCGCTCCTCTAGGAATGGACTCAGTGGCTGCCTGTATTATTGCTCTGGTTAGACTTTCCACCATTTGCTTTATGTTGCCATATCGTGTATTTATGTTTTCACAATATTTGTCTGTTAGTATGGCAAATCTGTCCCAATCTGCTCGTTTGTAATTCCAGCGGGGCAAGGGCTTTTGCTCCTGTGGAACATACTCCATATTCATTACAAGCTTGATTGGTCTGTGGTCACTACCTGCTAATTGGTCCAGCACATGGCGATCGATTTTGTGGAGGATGTCTCCTGTGCAGAAAGCTAAGTCTGGAGTAGAAGTGGTAAGCCATCTTCTGGAGTAGAAGCTCGGTGTGTCATCCGCTTTGTTGAGTAGATGGAGATTTGAGTCTATTTCCCAGTCCTCCAATTCATCTCCTCTTTTGTCAGTATCTGGGTATCCCCATCTTTCTGAACGGCTATTAAAGTCTCCGACAATAATGCAGTTTGTGTCGGTTATTTTCATGTTTGAGAGTGTAAGGTCCTTATCTGCTGGGCTATACAGATTGTAGATTCTTATTTTCACATCCTTTATCATTATATCGACACCTATAATTTCTGTTTGGTTGTCAGAGATCACAGATACTTCGCTGCAAGGTATTGTATTTCGTGTAAGTATTAGAACTCCTCCTTTGTGTCCTTCGCGGTCGAAACGTGTGGCCTGATATCCTCTGACTGAGAATTTGTGATTGGCGTTGAGGTGTGTCTCTTGAATGCATGCCACATCTATTCTATCTTTATGAAGACGCTGTGTTAGGGAGACTTTCTTCTTGTAAACTCCTTCGGCATTCCACTGTAGTATGTTGAGTGTCCGGGGTATTTGGTCAATAGCTCTTAACCTACTCCTCTGTGCCTTGACTCCACAGCACAGGGGAAGGTGACCACCTGTAGTCATGGGTGGACCCCCTCGAGGCAGGGGGCCCGGCACTATCGCCGCCTGATGGGACTTCACGGGATTAGCACCATAACGATTAATTTTGATTTGTGACATCATGAATTAAGTTACGTTGCACTGCTTTGTCAAGCCTGTGGCTCAGTACATCCGATTTCGACAAGCATTTATTTGGGATGCTTTCCCTAGCCTTTGACTGTCCCCAGTCTACCTACAAGGCAGCAGGTTTTACGTTGCACTGCTTTGTCAAGCCTGTGGCTCAGTACATCCGATTTTGACAAGCATGTATTCGGGTGCTTTCCCTAGCCTTTGACTGTCCCCAGTCTACCTACAAGGCAGCAGGTTTTACGTTGCACTGCTTTGTCAAGCCTGTGGCTCAGTACATCCGATTTTGACAAGCATGTATTCGGGTGCTTTCCCTAGCCTTTGACTGTCCCCAGTCTACCTACAAGGCAGCAGGTTTGTGTGTCTCTTCGTCTGGTCCCTCTCCCTTGACCTGTCCGACATGGGTGGCCCTACCAGTAGCTGTGCTACCGTCGGCATAGCTCTTGGGGTCATTGGGACGCACAAGCCCCTCTACCTCGTCACGGTGGACACACAGCAGAGGGGTCCCAAGTATTTGTTACTGTGAAGTTATACAGCCAGTGTAAGAAAGAGTTAAAGGCATCTAGAAGAGGAGGAGTTCCTGTTATAACTGGGACTCAGTGGAATTAAAATAATAATTGTCTATGGTAGACATTACAGAGGATGTTCATTGTGAAACTGACATATTGTTGTTTTGGCGCTCGCTCACTTTGAACTCAAAGCGTAGTCCATATAATACACTACTTCTAGTAGTGCTGGACTGAATTTTATGTCTGAATCAGCTTTCCCTATCGCCAGTTTCCCTCGCCACCAGGCAAATCCACTCTGACTTCACAGGTACTTGTAATTTACATCCCCAAGTCAAGGACTAGAGGTCAACATTTTAGTCCAACTGTCTGGTGTCAGGGTTGATCCCCTTACCTCGGCATTAGCACACCAAATGTTAAGAACATGTGTTTGTATCCATTCGGCCATGCTGACCTCCGTGAAATTGAAATAAAATCAATGAATTGTGAATTGCGATGGCCAAACAAAAGACAAACTAGTTGCATATTCTTTACATGACATCAGTCAACCCCAGCATATTTTGGCTGTTTGTGATCTCTTGGCAAGTTTATGTTCAGTAGTTTGCCATTGCTTTCTGAATGACTGGCACCCATACCATTTTATAAAAAACCTAATACAAGATCAAATGAAGCAATCCAAGAAAAAACAAACTTCCCTAACATCAATTAACATCAAAACTGAGCTGCAGAAATTAATAATCACTTGATAAAGCACTATATGGCTCTAATTCATGAACTCTAAAGAGATGAAAAGAACTTGGAAGCTTTAGAGATGTGTCATTATCGTAGGTTGCAAAGAGTACGGTTCATTGGACAGAAAAGAGGTCAAATGAAAAAAAATACCTAAAGACATTTGAACTTTTCTGTAATGGTTTCTCCTTTCATTTTGAGCCTAGCAACAAGTTTATTTTTCATTTTTTGTCATTGCTATCTTTAAAGCGGCTGAGTTGTCTGCTTTTGGCAGCCCTTGCCATTCTTAGAAAGGCATTGATTTGCTGCAGGTGTTGATGATTGTTGGAGAGGACTATAGTAGGTTTTCACTGATGTTTGAAAGAATAAACAATAGAGTGCTTGGGTGTTTGGTATTGGTAATAAAAATGTTTGTTACAGGTTGTCATATGCTACAGCATGAAACTGATAGACTTATATACTGGTACTAACTAGGATCATTCTACACTGTGCAATTGATGAATTATGGTATAGTGTAAACCTAATGCCTGAGCCAATCACTTGTATACCTACAGCTTGAACCAATCGCTTGTATTGTATACCTACAGCTTGAACCAATCACTTGTATTATATACCTAAAACCTGAGCCAATCATTTGTATTGTATACCTAAAACCTAAGCCAATCACTTGTATTGTATACCTAATACCTAAGCCAATCACTTGTATTGTATACCTACAGCTTGAACCAGTCGCTTGTATTGTATACCTCAAACCTAAGCCAATCGCTTGTATTGCATACCTTTGGTACACTAGCCAGTGTGTTACCAAAGCTCCTGACTTGACATAACTAATACACATGAGCACTTATGACCTCAGATATACTTATGTAACATGGGATGGAAGATAAGCTAATTGATTTTAACAGTTAAATGCATTTAAATTATTAAGATTTTTTTCAATAAGTGGGCAACTCTGTCCCTTTTCCTGACTGCCAGATATTGCTGACAAAGGAAGAGGTTACAAACCACCCAAATAGAAATAGATCTGGATATTAAGGGGAAACTAACACACCATCTTCCCAAGAATGGGTTTATGGAGAAGTGAATGTTCAGGAACTTCATGCAAGTCTTCTGAATGAATAACATGACAGGACCACCATCTTTTTAATTTTCAGCTGCTGATGTTTTTTATTGAGTATGGAGCCAGTCGCTCAGAAAGTTGTGGCGTGCTGATGAGCATAATCTAGCCTAGGAATCAACATACAGCTGAAAGATGATGGTGTTGACCTCAATATCCTGAAACAGGATGGAAACGCAGAAAAAGGAAAAAAGGAAAAGGATGTTTTTTATTAATCGCTTTGCCCTTTTCTCCATGAAATAATGAAATAATCTGAAATGCTGTAGTGCCATATTTGTTTCCGCAGGCTGGGCTTAGACCTGTTTGTGAGTTCATGACCTTCAACTTCTCCATGCAAGCCATTGATCATGTTGTTAACTCGGCAGCAAAAACATTCTACATGTCTGATGGCAAGGTACAGTGCAGAATGTGTTCATGTTATGTACTTGTCCATGATTGGTTGTATTTAGTGACTGAAGATTTTCTACAGGATGAGGAAGCTTGGTTGTATTTTGTGACTGAAGCTTTTCTACAGGATGAGGAAGCCAGCCCCAAGCCCAACCCTCCTTCGTCGCCTTTTACCACCCGCATGGTAGATTACAGTGTGATAATATTCTTTGCTTCCCTAAAGGGTGTCGGTAACACGTGGGCATTATCCTCCTCTCATTCAGACAAATACCAATGAACCAAGAGGTGAAGAAAAGATACTGGTGATGGATAAGGCCATAGATTTAGAAAACCCGAGAATAGTATAACTAGAAAAGTCTTAGTCTAAAACCGACAAGGCAAAAGAAATTGAGCAAGACATAAAAACTCACGGAGAAGAGAAGTAAAAACATAAATGAATAATAAAATATGGGAAGGACATGGACAGAGCTACATGAGATAGCTAAAGACAGGAGGGCTTGGAGTGTGTAGGCTGAGAACCTATGTTCCAATGGGGAAGAGAGGGCAAAAGAGGAAGCAATATACTTCTGCTTTACAATACTTACTTTCAAGAAACATATTCACATTTTTCAGTTTCATTTAAAATGTTGATGGTTAAGAGATCCAGTGACAAAGCACATCCTTGTCTTACTCCTTCCTTTATCTGTTCATAATTGCCATCTTTATTTTCCATTTTAATTACTTCTATTTTATTCCAGTAAATATTCTTGGTTATTCTGAAATCTTTTCCATCAATGTTAATCTTCCAACATTTTGATATGTCACCGTCTTTCACTTTATAAAATGCCTTGGCATAATCTATAAAACACAAGTATGTGTCTTTCTGATCTATTTTGGTCTCTCTGTTAGTGTTTATAATGTGTATATTGCATTATTTGTACTTTTCCTTTCCACATATCCATAGTGTTCTCCACCAGTTTCCTTTTTTTATTTACTTTCTTGTTGTTCTTCTCATTATAATCCTGGGTAGAAGTTTGGCAATATGGTTCTTAGGTTGATTGTATGAAATTCTTTTAATTCAGTTGTTCCTGGTCTTTTGAGTAGAGCTATAAATATAGATTTCAGCATATCACTTAGTAAATATCAATTATAAATATTATTATTCATTTTAGTTAAAATGTTTACTTCAAATTCTCCCAGTACTTCTAATTCCTCTATTGTGAAACTATCCAACACTTCTTGTTTTCTTTCATCATTTGTATGATATCATCAGTGACTTCTTTTAGTATACATGAACCTTTTAAGTTGCTTTTTTCTGTTAATTCTGCACTTTCTCCATCACATAACTCTCTTATGCATTCATTTCATCTCTTTATTTTGGTTAATTTTCATAACATTGTGTTTCTTATTTTATTTATTAGTTTTCTTCAGGAATCTCCACTTCAAAGTGATTAATCCATTTGTCTCATGCACAGAAGGTCGTGGGTTCGCTTCCACTTGATTATTTGGTTCTTGAGTGCAGTTTTTTAGACCCCTTGGGGTCATTATTGGAGCTAAGGAATGTTTGTGACACTCTCGATAGGCAGTTAGCTGCCCCTTGGAGACTAAGCCGAACTGTATGGGATACAATTCCAGTGCAATGAAGTTGATCCTCTCACCTTTCATACCACCACCATCCCACCCCTTTTTTTTTTTTTTTTTCGTGTGTGTAACTAGTTTTCTCCATGTCCTAGTTTGCAAGCAGGGGGTCGAAGATTCAGCAACAGAAGTGAATGTAGTTAATGAATCATAACTTGTGTTCTTGCATCAGAGTCAACTAACCAAAGCTGATCAAGAGACTACTCCATCTTCAAGTGGTGGTCCTGGAAACAGGCTGCGTCACTGCAGACTGCCCAAGAAAGCAGTAGTCAGAGAGCAAATACAAACCCAGTTATAGAATATGCAGAGCTAGTGTCAGCCTCACTTTCGCGAATCAGAAATCAGAGAGCGAATACAAACCCAGTTACAGAATATGCAGACCCCCGGGAAGGTTAACCCGGTCAACAAATGCCCGCAGAAGTCGAATGTGTCGGCCTAACGGCGCAAGAACGCAGCTCTGCTGTAAACAGGCACAACGCAATCACGTCCGGAAAAAAAAACTCCGGATGAAAGCAGAAGAAGAAGAAGAATATGCAGAGCTAGTGTCAGCCTCACATCACAAAAATTGCTGCTATGCTGCAAACACACACAATTCTGCTAACAACCTTCTCATGATGAATAAAGAAGAAGGTGAAGTAATTAGTCACTAAACACATGTTTTCTGCTTCGACATCCACTGAAGCCTTTCCGTATCGTCTCAGGTAACAGTGCCTATTGTATTTCGTGGGCCTAATGGTACTTCAGCAGGTGTGGGTGCTCAGCATTCACAGTGTTTTGGTGCCTGGTACAGCCAGATACCTGGCCTGAAGGTCCTGTCACCCTACTCAGCAGAAGACAGCAGAGGGCTGCTGAAGTCTGCCATTAGAGACTCAGATCCAGGTACGTCTATACATTTTATGTGGGACATGGTTGATGACATAAAATATGCTTTCAATCTGGATGATAGAGATTAGATTTAACAAAATGTGTTAGTCACTGCTGTGGTACTGATATTGATATATATGAGAGCAGTTAAAGAAGAAATTCCATCCATCCATCATGTGCCATGCCGATAAGCGTGGGCGGTCATGTTTTGCCATCTAACTCGATCACCAGAGTCGTGGATCAGCTCCGTGTTCCTGTCTCGACCATGCCACATGGCCAAGCCATCCAGGTATTTAATTCTCGGTCTTCCCCTTGGTCTCTTCCCATCGATCTTGCCTGTTTTCACCAAGTTCTCCAAGTCATTTCTTCTCGTAACATGCCCAAAAAATGTTGACTGTCTACGTCTAATGGCTCTAATCAGTTTACGATCTTCATTTGTTTCTTGAAGGACGAGAAGAAATTGGACTTGTAAAATATTTATGTTTGCTATTTACAACTATGGCGAAGGGGTTACGGACGCAGTTCGTAATTTCGCATACCGCATTCAAAACACAGCTGCAGGCAATTTGGCAGCAGACCGCCTTGTGTTGGGCAATTTGGCCGCAGACCGCCTTGCGTTGGGCAATTTGGTCGTAGACCGCCTTGCGTTGGGTTTTTATAAAATGGTATGTGTGCCAGTCATTCAGAAAGAAATGGTAAACTACTGAACATAAACTTGCCAAGAGATCACAAACAGCCAAAAAATGCTGGGGCTGACTGCTACATCCTGTAAAGAATATGCACCTAACTTTTCACTTACAACTTAGTCAGGCTTGATGCCTTCGGAATAGTTCCCTCCACTACTGATAATTCGCTCCCAATGTGTGTTTCAATCTTGAATACCTCCTGGAAATAATGTTTCTGAGATAACATGCTTGTGTTGTCATACATTTTCTATGATCTCCTTTTTGGTTTTTTTGTTCGCTCAATTTGAGCAGAGTCCACACTAAATTGATTTGTGTATGTGGGCCAGCTTTCCCTATCACACATGTCCCATGCTATTAGATGAATCCACTCTGACTTCTGAGGTACGTGTAATTTACATCTCCAAGTCAAGGATGAGAAGTCAACATTTCAGTCCAGCTGATTGGTGTAGGGAGAGAACTCACTGCCCCACCATCTTTGTATCAGAAGTTTAAGAATGAGCGTTATTAACATTTCAGACACACGGCTTCCATGATCTCTTCTATACTCTGAAATTGATGACGCTAATGGGTGGATTTCAACTTTAGGAGCAAGAAAAAGTCTGCAGGGGCTAAACCTGGAGAGCAGATTGGCTGTGAAACAACAGTCATTTCATACTTTTCCAAAAAGTCACAAATAAGCAGTGACATGTGTGCAGGTCATGGTACAGCATCTAGGTTCTGTAGCTCCATACCTCCATTGATGACACCCTAGGAGTCTCCAAGAAAATTGTGGTGTTTGTCCATCAAGACTGACAATTACCATTCATTTCATCCAGTGGGGTTGAAAGTATGGGGCCGTAAGTTCTCAGATGGCCGGTAAGGCCTATTTTGGCTCGAAATGTTCTTTGACAGTGTGGGCAAAGAATGCTTGACGTTCCAGGAAGAGGATCTCCTGCGGTGGTTTTTCTGTCCAGCCTTTTTTTCCACAGTTCTTGCAGTCATGTTTGCTTCACAAGTGACTACACCCTTGCCTAATGAAGTACGCCACAAATTTAAGAAAATTGTATCCATGAAACAAATGACAAAGCCCCAAATGGCAAATAGATGAGGTCACTCTATTTTCACATGTTCTGTAGGAAAGCATATATGATGGCAGTCCCTCTGTCATCCACAAGCACCGTGTATTCTTGATATGCTCATGGGCTGTTAATCTGTGACATTGATTCTTATATAATGTGCTTCATTTGTTTGGCTCTTTGATAACTTGAATGAACAAGCATATTTATCTTTTTAACAGTTGTGTTTTTAGAACATGAACTTATGTATGGTGTAAGTTTTGAGGTCGGCGACGAAGTCTTGTCTAAAGATTTTCTGGTTCCTATTGGAAAGTGCAAAATAGAGAGAGCAGGTAAATATATTTGTCTCTTGCTTTTATTTTTCTATAGCTTTTCCTGTGATTTATTTTTTGTAATTTTCTTTTATTTCTTCTATTTATGTAAATAGACAGTGTATTTTAATTGGTAATTTCGTTTAGAATTGAAGGTTGTATTCTTTCTGACTTACAGAACATGCACAGTTAAAGGAGCATAAAGTTTTAAAAATACATCCATGCAGAAGCATGCATATATATATATATATATATATATATATATATATATATATATATATATATATATATATATATATATATATATATATATATATATATATAAGCACACACATATTCATACATACACAATGTATATACACATACACACATACATACACTAATTGGCAGCATCTTTGTTTTTTTTATTTTGTATTTTAAAAACATATATTTTATTGCAGTATGCAAAAAATCTAATCTACAAACTTTCTAATCCTGAGCACCTGTAAAATCCGTTTATACATAGACAATGTCTTTTGGTGGTCTAAACGACTCTGACAATACTGCTGCATATTTCAGGAAAGCATGTCACCTTAGTTGCACATTCGAAACCTGTGGGCACGTGTTTAGAAGCAGCAAAAGAGTTAGCCACCAAGGGAATTGAGTGTGAGGTAAGTAGCCACCAAGAGAATTGAGTGTGAGGTAAGTAGCCACCAAGGGAATTGAGTGTGAGGTAAGTAGCCACCAAGGGAATTGAGTGTGAGGTAATTAGTCTAGGATAATGTTAACCGTATTGGGATTGACTTTAGCTGTTTCAAAACCAGTTACACATCATTATCATCCACGCCTTACCGGCTGGCCTGTGCAAGCATACCTCTCCACAAACTACGATCTCCGATGTCAAGGATCAATTCGTGTGTTGACTCCCTTCCATGCCACGACACAAGACTGTCAAGAATCTTCTCACACTATTTTCCTATACATCTCTTTCCACAAATCTTTCCGGTTGTCACAACATGTTCCAGTTTTTATCTTCTCATAACGTGGCCAAAAAAAATTAGGACTGCCTCTTTCTGATGTTTGTAATAATTTGTCTTTATGACTCAGCTTCCCTTAAAACATCCTGACTGCTCATTTTGGTTGTCCAATTAATTTTCGGCATTCTTCTATAAAACCACACCTCCAAGGTTTTCAAGGATTTTTTTGCCTATTTACTAATTGTCCAGGATTCGCGGCCATGTATTAAAACTGGTTCTATGTAACATGCAAGAACTGTGTTTCTAACTTTCAAGGACAGTGACTTATTGCACAAAACACTCATTTGATAGAATTCAGTTTTTGCTTGTCCTATTTTGTTCTTTATCTCAGTGATACATCTTCCATCTGATGTTATCCATGTGCCTAGATATCTGAATTTCTGCACTTGCCCAAAAATGATATCCTTTATTTTAAATGCACATTTAGGCAGAATCTGTCAATAACACTTACACATTCATATATATTTCATCAGGCATAAATACATTCTAAGAAGTCAGAGTGATGGTCTGACTTAGGTGTTTCATGCCTTCTTTTTAGAGAAGGTCCTGAAAATATGTCTTCTGAGTACATCAGATTATTATTTGAAACAGTTTTAAATGATAGTGATTCTGATTTAAAGGACTTTTTGAAATATTCTGATAGCACAGGCGGTAATTTGGTTATTCAGATAAATTAAAAGTGGTGATAGGGAATACAAAACTGACTTAATGTATGTCGCCATGAGATGGCACATGTCAAATTATGTTTGCTCTAATGGGCCACACTTGTGCCCCTAAGTTTGCTTTGTCTATCACATATAAGCTTAGCAGTATTGTAAATAATTAGAACTAAATCCCAGGAAGGCTAACCCGGTCAACAAACGCCCGCAGAAGTTGGATGTGTCAGACTAATGGCGCAAGAACGCAGCTCTGCTGTAAACAGGCACAACGCAATCATGTCCGAAAAAACTCTCCGGATGAACGCAGAAGAAGAAGAAGAATTATAACTAAATAGAAAATAATGTATATATTGGTTCTCATTCTGTTGAGTACAGATCTGCCCAGTATTTTTCCAGGTTTTTTTTAAATTTTGTGTGAAAATTATGTACTTTGAAATATGATGTTATAATTATGTTCTGATGGTATTTAGTAGCAGCTCTTGTCTTGTGATATTTTTCAAGAAAAGTGGTGTGTTTATCATTACTCACTACATGTAATTGGATTGTTGTCACAAAATGAAGGACATTTGCCTTAGTGAGTGAAAAATTTGAATAATTTTCTCCCATTTTTAAAGTACACATCAAATAATTTAACATTATTTAAATGAAGTTTTTCAAACTTTGGTTAAAATATCAATATAATGTTTTCCCTATGCAAACCCCTTTGATTTATAATACAACATGTCTGCTACCATATTAACAATTTGTAAGCCCTTACTGTCACACATCTCTGCTTTCCATTTTCTGCCATCCATTTGTCTTTGGTCTAAACCTACTGTTTGTTTTGCATTGAATCAGTTAATAGTTAATCAACATCATATCTATACCCCATGTGGATGAGATAAGAATTTGGTCCACATTTGCAATCTAAGCTGACATTTTAAAAATATTTCACAACTAAACATTCAGCAGTAGATACATTCTGAGAGAATGTTCTCATTTGAAATATTGCAGGTAATCAACCTTCGTACATTGAGACCTCTGGATGATGAAACAATCTTCCAGTCTGTGATGAAGACCAATCACTTGGTGATTGTAGAAGATGGATGGCCCCAGTGTGGGATTGGATCAGATATTGCAGCAAGGGTTATAGAAGGTATGATATCATTTATTATTGACTTTCTTACATGAGAATATATCCTTAATTAAGCGGATGGCATGGCTTAAAGATGCAGTCTAATTCTAACACAAGTTCACATTCAGCTGTGGGTGGTTTTTACAAATCAAGAACTGAAGGATTATATAATCCCAACTGATCACATGACAGTAGATCATATGCCTAGCTTCCTTAGATGTTTTATGTATCACGTCCTTTGCTCTCATCATGGCTCACTGGAAAAACTCTGGATTTGTTGCTAACTATCCCGCCTCATGCATTTTCGATGTCTGTAATATCTTTTGTCTACCTTTATGCTGGTCAGTCTATAATTTTTCTTAAGGAACTATGCCTTCCACTGCTGTTTTTTTTTTCTAAAATCACATTTAATATATCCAGCGTATTTCAATTTCCAAGTCATGATGGGATTTTTGAAGCAGTTTTCTTCAGTGTTCAAATCTTGTAGAATGTCAGCATGTTTCATCTTGTTGGCTATACTAACAATTTATCTGTAACATTTCAGTTCAGGAGCCCAAATTTTCTTCTTTGGTGATTGTCAAATGGTCCATGACTCACATCCATAAGCTGCCATATAAACGATGCATACCAGTAGACCCTACCAATAGCTACACTACTAGTCGACTTAGTTCTTGAGGTCATTGGAAAACACAAACCCCTCTACCACTTCAAGGTGGGGACACAACAGGGGGATTTTCTGTTCTATTACTACCACATATACGGCTCTGTAGCAAAGGAATTATGAATACAGTTCGTAATCCCACATATCACGTGCGAAACACAGCTGCGGGCAATTTGGAAGATGATCGCCTTGCATTGGTTTACATACACTGGTATGAGTGCCAGTCGTTCAGTAAGCAACGGCAAACTACTGAACGTAAACTTGCCCAGGAATCACAAACAGCCAAAAAATGCTGGAGTTGACTGCAACGTCCTGTAAAGGATACGCAAATAACTAACTAATATTCATTATAAACTGATTCTTGTATTTTCAGATCACCCTTCTGATTTTGTGTTGTTATTTTGTCAGACAATTTATGTCTGTCCCCGTTTGCTTTAATTTTCTGTTTTCTTCTACCAGCCTGAATATTTTCTCTGTGATGTATCTCTGCTTCTTGTACCTTTCTTCTTTTTTTTTTAAATTTCGTCTTGTGCAGATGAGATAAGAATGTCACTTGTGGCTAGTTCATCGGGTGTCATGTCGGCTTGTTGCATGGTTAACAAATCTTCTGTGTGGAGAAATGATAAAGAGTAAGCAATATCGGCTGCTGCTCTGACAAAATTAGAAAAACCTATATTTGCAATTTGTACAGGTTTAGACATATGCATGTTTGTCTCCTTGTTTGTATGTTAGAGTTTGTGAATTATATAATCTATGGAAGGAGACTGAAGGGGATGTGTCCAATGAAGATAGTCCTTTACAAACACAAGCTAGCCTTCGTTGCTATCTTGTAATCCACTGATTTTCTGAGCATTGTTATGCCATTCTTGGGTGCAGGGGTCAGTAAAATTTACCAACTTTTTCCAAGGCTTTCTCAAGATAATTTAGTCTTTTTCAAGGATGCATTGGTCATGGGATTAATGTATGTGTATGAATATATATGTGTATGCGTGTGTGTGTGTGGTGGTGTTTTTTTTCCATATGCTGTAAATACACACACACCTATAGTGTGTTGCATATGTGATTTTTCTTGACTGTCTACGTCTTATTCTCTAATGAGTTTCCTGTTTTCATTTGTTTCTTAAAGGATTGTCCCATTAGTTTTTATGTCCCTGCAAGAAAATCTTGTCCTTTTCCTCAGAAATGACATTTCCACAGCCATTAGATGTTTCTCATCTTGTCTGCTTATTGTCCATGTTTTAAAATAAAATCAACTTTCACTTTAAATAATATTGAGTAGATCAGTTTTCAGTGTTGAACAGGTCGCTCTTTGTAAAAGCAAAAACCGAGCAAACATACTGTGACCATTTGTTTGTTTCTGCAACTGCTGTATTTTGTATATTTTAAAATCTCTTGATACTGGGTACTTGCTAATTGTTAACTATTAATTTTCTTTTCCTTCAGGTCCAGCTTTTAACTACCTAGATGCTCCAGTTCGGAGGGTAACAGTAGCAGATGTTCCAATGCCCTATGCTAAATCACTGGAAGAACTTGCGATACCACAGATCAAAAATATTGTCACAGCTGTGCAAAGAACACTTGGTTTGCCTTGACATCTCACACTACTTAACTTGTGTAACTGGCTTATAGATTGTGTTTAGAAGATGTCTCCACAGTAGTTTTGGGCAGTCAGTGTGTGTATTTTGTTGGTTCAGAGAGGCTGTGGTAAAATAAATGTAGCAGTTCATACTTGATCAGGGTACAGTAGTAATCACTAACATGAACATGGAATATCTCATCATCATCCGGTGCCTAGCCAGCTGGTATGGACGACCATGCTTCTCCACAAATATGATCTCTGACGTCATGGATCAATCCCTTCCATCCCATGACACAAGACTGTCAAGAATCTTCTCGCACTGTCTTCCTCTATCTCTCTTTCCTCAAATCTTTCCGGTTGTCACAACATGTTCCAGTTTTTGTCTTCTCATAACATGGCCGCCCAAAAACAATTACTGCCTCTTTCTGATGGAATATATATGGACATGACATTGAAAACAAAATTCAGTTTAGATTCCCTGAATCATGTTGTGAATATTTATCACATTAACTCCTTTTCCACAATGAACATACTTCTAGGTTTATTTAAATCTTGTTATGCACTTATGTGCCTTGCTTGTGCATAGAGGACACTTTCTTAATTTCATTTAGCTTAGAAAATATATTTTAAAACGTTTGCTACAGTTCTTATTTAGAAGAGAAGTACATTTTGACAGCTGTGACACCATATAACACCATGTTGTATTTAAAAATATGTGATTAATTGACCACTATTATGGACTGACAAATTGTAATCCCGGTGCTATATTGTACTCTGAGTTTATTTTGTCTTTTTTTTTGTATAAGAGATTTAATTTTAGATAACACTGTGAGTCCATCCATACAAACTTCCCTTAATCTTCTGCTGTATTCAGTATGAAATTACATATGCATTTCTTCTGTTATTTAATACACATTACATGCACACCCCTTGCATTATCTAATAATTTGTAAATAAATTAGATTGAATCTTGCGCATGTTCATGCATATGTGTGCATTCATTCAATTTCCATCTCCACAGCAAAGATAGGCTGCAATGGATCTTCGACACTATCTCATGCCTTACTTGTACATTTTGTCAGACTACTGTACATCCATCTCTTGATGTTATCTTCCCACTTGTATCATTGTCTACCTCTTGCTCGCCTGCCTTCAACCTTACCCTTCAGTATGGTTTTTATAAGAGTGTTATGTCTTTTAACATGGCCAAAATATTTCACTTGCCTCTTTTTATTTTATTTCTTTCATCAACTCTATTTTCATTCCAAGTTTTTCTGGAACCTCTGTATTTGATTGTTTTTGTTTCCATGAAATACAACATATTCTTCTGTATATCCACATCTCCAGGGCCTCTATTCAACTTTTTACTTGCTTGTTCATTATTCAGGTTTCCATGCCATATGATAGTGTTGAATATACATCTTTCTAGCTGTTACTACTTATTTCATTTTGTTGAAAACATTTTTGGCCATTCCTGTTCTCTTTTTTATTTCTGTTTCACTTCTACCATCATCTGTTATTACATATCCAAGATAGGTTAAACTTGTTACTTGTTCTAGTATCTCATCATTTACTGTGATGTTCATTGATGGCCTCTCCTTTCCACTGCTAATTATCATAGTTTGTGTTTTTGGATATTAATATCTAAGCCACGCTGCACTAGGCCTACAAAATGTGATGGTGCCATCACAAAATAGACCCATAGTAGGAAACTGCTTGGGGACAGTTTAATTTGTTATATTAATTGACAACTACTTACATATACTAATGAAGTGTTAATATCCAAAATATTGACAACTACTTACATATACTAATGAAGTGTGCACATTATCTTACAATGTGATATTCAAAAGATTGTGCATCTAATGTTGATATTGTTACTTGTTGCTCTCTCTCTTTCTATTAAGAGACTAAACACTTACAGCTTCCAATAATACAAGGGGGCTTCACATAATGATAGTTTAAAGATGGCTGTCCCACTTTTGATGTGCACCAAAGAGAAGCAACCATCTATTATCCATTTTTTGATCAGTGAAGGGGTGAAACCTATAGAAATTCATCGGCAAATGAATGTCCAGTATTGTGATGTAACTCTGTTAGTCCAGCAAGTGTATAAGTGGAGTAAGAAGTTTCGACCCACAATCAAATCCATACAATATGGACTTCTGCGTAACTTTGTCCTTTTGCAACATGAAAACATGTACTGCCTGTACAATGGTTGAAACCATCTAAGACCTCCACTTTCAGTATGTACCACATTCCCCATACATGCCAGACCTGGTCCCAAGTGATTTCCACCTGTTTGGACAACTGAAAGAGTCATTGAGACATTTAAGGTTTTCATTTGAAGTCTCCTCGTAATAATTACTGAAGGATATAACAAAAATTGTCCCTGCAGTTTTAAAGCAATTCAGGCAGGATAATTTTATTGGCAAGAATGTGGATTCTTTTCAGATTAAAGTATAAGTGAATAGGGAATTCTATTCAGGCTTACATTTAGTGTTGCTAATATTCAATTGGTTTACTTTTATAAATTTAAATTATCCATGCTTTTCTTGCTATCATCATTATCCTTTAGCCTATTTGCTAGTCACATTATCAAAGTTATGCACTCCAAAAATGTTGGGATAATTGTACAACATAAGAGTTACAAGAAAGAATTGCTGTTACATTAGAACCAGGATTGCCCAAACTACAACATATCCAGGCGAACCTTCTGGCCTAGAGAAACAACAGTGGAAGATAAACTCTATGGACCACTGAATGAATTAAAAAGACTGTTAGATTCATACAAGAGACAACATTGCAGTTATAAACATATTTTAGGCGAACGAAAGAAGAAGAAGAAGAATTAGAACCAGAAATAGCTTTTGCTATCTAGCCATTTATGTTACTACAAGGTATAATGAAGTTTGCTTACAAATGGCTTATTTTCAACTTTACAAGTGATACTGATCTTTACAGTTTAATTAATAATCCATTTACCATTTACATTCATATAGAATAAAACATGATAGATAACCTATTTGCTAATGATTACTCAATTACATAACACATTGGTCAATAATTCATTTTCATACTGCCAATGTATTAGAAACTTCTACAGATAATGCAATATGTGAACCAGGAACAGGAGGTTGGCAGTTACCATAGAGAAGCAATAAAACGAGGCCTGCATTTTCTTAAGATGATCACTTGGTATTCTTCTTTTCTTTATCCCTTTATTCCCCCTTTTGGGCATAGGCCTTCGACCTACCCAAGCCAGACTGTCCTATCTTTTGCTATCTGCTGCAGTTTCCTCCATATCCTCTATAGTTCATCTGTGTTATGAATTATCTTCTCTGTTTTTAGGTCTCCCACTACTTCATTTGTCTTTTTGGGTCCAGACAAAGGAGTGTCTAGTTATACTATCATCAGGTTTCCTGAATGTGTGTCCTGTCCAGCGCCAGCATCTTTTACTCACCTCTTGATTCACCAGAAGTAGTTCTCTCCATGAGTTCCATCCACATTGGTGATTCTGTCATACCATTATAGTCTCAGTATACTGCGCAGACTGTTTGTTTTACTTGGTACAAAAGTCTTATATATAGAATACGTGGAACAAAGATACAGACAGCAAAACACTATCAGAAGCTATGTTACACATTAGTAACACATTGTGCACATTTGAGTAGTGTCTTTGCTGTGTTATAGAATGTTTTAAGTCTAGAATCTGAAATAATGCATCAAAATTGTTTACCTGTACAAAATCTGAAGTATGCCATTGACAAAGCTTACCATTATTCAGAGAATGTGGTACTGCTCAGATTATGAAACAGCAAAGTGCTTTTAGAAATCAATGATATTACAGACTGTTTCCAATTGCTGTGTTACGCTGTTGTGAAAATGTGTTGTCAATTTGGTGTGATGGTGAAGGCTTGACCTATCTATTGTCAATGAATGTGCAACTTAAGCCTTGCTTGTTTTAGTTTTCCTACATTTTAGTTTTAAATTTTACCAACTGTGTTCATTTTTTATTATATTTTTGTACTACTTCATTGTACTTTCTGTGATAGTTCGATATTTTATATTCACGAGACTGTGATTGATTGTTGGTATTGATATTGACCTGTTAGCTCCTGGATTTTGTATTGATGTGTTTTGCTTCAGGTAGTAGTAAAAATGTAGTTGTTTAGAAGTGCAACATTTTCACTAACAGTGTCAGAAGTGAACCTTATCTCCGCACTTAGAGACTGATTTAATAAAATAAAAAACAGAAAAACAGAAATTGATGTGTTTTAGTTTGTTACAGAATCTTAAGATTGTTTTGGTTTATTAACAGAATGTGTTATGTTTGTTCTGTTTAATTTAAGCTTATTTATTGTCAGTTAAAGTAAATTCTTCTGCCTGCTAAAGTGATGGAATATGTGGCAGACTATACAATGGTGAACATGAATAAACAATGTGGATTTTTTTTTAAATAATCGATGGACACCATATTATTAATGACTCTACAGAAATGCACAGTGATATCTATACATGAAGAGGTTTTGACATATCAAGAAATTTGGGTAGTAGTAATTTTTTTTTAAATCTTGAGTATCAAGCAATATTATTGTGTGTTTCTGCAACCTTAATGTTTCTGTCCTTATTTAGTGCAATCTTTGAGTTTCTCCCTAAGCCCTAGTTGTTAAGCATACCTTAGAGAGTATGACATTTTGGAAGATAAACTTTATGGACCACTGGGTGAACTAAAATAATACAGTGAAGTTTATACAAGAGACAACATTGCGGAAATATATCCTTTACAGGATGTCACAGTCAACCTCAGCATTTTTTTGGGGCTGTTTATGATTTCCTGGCAAGTTTGCATTCAGTAGTTTGCCGGTAGTCTTCCGGTACAATGGCGACAAAATGACGCGTTACTTTTCAGGGAGACGCTATTTAGTGTTTTCCTTTGGATTTTGTGTGATTTCCTAAGGATTTCTTGTGAATAGTGTTTTCCTGTGGATTATGTGATGTTATTTTGTGTTCTTTTATTGGAAGTTTTCAAAAGAAGCCACGGAAGGCAGGTGGTGGATGAAATTTTGAGGACAGCCGACAGATATTTGTTGGTCATGGTCTCGAGTTCACGACAGCAGGCAGAGGAGCTCTTCTTGAGTCAATGGCTGCGGTCTCCGACCAGTACGGTCACTGCCATAGAGGAAAGCAACGGCAAACTACCTCTTTAAAAGTGCCTAGTATATCATGATTCGCTTAAAGACTGATCATCGGAAGACAAGGACAGAGACGTTAAAATTAGCAACATGGAACGTTAGGACGTTAAATGACGACGAAAAATTAGAGAACATAAAACAAGAAATTGAAAGGGAAAAAATTTATATTTTAGGTATGTGCGAAACGAGATGGACAGGATCGGGCATCAAGATAGATGAAGATTTCAAGATTATTTATTCTGGAGGTAAAGATCGTAGGGGAGTGGTAATTATTTTGGACCGGAAAACTGTTCAAGGATATTGGGCTGTGTCGGACAGAGTTCTACTAGTTAAATTAAGTGGCAGACCTTTTAGCATAAATATTATTCAAGTATATGCCCCAACAGGAGAATCCAGTGAAGATAGTGTAGAAGAATTTTATAATGACATAGAGTCTGCCTTAAAGAAATGTAAAAATTCAGAAATAAACATCATAATAGGGGACTTCAATGCAAAAGTAGGAAATCAAGGGGATAGATACACAGTAGGAAACTATGGTTTAGGAGAGAGAAATGAAAGAGGATACAGACTCGTGGAGTGGGCAAAAGAACAGGAAATGATTGTAGGAAACACCTGGTTTAAGCAACACCCTAGAAGATTATGGACATGGAGGAGTCCTGATAGCAGGATTAGAAACCAGATTGACTACATTCTCATTAGCAGAAGATTTAGAAACGCGCTAACAGTAGCAAAAACAGTTCCCAGTGCTGATTGTTATAGTGACCACAGATTACTCACAAGAACATTGAGGATAAAGTTGAAGAAAGTCAAGTATATAACAGGAAACACTAAATATGATTTGTGTACATTGAGTAATGACAAGGAAATACAAAACAAATTCAACATAGAAGTACAGAGCAGATTTGAAATATTGCCTGATCTAGAGATATTATTCCAGGATGTGGATGATCAATGGGAAACGTTGAAGAATTCAATCAATGTGGCTGCAGAAACAACTATTCCAAAATTAAAGAAGGTGGGTCGTAAGAAATGGATGACTGAAGAAATTTTACACCTCATGGAAACAAGAAGACAACAAAAATAATTCTGTCAAATATTAAGAAATTCACAGACAAGTCAAAATATTATGTAAGAATCATGGCTTGAGGAAAAGTGCTTAGAAATTGAAAACCAACACAACAGTCAAAATACCAAATTAGTGCACAAAAGAATTCAGGAACTTACTAATAAAAGAACAAGTACATCAACAGGGTGTCTACAAACTAAAGATGGCAAAATCATAATAGAAAAAGACCAGATTCTACATGTATGGACAGATTATGTGAAACACCTTTATGATGATAACAGAGACGAACAGTATGATATTATTTAATAATGAAGGACCGCCAATTTTGGAGATGGAGGTTTGAAATGTTCTTAAGCATATGAAAGCTGGCAAGGCCCCCGGTGCAGATAACATCACAACAGAAATGATTAAAGCTTTAGAAGAATTTGGACTAGAGCAAGTCACCAGACTGATGAACACATTATATGATACTGGAGATATACCTCCTGAATTATGTAACTCTGTATTTATTGCAATCCCAAAGAAATCAGGAACCTTGGAATGTGATCAACATAGAACAATTAGTATAATGAGTCACATCACAAAGATTTTGCTAAGAATTATCATGCAAAGAGTGAGGAAGAAGATACAACCTGAAATAGGGGAAGAACAATGTGGGTTTGTAGAAGGAAAGGGTACAGTAAATGCTGTGTATATGCTGCGAACAGTTATTGAACGTACTATAGAAGTAAACAAGGATATACATCTTTGCTTTATTGACTACACAAAGGCTTTTGATAGAGTTAGACATGTCAACATGGTGGATATGCTTGCACATCTACAAATTGATGGGAAAGACATTAGACTTATAAAAAACATATATTGGAAACAACAAGCTGCAATAAGGATTGATAATGAAGTGGGACAGTATCAGCCAATTAAGAGAGGTGTTAGGCAGGGATGTGTGATGTCTCCAGATCTTTTTTCCCTATACAGTGAAAATATTTTCAGAAATGTAGAGGATATAAATGGAATCAGCATTGGAGGACGAAACATCAACAACATTAGATATGCAGATGATACAGTATTAATTGCAGACAATGCGCAGGACCTGCAACAATTAGTAGATGCGGTTGTTGTACACAGTGAGCAACTGGGGTTAGAATTAAATTGTAAAAAGACTCAGGTTATGGTCGTCACTAGGAAGGAAGAAGTGCCACAATGTAATATACAAGTAAATGGAAATATTCTTCAACAAGTGAATCGGTACAATTATCTTGGAACAGTCATAACATCTGATGGGAGATGCCTTGAAGAGATTAGAACAAGAATCGCCATGGCGAAAGTAGCCTTTAGCAAGATGAAAAACATTCTGACCAATAAAAAGATGTCAATTGAAACGAGAAAAAGAGTGTTTAGGGGATACATAGAGCTTGTTCTTTTGTATGGATGTGAAACTTGGACAATGAGCAGTCAAGCTGAAAAACATCTGATGGCTGCAGAAATGTGGTTTCTGAGAAAATGCAAAGAATACCATGGACAGACAGAAAAACCAATGACCAAGTACTACAGGAGACAAATGAACATCGTAAACTGATTAGAGAAATTAAACGTAGACAGTCAAAATTTTTTGGACTTATTATGAGAAGAAATGGATTGAAGAACTTGGTGACAACTGGCAAGATCGAAGGGAACAGACCAAGAGGAAGACCGAGAGGAAAATACCTGGATGGCTTGGCCACATGGCATGGACGAGACAGGAACACTGAGCTGATCCACGACACTGGTGATCGAGTGAAATGGCGAGTTATGACCACCCACGCTTTCCGGCATGGCACATGATTGATTGATTGATTGAGTTTGCCATTGCTTTCTGAACAGTCTGCACTCATAACATTGAATGAAAACCAGTGCAAGGCGGTCTGCTGCAAAATAGCCCGCAGCTGTGTTTCAAACAGGTATGTTGATTACGAATCGCATTCATAAGTCCTTCGCCATGACCTTAGCATATTGCAGATTTTTTTTTTATTTATTCGCATATCCTTTACAGGACATCGCTGTCAACAGCAGCATCTTTCAGCTGTCTGTTGATTTCTTGGCAAGATTATGCTCAGTAGTTTGCCATTGCTTTCCGAGCAACCGGCTCAGTTATCCCGCAAGTCACCAGCAGGGGTCAAACTGTTCCCAGCTCTCGCCCGCTATGAGACTGCGTGATAAACGGGATTACGGAGAAAGTGTTGTAACCCCTCGGCCAGAGAGACCGGCATATTGCAGATACAGATAATAAATATCAAGTGAGCGAATGAAGAAGAAGTATGATATTAGTCTGTAACAATTATTAGTCTTGTGTAGAATCCAATGTCTCCAGCCAATCTTCACGTTACAAGACATTGCTGTTGTATGACTTGTGTATTGTTCTGAGCTATATTTTCAAATATGATTTAGATACATGAAGCAAGTGGGCACAATGTCAGCAACAGATTTGATAAAAATACTCAGTCCTATGGTTTAGCCATGAAACAAGAAGGTTCCCAAACAGAATGCCGCAAGAAGCATCGCCATTTAACATACAACGAAACCAGAGCAAGAAGTAGATCCCACAAGCAATGGTTTAGTGGAAAAGCTGAACTAAAGAAAAGACTGAAATGTATACAAGAGATAACATTGCAGATGTAGACAATTTATTTCAGCTGAATGGAGGAAGAAGTGGAATAGTAGAGACAACAAATACAACCTTGTACATAACCTGGCCAGCTGCTCATTCACCTCATCATCTCATTACTGTCATCTTGTGCCTGGCCAACTGGCTTAGGCATTCATGTCTCTCCACAGACCTTGGTCCGTGTTCTGGATCAAGTCTGTTGATATTACTACATGCCACCGTCTCAGTCCATTCAGCATTATTTGTCTCGGTCTGCCTCTGCCTCTCCTCTCACTGATCTTTTAAGTCATCACGATGTTTCCCAATGTCTTTATTCTCATTATATGACCAACTAGCGCTGTTTTCTCTTTCTTGCTGTTGGTTATCTACAACAGTAAAATGTCTGGTTTTAAAGGAAGACCTAGATGCAGATTGAATGTTGACATTATTAGATATATTCTGCAGTGGCTGCTAAAGTTCTAGATGGCCAGAGTGACACTCCTGGCACTAGAGAGAAAATGAAACTTCTGACATCGCTTAACGGCAAGATAAGACAAGAAGGCAATCTGTACTGTTGCCTTCAAACCTTCAGTATATAGAACAGACAAAACAAGGCAGTTGTGCCCCGCTACTTATACAAATAGTACTGTTCTGCTTTTGTGCATGAATAAGTCACATGAACATCAAGAGACTAACAATAACGTATAATGTGGGAATAATAATATCTGTTTATGAATAAATTATACACAACTAGAGTAATAACAAAGCCAGACATACACATTTAATAAAACAATATTAGCACAAGAATAGTAAAAGTGAAGTAATGGAGGACCCTGTTCCACACCTTGAGGTTATGGGGTATATGGTGCTTGCCCCATAGTTGTATAGACACATCAGCACACTGTGGATGGTGGGGTTAGTATCATGCTGGATGCCTTTACTACTCAGAGTATATCCTGGGACCCATCTTAGACCAAATCAGTGTTTAGAAATTTGCCTCCCCCCTTAGGGATTTGAACGCTTGACCACCGGGCCAGCAGGTAGGCTTGCTAGTCACAGAGCTACTGAAGTTCCCAAGTGATGAAATATCAATCCTATCCTGTACACTGCAGCGGCCATGAATCATTCCTGAGTTGGGTAAACCCTTCTGGCAGACAACAGTGGTATGTATGCTGTAATGATAGTTTTATTAGACATAAATACATTAAGCCTGTGAAACCCTGGCGAAAGGGTTAACGACTTTCTCCATGATCCCGTATATCCACATGAGGAACACAGCTGTGTGAGATTCGGCAGCGGATCTCGTCGCGTTGTTTACTGGCAAACTACTGAGCGTAATCTTGCCAAGAACATTGATGACAGCTGAAAAATGCTGGTGTTGACTGTAATGTCCTGTAAGGGATATGTAATGTAAAAAACATTAATCAACAAGCTATAGCCAGGTATGTTCTTTCATCTTTGATTTACAGTGTTCATAACAGGTTCAGGTATTCCCATAGCAGGTACTGCAGTTGTTTGGGTGTGAAGTGTTAGACCTTCATATTGTAGGTCACAACTCATTAGCTGGGGTGGCCAGTTCCTTTCCTCACTGACTTTCCTGCCCAGACAATTCCCAGAAATCTCAGAAAATTGCCTGGCACCCATTCTTATGAGGCCTGGTCGACCCCTGAGCTGTACTGGTTGGGGCAAAATAATACTGCCTCTGCTGAAGATTGAAACTGGACCAGTCTCGGGAGGCAGGCTGACTGAAACTACTATGCCACCCCACCAACCAGCCTTATTTAAAAAGTGAATTATGTAAGTTATAAATTGTGACCAAACTAATAAAACTAACTATGAAAGCAGATCCCTGTGTTGATATCATTGGTATGAGACATTGACTGCTCAGAAAGCAAGGGGAAACTTTTGATTGTAAAATTGTCTAGTAATTCACAAACAGCTAATACACTTGAGTTCAAAGCGGGCGAGCTAAAAAATAAATGAGAGCCCAAGTCAATCTAAAACGTGCTTTGATGCGGATGTGAGCCTATGACCATTAGTCCAGGAGGCAAGCATCTAGTCACTACGCTATCATGACCCCCATCTATACTATTTTCTGTTCAAAATATTTAAAATATTCAGAAGAGTTTAAATCAATAACTGGTAAGCTAAGTTCAGACGCCCGTGCCAGACATAAAAGTAAAAAATCCATGAGATAATCAGCGTAAATGAGGAAATAGTAAGCAAAACTGCAACCAGCCAAAGCAACCAGCATATACATGGTACAGCTGCACAAAACTATTCAAAGAGATGCAAAAGACAACTTGTAACATCAGGTGATTTACTTCCTCTTGACTAGAAGTCAATGTCAATAAGCATATAACTTGGTTCTATTGATCTGCTTGTCTGGACATTCACGTGTTTTGTTATAGTAGTAGAAATATCCGTCCCGACGAATAAGTTTCTTCACAAATCCATTGTGTGGCCATCTGTCAACCTAGAAGAGGAATGAGCAAAAGTAAATTCAACAAGAAAATATGATTAACTGTGTTCTTATTACCAAATATCTACTATGAGAATAGAAAGTTCAGTAAGTAAAGGACCCATTTTACATGTCTTGAGGTGTAAAGGTGTAGACTGGGAAACCATAACCGCAAGGTCATGGGCTAACGGGGCTATGGCTCGCCATAGGGGATGGACTCCCTATGGTCAGATTTTTTTCCTAAACCTGCGACTGGCCTAGCAAGCTGGCAGGGGATCTTCATACTGCTCGTAGAAAAACTAAGAGGTATAAACAAAAGAAACAAGAAAAATCACAACAGAAATGAGATCCCTGAGAAGAATACTCAACGTATCAAGAAGAGATAAGATCATAAATGAAGAAATCAGGACTACAGTGGGGGTTATAGCTGCGCTAGATTATTAGAAGGCAGCAAGTCAAATGGTTTGGCCATGCAAGTAGGTTACCAACTAACAGTATACCACAACAAGCAATGATGTACAGACCAGATGGAAGCAGAGAAAGAGGCAGACCACGTATCGATACATGAAGCTAAAGCCTTCGGCTATTACTGATCTGTTCATTATATCTCATGTTACATTGTTTGCAAATATTAACATATATAAGGTTGCGGGATACACATGTAAATGGTCTTTCCAGGCAAAGGTGCCTAAGAAGAATGTGATCACCTCTGTCTGAATAACATATGAGCATGTCTAGCCGATCGTTTTATGGAAACTTTAGGGATATTACACAACACTTCGACAAACCTGTCTCTAACTATTTCAAATCTTCTGATCACAATGGTGTCGGTAATGTATGGGTCGCATAATTGAAGCCATGTTACTCTAACAACTTAATTAGGCTTAAAATCAAGAGCCAATTAATAAACTCTTTAGGATGCATCTATCCAGTGGGAATCACTACTGTTATAGAAGGCACCGTATAACTCTGCTGACTTCCTTCTATATATATCCAAATCTATCTGTTTGCACACCTTCGGCTTCACATTTTCTTATTTGGCACCTTTCACAGCTGAACCTCTGCACAGTCTTCCTAGAAACGGAGCACGTGCAATGGCCTAATATCATTTGATACCAATACCTGTTCTGTTTATGTTTTAATTTGTTATTACATTTTTTTATTTCATGTTTTTCTTTAGATCTGTTTGTGTTGTTCCTGATGAAGATCACTTTGATTGAAACATCAATTCATTGTGTCGTGGTGTAACTTATTTTTATGTTATTATTATCATTGTTATTTTTCACACTGTGAGTTCCGTTTGCTGAATTTGCCTTCATTGTAAGGTTTGTACACTGTGTCTGTGTTATCTCTCACTTTTTTGCAGGAGTCACACATACCTGACTGCTTTAATTTTGTATTGTTATATCCTGCTGCAGTCATTACTTCTCTTATCTATTATTATTCAACATTTGTTAGAGGGATGGAGAGGCTAAATGAATCAGTTTGCTAATAAATCATGATGGTGCTTTCATGCCTTGTCTTCTCCCATAATTTAGGAGGTTGCTGAGGCACCTGCTCCTACTGCACTCTGTATTACTTGTTTTTAGTTTACGAAAAAGTGGACATGTCTGGAGCACTTCATCTTCATTGCTTAAATGTTCTATTCTATTTCAGTATTTGGTGACCACGCTTTACACAGATACAGATATATGGAGGTGACCAAGGTTTGTAACAATCTGAACTTTTTTTTAGTTTTTAGCAATGCATTTATCATTTGTTATTCTTTTCAGCCAGACTAGAATTGCTGCTGTTTGTGCATTTCTTGCTTTTAGTTCTGCTCTTGTTCCTTCAGCATTTATTGTAGAACTGTTATGGTTTATCATCAGCAATTTCAAGCCTGTCAGAGCACAGCCTTCTCTAGGTGACCAAATCGTATTTGCCTTGAACATCATGGTTTCCCAGTCTGCTCAAAAGGGGTGGCTGGTTTGTGTGATAGACGGACATGGGCAAGCTACTATTTGCATTTTTCCTACAGAAGAGCTGCTCAAATCTACTATTGCAGACCACAATGCTATGTGCTATCACACTTTGCTTTGATAAAATTATAATATTCAGCTTAGAGTTACAGTCCCACATTTAGCCATGATCCATTATCTAAACATTTGCAAGATGTCACAGCAATTGAAGATATCAACACATGTGCACCAGTTTTGTAGCTGAACCAAACAATACACTTACATGGTCAGTTCTTTGAACTTCTCTGTACTCAATTTCATCCCTGTATCCAGCTAACTGAAATCGATAAGCCTCTTCTACTGCTTCATCCCACTGAGTTGGTCGCATCATGGATTTAGGTTTGCTGACTGAAATCACTCTTAATGACATGGCCATCACAGAAGAAAAACATTTCCTTAGTAACTGCAAGAATCAATTTAAAAAACAAAACGAATGTACTCTAAATCATAACGAAATTGTTCATTATAATTTATATAAAACTGATCAAATGAAATACACATACTGATGGTTTAATAGTAAAGTATTATATATATATATATATATATATATATATATATATATATATATATATATATATATATATATATATATATATATATATATATATATATATATATATATAAATAAAGAACAGAATATGTATATAGTAAGGAACATTTGCAGTAACATTTCTGCCAAGGAACATACATTCTAGAGAAACAAAATGTGACCCTACACTATAAGTCTAAGATATGATAAACAAGTAGTTAGCTCACTAGCTTAATGGCACTGTGATGAGAGTTCATTCTGCAGTAGTGGAGGGGTTTCTTTTTTTTTCCCCAACTGCTACTGCTCTGAATTTTAGGTTCCAGACTCAATGCAAGATTGTATTGATAGCTTAAAATGCAAAAGATCTAAAACAAATTTTAGATATGTAGTAATAGACAGTGCATACAAAAGACTTTCCTTAAATATAAAAAAATAGAAACAATAGTTATATCCAAAAGAAAAATACCAAAATGTAATATAACAATAGAAGCAAAAATTCTTCCAAGCTAATACATTTAAATACCTGGGGCAATTATAACATCAGTCAGACCAATTTATATCTACAGAAACCTTATAGAGAATAAGTCACCTGATAGCTCAAGATACCACATATGGGGAGGAGAGTGGCCAGAATGAAGAAACACCCAATGTTCAAGAAGAGAAGTAAGGAAGCCGCTACTGATACCACTTGTGTCAAAACGATGGGGGGAAGAGAGCCTGCCTAGCTGTAAAAAAGTGCTACCACCGCAACCGAAAGAAGCAAAACTACACCAGAAACCACAAGTGACACGATCACAAGCAAGAAAGACAACACCATGCGGCAAACAAAATCCAGCTACACAAGCAGCTGCAGCAGGAGAACCCTCACATTTGAGTCATCAAGGTAGAGAGGTTGCTGACACACACCAAGATCCCAAAAACAGTGACAACAAAGGGAACAAGACACCTGCCAAAGTGATGATGGGCAAGAGACCACAACAGTCAGAATACTTTATACCCAGAGTTATCCAATGCTCTCGGTGACAAAGGGCCAAATACAGTAGAACGACGTGTTTCAGCAAGACAGAAATCTGATGTTACTGCTCAAAAGATCATGCCTTAATTGAATGTCTGGTCAAACAAAGGCAAGGACTTCCGGAAGCCTAAAGGTAACAGAAAATGTGTCAACTGCCTAGGCAAACACAAAACCAGATACCTGGGCTACCTGTAACTCCAAAGTCACAGTGATGCCATGAAAATAGCCATAACTACAAATACACCATTCAAGGAGGCATGGGGGACAGCCAAAGGAGTGTCACAAGTTGAATAGACCCAACTTCAAGACCAGACAGCAGAATTGAAGGAACAAGTCAACTCCTGCAGACAAAGAAGCCAACCAAAGAAATCCAGGAACAAGTCAATCAACTCCTGCAGACAGAGAAGCCAACCAAAGAAATCCAGGAACAAGTCAATCAACTCCTGCAGACAGAGAAGCCAACCAAAGAAATCCAGGAACAAGTCAATCAACTCCTGCAGACAGAGAAGTCAACCAAAGAAATCCAGGAACAAGTCAATCAACTCCTGCAGACAGAGAAGCCAACCAAAGAAATCCAGGAACAAGTCAATCAACTCCTGCAGACAGAGAAGCCAACCAAAGAAATCCAGGAACAAGACACCCGCAGCAATGCCAGTTTTTGGATGAAATTAAAGAAATACAACGCAGCATCCAGCAAGAGGTGGCACGCATGGCTCAAATAAGGAAAGAGAATGAAGAAATATTAAAAGCTATACAAACCAAAATGGAACACCTAAAGAATGAGAGGGAGGAAACAAAAATCATCCAGCAGATGCCACACCAAAGCCTACTGATACATCGCAAGCTGAAGCCAGCGGTCCGTTTGCAATGTTCAACGAGTTTCAAGGCAAGTCAATTTTGACACAGAGAAAAGAAGCCAGATGTAGGTCGAAAACTGATTGCAGAAATAGGAAAGATACTTCTAGAGATGGATGCAGAAAGAAAGGCAAAGAAACAAACTCAATGGATGAGCTCATCTGAGAACTAGTCCTTCTAAGGACTATGTCTGGAAGAAGACGTGCAAGGAGCCTCAACTGACAGACTGAAGACAGCACAAAGAAAACCACACCAGCTGACAACTCTCTCTCTCTCATCATGTTCCTCTTGTACCTTGCGGTGTCGAGGTGAAGTATAAACTTCGTGAGAGTGCCCGATTATGGGCTTCGTATATCGATATTCCCATGGACTCTGCTATTCCCTCCATCCAACGTTTACGTGGTCGGCCTCTTCCTCTGTTTCCATCTGGTCTGTACATCATTGCTTGTTGTGGTATGCTGTTGACTGGTAACCTACTTGCATGGCCAAACCATTTGACTTGCTGCTTTCTGATAAAATCTAGAGCTGCTTTAACAACCACTTTAGTCCTGATTTCTTCATTTTTGATCTCATCTCTTCTTGAGACGTTGAGTATTCTTCTCAGGAACCTCATTTCTGTTGTTGTGACTTTTATTTTCTCTTTTCATTTTCCAGGTTTGGCATTGGTAGCATAGAGTTGGCAGGAAGATTGTGTTGTAAAGTGCTTTCTTTGTAGTTATTGATACATGTTTGTTCTTTAGTATTGGTGCCATTTGTCCAATGAGTTGACAACACAGGCATAACATTTGTTAAATGGGAAAACAAAGTGTTACCGACACAAAAGGAAAGAACTAAAACCACAAAAACAACTTATCTCAATTATAACTGATGCTGTAGAAGTAGGTTGAATGAGGTCAAATTTCTTTTTCTACAAATCGAATTGAAATTTTTAAAAAATAACATAAGATGGAAGATGCTTGACAAAGATTAAGAGTAGAAATAATTTATAATGGATACACTGAGGCGGTGGCATGGATGAATATCATGAACGGAGTTGATCCAGAACAACAGGAACAACATCTTGGAGAGACATGAACGTCTAAACCAGTTGGCAGGACACATAATAATGAAGCTCATTTCTTATTCAAACACTGCAGAAACGTGACATGTTGACCGCCTCCCCCAGAATGGTTAAACTGGATATTTAGATATATTATAGCCAAATTTTGATAATTTCATGTTTACTGTGTTGCAAGCAAACCTGCTCAGCTAGACAGATGAGATTCCTGTGCATTTTTTTTAAAAACATTGATCATGACACTAAAATATGAGTATGTCAAATATCCTCTTAGAACTGAATACAGACTTCAATGACATACCATTGCATTCCATTTTGTCAAGACCTATCCAGCTGTGGTGGTCTCATTAGCAAAAACCCAGTTGATCAGATAAACATGATCAAAATACCCTTGTGAAACAAATGATACGAGGTACCCTTTCGTTTTCATTTTGTCAACGCTATCCAGCAGACTTTTTTCGTCATTTGTAAAATATTTGAGACGTTTCATTACAATATTCATAGGGAGTGAATAAACAGTCTCTATTCACAATCAAGAGTAGGTACAAGCAAGCTGTGAAAAACCCTTAAACAATTTGGAGTGAGTACACATCTAACAAACCAATGTAGAAGCTTATACAATTAAGCAGCCATGTGTGGGGGGTTTGCCCAAGTCTACCCCTGCCCCTGTCTGAGTGGGTTTACCTGATAGCGAGGGACAATGGTAATAGGAAAAATAATCGACATGCAAATATCAGTCCAGTGCACTCTCCAATAGTGGCCGCTATTAGTAGTAGTACTATATTGGCTATGCTTGCGTTCAAAGCGAACGAACAAACAACAACAACAAATTCAGATATCCTATAAACCTATCATGATATATTTGGTATTTCCATGAATTAATCCTGACACTGTGATGTATGGCTTGGTTTGGCAAATCAACAGAATGTGTTTTGTTTATTCCCGGGCATATTTACGTTCAGTAGTTTGCCATTTCTTTCTGAACCACCGACACTCATACCTTTGTATGAAAATCAGCACAAGGCGGTCTGCTTCCAAATCACCGAAGCTAGATTTTGAACGCGGTATGCAGGATTACGAAATGCATTCATAACCACTTCACTACAGACCCGGTGACTATTCATGTTTGTTTCAGAAGGTACAGTTAGTTGGATGTCTTTTACAGGACATCAAAATCAACCACGGCATTTATTCCATAAGTTGGTGTTGTTGTTGCCTTCCACTTATGCCGTTAGGCATCGTGGAGAAGGTTCATTGAAGCTCCAGCGCCTGTGACTAGTGCCTTTCCTCCAGTTTCCTACCGGTTTGCTAGACCCATTATAGTTCCTTACCTAATATAAGACTGCATATGGTCATAGACTAAGACGAGGCAGGTCCTGGATGGCACAGGCAGAACTTTTTATAAGTCAGGTGTGTGATCTAGAGACCATCAATCGTGAAAGAGAGTGGGTTGAAGGTCCAGAAGACATGATGGCCTGGCACAATGTAATAATAACACTAGGTCGTGAGTGCAGAGAATTGGCAGCAGGCCACACTAAGTTTGAAGTGCAACAGCTGATCCAGAGTAACACACATAAAGGTGACATAGTCATCTACACTGATGGGTCAGTGGTGAGAAACAGACGTAGTGGCTGGGGCTTTATTGTAAAGGCTAATGGACGAGTCTTGAAAAAGGAGAGTCTGGCATATGAGACTACGACCTCCATCATGAGAATAGAGGTGGAGGCAGTAACAGCGGCATTCCGGTGGCTAGAGGAGACTACTGCAACACACGTTGTATTCATTATGGATTCAAAGAGTATGCTTAGTAAGGTGGAGAAAGGAATGTTTCGTGTGGAATGGCTCTTGTCGCTTCAGAAGTCACAGATTGTGAGAATTGTATGAATATTTTGCCCTTGTCATGCAGGGGTACGGGAGAATGAACAGGCTGACAGGCTAGCAGGGAATGCACCTCTTGGTGGTAGATTGCCTATGGACAAGGGGGAGGTGGTCGTGCACTTGTGGGACCAGGTGGAGAAGGCAGAGGAACAGATTGAGAACCTATATGTGGAAAGAATGAGATTGCAGGGGATCGGCAGGGGTTCTGGAAGAATCTCAAAACTGAAAGGGAAGACCAGGAGAACTTTTAACTCAGATAGCGGTGGGAATGATTAGTAGTATAACTCTTTGCTGGCTGTTGAACGAAGGTGATGGAGCACGTATGGGAATGTCCTGAGTGCAGTGATGTCGGTTCTTAACTCAACTCATATAAGACAGCAATGGCTTATTTTAATAAACAATTACTATCAGTTACCAGAAAGTTAGCTAATTTTGTTAAAATGCTGAATAACTGTCTTTGTACATAGTTATCTTGTTGCTTTCACTTAATTAATTTTTGAAAAATTAAAAAAAAAAATTTGCTGCCGGGGAATTGGACCACAGTCTCCTGTGTTACAGGTGGAGATACTTACCACTGTGCTACTGAGGACACGATGAATGTTTAACAAAAATGTATAATATAGTCAAACACATGTCCCGATGACGTCATGTATGTCACGTGACTAGCCTTTGATTATGAATAGACAGTTTGTTTATCCGCACTTGGATTGTAAATAGACACTTCGATATTCAAATGAGTAAAAAATACACTACTACATTACTATTATAGTAGTATTATTAATACTATTAATTATAGATTGATTGATTGATTGATTGATTTAGGAACCGACATCACATGTTACATGTCCATCTCGCCTTTTCTCTGAGCATCGATCTTCAGCCAGATCCCCTCGTCACCCCTCGCTGTCGCATTCTTGCCAGACCATGGTGATCCATTTGCTCCTCCGAGGTGTACACGTGCTCCCACAACCACGTCTGCCTTATCATGCATCAATACTCTACGAAGTTTTGCAGAGCCAGCCAATCTGTCCGCCTGTTCATTCCCCAGCACACCAGCATGCCCCGGAGAAAAGATCCAGATGATGCTTGTCACCCGTGACTTCTGAAGTGAAGCAAGCCACTCTGCATGAAGCTTGCCTGTCCTCACTCTGCTCAGCTTGCTTTCTGTGTCAGTTACAATCACGATGTGTGTGTGTGTCGTATTCTCCATCCAGCGGAAAGCCACCTCCATTCTTAAGCTAGATGTTGTGGTATCATATGCCAGGCTCTCGTGAACCAAACAGCAACCATTAGCTTTTGCTAAGAACCCCCAGGCACTCTCTATTAATAACAGTACGGGCTCCATGGTGAAGAGAGTATGGGTTCCGTGGCGAAGGCATTATGGACACAGTTCACACCACGCTCGAAGCACAGCTACGGGCGATTTGGCAGCAGAGTCGCTTTATACTGGGTGCCGGTCATTCAGAAAGGGCAAACTACTACTGAGCATAAACTTGCCAAGAGATCACAAACAGCAAAACATGCTGAGGTTGACTGCGACATATCCTGTAAAGGATATGTAACTATTTTTTTAAATTTAAAAACAATAAGTATTACTAGCCGGCTTCGTGGCTTAGAGGTTATGACAATTTTCCGTAATCTCATATACTCTCGTCTGTAACATGATGACGGTGAGAATCAGCAGCGGTTCGAATCGCATCTGTAACTTACGGGGTATGTGAGCCGGCCGTTCAGAAAGCAATGGCAAACTACTGAGCGTAATCTTGCCAAGAAATCAACATACAGCTGAAAGATGCTGGTGTTGACAGCGATGTACTGTAAAGCCAGTAAAGGATATAAAAGTACAGGTTCTATGTAGCACCTCAACACTCTTTTTCTCGTTTCAATTGACATCTTTTTATTGGTCAGAATGTTTTTCATCTTTCTAAAGGCTACTTTTGCCATGGTGATTCTTGTTCTAATCTCTTCAAGGCATCTCCCATCAGATGTTATTACTGTGTCCGAGATATCCGATATGGAAAAAAAAAAGTATTTATTACTAAGAAAAATATTTTTTTTTAAAGATGTTCATTATTTATTAACTTTTAATTGTCTAGCTATAGAACAGCTGTTAAACAAAGCTTTTATTATTGTCCACGGTTTTAATTTATTATGAAAATTACTCTAAAATATCGATTATCAGCTCACCCTGATAAGAAAGGAATTGTAGGCAGGAGCAATTTTGCGGCCATGGTAGCAAGCAGTAAACTGTCAAACACGGTGACCAACTCATTGGCATTACACAGGAAGTTCCCCCACAGTTTATAGCCGTTACCTGGCAACAACGATACATATTAGATCTGCAGTCAATAACATTCGTAATGCTATAGGTCTAAAATGTGGCAGCTTAGATCAGTGAATATGTTTTTTGTTTGCTTGTCCATCAAGAAGATGATGACCATTCATTTCATCCGGCGGTTGGTGGGCAAAATGAAAACAACCTGGAATCGAATCGAATAGTAACTGGATATGAGTGGGTGGTGTCATGAAAGTAAAAAAAAGGTGTCATGGGTGTGCAGATTAAAATCGGAAGATACAGCTGGAACCTAATATTAATAAATATATGTAAGTGAGGATTGATTGATTGATTTAAGGAACCGACATCACAGCATTCGGGGCATTCCCATAAGCGCTCCGTCCCCATCCTCAGCAGCCAGCGAAGAGTTCCAAATGGGGAATCTTGCGTAAGCAGAGAGAGTTAGGACTGGTTGAAAGGTTCAGCAGATACCCCTGGTGTTGTTTGTCCATCAAGAATGATGACGACCATTCGTATTCAAAAAAATTATTCATTTCATCCAGTGGGGTTGAAAGTATGGAGCCGTGAGTTCTAAATGGCTGATAAGGCATAATTTGGCTCGAAATGTTCTTTGACAATGTGGGCAAAGAATGCTTGACGTTCCAGGAGGAGGATCTCCTGCAGTGGTTTTTCTGTCCAGCCTTTTCTTCACAGCTCTTGCAGTCCTGGTTGCTTCACAAGTGGCTGTACCCTTGCATAAAGATGTACGTACGCCACGAATTTCGGTCTTTGGCAGCAGTCTCCCAGGTGTCAAGATGAATTCCAAAAGCTTTCAGTGAGATTGTCAGGGTGTCTTTAAAGTGTTTCCTCTGGCCGCCTTGGGAGCGTTTACGGTACTTTTGCCTTAATTCACCCCAAACAAACGGAATCCCAGGGTATGTCGTCACATCCAGGGGTTCCCTGTGTTGAGCCGTAGCTCGGTGCGCAATTTTATCGGTGTGCAACAGTTGCTCTTGGCGACATCCCCCGCCCCAATTGTAACTGGCCAAATGAAATGCTTGTCAACTCTTGAGACCAGCAGTATACGAAAAAAATGATGATGATCTGTCTGTACGGGAGACGCGAGGCCTTGCAGCCATGTGCGCCTTGTCTCAGCGGGAGGATACATGATGAATGTCGTCGTCGTCGTCATCTCCCATCAGTCCTGACGCTCAGTCAGCGATAGCACCATGATGACATGATTATGAGGACAGTGTCTAGCAGAATGTCAGATGCCATGATGCTGCTGCAGAAAAGGCAACTCTACTCTGGCTTGTCGTGGACAGCTGCCAGTTCCAGAAAACTCATCACACACACACACACACACACACACAGAGAGAGAGAGAGAGAGAGAGAGAGAGAGAGACAGAGAGAGAGAGAGAGAGAGAAGAGAGAGAGAGAGAGAGAGAGAGAGAAACGGTTGCCAAAGCCCAAAGAAACACTGTGGGGCAATTGAAACACACCGACACGCACTGTACCCGAACACAGAGTGAGATCACCGTCTGTGCTAAATATAGCTGGTGATCCTAAATATAGCTGGTGACGTTTGTTTGGGGTGAATTAAGGCAAAAGTACCGCGATGACCAACTCGCCGTAGAAAAATTAATTTAGGGAGCCTGTGATCTGGCATGCCAGTTAAGTGACTGGCCCAACGAATCTGATTCTTCATTAGTAGAGTGTGGATATTGGGCATGGACGTCCTTTCTAGGACTTCAGTGTCTGGGAGCTTGTCTTGCCATTTATATTTTCAATTCAATAGCTTCCTGGGGCAGACTTTGTGGAAGTGGTTTAATTTCCTAGCGTGTCGCTGATAAAAAGTCCAGTATTCACAAGCATATAGCAGTGTGGCTAATGCAACTGCTTTCTAGACTTTCAGCTTTTCGCTGGGCTTGCATTAACTTCGTCATAAATTGTGGCAGCTTATGACACAGTGCTGCCAAGATTGGTGAATTAGTCCACAACACTTAGTCTATGACCAGTCACTTTGATATTCGGCACGGTGTGATTATTCCCCAGAGCTGGTTGGTACATAACTATAGTCTTCTCCAAGTTGATATTGAGCCCAAATTTGGCACAGGCATATAAGAAAGCTGAAACATTGTGTTGCATGTCTGCCTCCGAGTTGGCATATGGAGCCCAATCATCAGCAAACAGGAGCTCTCTGACGGCGTCGCTTTCAAATGTATACAGTATATCGCATCTCTGGTATTTCATGACCACCGATATTTAGGGCATCATATTGCTCCCTGGTTATATCATCTCTGACATTTCTCATTATATTTTTGGCGAACAGGTTAAACAAATAGGGTAACATATAATTTATATATTTATAACCCTTCCTGCAGCTACGTTGACCATATACACGAAACATTCGTGTTTCGTTTAATCTCCCCCGGAACAACTTTTAACGGTGCTGAAGTCTGCAACAGTCAATGTGATGCAAGTGTGTTCCTCTGTTTGCGAAAGGTGACTACTGAAAACTGAAAACATGGCTTCGTCACTACTAAAGGTGACTGGGAGAGTTGCCGGCTTGTTAAACATATCCTCTAAGGTAATAATAAGTATATGTTATGTTAATGATTCAATAGAGACAATAATTTGTCTTTTTTTGCCGTTGATTCTGAACACTATCATCATCTGCATGATCATCCATCATCATCATGACTTAACTACTATGTCAGTAAAAAAAATGCAGCTGCATTGGACTCGACTCATTGGTTAAGTAACTTCATCATCGCACACTAAAATCTGATCAATCAATTCATCAATCAGTTTAGTTTAGTCGACGGATCAAAATCACTGCACTCGGGTGTAACGACATACCATAAAGTGCTCCGTTCTTCTCTTAACTCAAGCCTGAGTCCGGAGAAACTCAGCTCAGTGCACGAACTCCGTAGCACAAGCGAGGATCCTTAAATACTTTGGGTAGATTTTTAACTCAAAATTTTGCCCAGGCAGCGTTGTTAGGCTACTCTTTTTCAATTTCCAATTGCCAAGGGATTTTTTATGTGTGCAACAATACACACGGGCGTCCAATCTCACTACCCAGAGACCAGGGGAAATTTTATTACGTGAAAAAATCCCGGTCCTCACCGTGGCCTGAACCCGGGACATCCAGCACTCGAGGCGGACACCATACCTCGAGACCACTCATTTTCAATCAGTCCTGCCTGAACTGAGTTAGTGAAGAATCGAAGTGATTATTACCAAACGTTTGGTAATAAAATCTCTCATTATTCCCAAACGGCTGGTCACGTGATTATTCGCGGTCACGTGTGGTCACGTGACGTAGGTTTGACTACATTATTAATGTTTGTGGAAATATTATTGTGTCCTCGGTGGTGTAGTGGTTATACACCTGTTATGATGGATTTGGCCACAATGTAATATACAAGTAAATGGAAATATTCTTCAACAAGTGAATCGGTACAATTATCTTGGAACAGTCATAACATCTGATGGGAGATGCCTTGAAGAGATTATAACAAGAATCGCCATGGCGAAAGTAGCCTTTAGCAAGATGAAAAACATTCTGACCAATAAAAAGATGTCAATTGAAACGAGAAAAAGAGTGTTGAGGGGATACATAGAGCCTGTTCTTTTGTATGGATGTGAAACTTGGACAATGAGCAGTCAAGCTGAAAAGCATCTGATGGCTGCAGAAATGTGGTTTCTGAGGAAAATGCAAAGAATACCATGGACAGACAGAAAAACCAATGACCAAGTACTACAGGAGACAAATGAACATCGTAAAGTGATTAGAGAATTTAGACGTAGACAGTCAAAACTTTTTGGACATGTTATGAGAAGAAATGGATTGGAGAACTTAGTGACAACTGGCAAGATCGAAGGGAACAGACCAAGAGGAAGACCGAGAGGGAAATACCTGGATGGCTTGGCCACATGGCATGGATGAGACAGGAACACTGAGCTGATCCACGACACTGGTGATCGAGTGAAATGGCGAGTCATGACCGCCCACGCTTTCCGGCACTGGCACATGATTGATTGATTGATGATGGAGACTGGGGTTCGTCTCTCTGCCGGCAATTTTTTAATTTTTATTTTTAATAAACAAAATATTAAACATTACGAACTACAATAGAAAACTGAGAAACTCGAAGCTTGAACAAGAATCACCGTGGCAAAAGTAGTCTTTAGCAAGATGAAAAACATACTGACCAATAAAAAGATGTCAGTTGAAACGAGAAAAAGAGTGTTGAGGTGCTACATAGAACCTGTACTTTTATATGGATGTGAAACTTGGACAATGAGCAGTCAAGCTGAAAAACATCTGATGGCTGCAGAAATGTGGTTTCTGAGGAAAATGCAAAAATTACCATGGACAGACAGAAAAACCAATGAACAAGTCCTTCAAAAAACAAATGTAGACCATAAACTGATTAGAGTCATTAGACGTAGACAGTCAAACATTTTTGGACATGTTATGAGAAGAAATCAATTGGAGAACTTGGTGACAACTGGCAAGAACGAAGGGAGGAGACCAAGGGGAAGACAGAGAAGTAAATACCTGGGCGAGATGGCAGTGGATCGCGTTGCGCTGGTTACTTACGAAGGTACGGGAGCTGGTCGTTCAGAAAGCATTGGCAAACTACTGAACGTAATACTTGCCGCAACAGCAACATCAGCTTGTGTTGACTGCAATGTCCTAAAAAAAGAAGAGTACTCAACAAACAATTAGGATTAACTATTTAACGTGATATGTAAATTTAACCCTGTGTGAACTTTGTCACCTTTGAACCCTCACTTCGGAGTTCATAAAAACAAATGTTGCAGTGTCATCTACAGGCTTACTTTGATCTCATGCTTACGCAAATCCAACGTTAAGAAGTAAGTATCGTATCTAGGCATTAACTGAGATATGAACATTAAAGTTTTATGGAATAAACCAATGTATGTAGTTGAAGTGAAAAAAGAGCTTGAAAACAAAAGACAGACTAGCAGACAGCGGTAGTAAACGTCACGTGACCAGCCATTTGGGAATAATGTATGGAATTATTACCAAACGTTTGATAATAAAAATCTCTCATTATTACCAAACGTTTGATAATAAAATCTCTCATTATTACCAAACGTTTGATAATAAAATCTCTCATTATTACCAAACGTTTGGTACTAAAGTCTCCCGTGAAGAATTCAGTTTGAGTGAAGTTCATATTCATTAAGTTTGAAACTTCGCTAAAGTGTCTACACACTTCTTGCTAGGTACTGTAGAAAATTTAGAACAAAAATAAACAAAATATCATATCAGACTGCATAGTTGTAAAAATCTTGAAAACAGTAATATAAATTACAACACAGTACCTCATTCATGCCTCAGCGCCCACTCTAAAGAAAGGGATTGTGCAGTTTTATTCATTATGAAAATTAAAGTCTAGTCGTTAGTACATCATCATGCATTGCATGAACCTTCTTCTTCCCTTCATCTCCCATTGATTGGAACATAGGTCCTCAAGCAACTCACGATAAGCAGTCTCAGTCATATCTTTCACTGTCTTCTGTAGCTACCTATGTCCTTCATCATTCATTCATTCATTCACTCACTCACTCACTCAGTCATTCATTCAGTAGCATGTCCCTTGTAGAACACCAAAGCTTAAAAGATGATTAAAATATGGCAGCATTAAAAGATCACTGTTTGTTTGATGCCAGCAGCCGATATAATAATGTTACATTGTTACTGAGCTTTGGAATGAAAGCAGACATTAATTGTTTTGATATCTTATAGTTATAGGTGTTTGTGCATTCAATGCATTCATAATTATATAGGATCTGAAGATGCCTGAGTACATATAGTCATTGGCCTAAAAGTTTGGTGATAATAGTTATGAAAGACACGTGAATGTATACCAGTGGGTCATCTTGAGTTTGTCAGACAGGAAACTAGTACATTTTCTCACTCTAGATCCCGTATGTGTCAGCTTTTGGCAGCAGGCGATGGCGGTCAACAAAAACGGCTACTTACGAGCGAGCAGTATTAAACATGCCAGAAACTAGAGTAACTACACTCGGTAATGGACTCAGAGTGGCCACTGAAGATTCAGGAATCATAACGAGCACAGTAGGTGGTTTTTTATTTTCTTTAGCATATATTTAATGTGTTGTTGAGTAAGGCATGGATATGTTTTGCCACCTGACCTCTTCTCTCTGTGCAGTGAAGTAATAACGAGAGAGATCAGGAATATGAGTTGGAGATTATACAGGGTCTCACTACACTTTATATTCAACCAAAATAATTCTTTCTTCTCTTAACACCATTCTGTTTGGAATGCAATGAATTAATCCAGCAGATGACAGCCATTCATTGTATATTGCTTCATGATGGACTGTGGATTACATTTTGTCTGACATGTACTTAATTTTTCAAATTCGTTCTACATACAAAGTGTAGTAAGACTTTAAAAACACCCTATAATACAAGCAATGTACATTATGCAGATGACACAGTATTGATAGCTGAAAGCTAAAGATCTACAACTTGTGCACATTGTAGTAATAGAGAGTTCAAAGAAAGGACTTTCTTGAACATCAAGAAAACAGAAACAGTGGTTTTATCAGAAAAACGATAACACTAAAATGTGAGATAAAAATGCAAGGAAAAATGCTTAACAGTGTTGATACATTTAAATACATAGAGGCAACCATAACATTAGATGGAAAATACATGACAGAGATTTAGAGCAGAATAGGTCATATGAAAGCTGTATTTCAGGAAATGAAAAGTATTTGCATATCCCTTACAGGATGTTGCAGTCAACATCAGCATTTTTCAGCTGCTGTTGATGTACTAGGCAAGATTACGCTCAGTAGTTTGCCATTGCTTTCTGAGCAGCCGGCTCACATACCCCGTAAGTTACCAACGTGGCGAGAACCACTACCGATTCTCGCGCAGGTTACGTTACTCACCAGAATATACAGGATTACGGAGAAAGACGTTAACCCCTAGGTCAGGTTACAATAATTAAATGTTAAAGAAAGAGTACTGAAATGTTTTACAGAACCTATTTTGCTGTATGGCAGTAAATCATGGAGCATGAATGAACAAATTAGGAAGAGTTTGGAAACAACAGAAATATTGTATCTGAGATGAATGTTGCAAATACCTTGGACTGCTGGAGTAACTAGTGATTGTTCAGGTGAGGCTAATGAAAGTAGAATATTATTTACAACTATAAGAAAGAGACAAACAGCATTCTTTGATCATATAATTAGAAACAAGACATTAGACAACATCATGATTTCTCCTTTCATTCACTTGAAATTTGTCTATATCTGCAATGTTGTCTCTTGTATGAACTTCACTGTGTTTTTTGTTTGTTCACTCAGTGGTTCATAGAGTTATCTTCTACTGTTATTTCTCTCAGCTAGAAGGTTTGCCTAGATATATCATATTTCAGACCAGTCTTGGAATATGTTATCTGCTATCTGTGACATGAATCCATATAAGCAGATGGCTGATTCACCTTGTCCAGCTCTTGTGGTGTGGTTTTTGATGCTACACAGCATGTAGTTGACCCTTATTTCAGGTGGGGTCATATGCACTGTTGATAGACTGCGAAGTATTTTCACGCTGGCTCCCCAAGTAGTTCCACTTAGTTTTCGCCAGATGGCTGTCTTCCTTCAGGCTTTTGTTGCTGCTTTGTTGACATGCTTTCTCCACGTTAGCCTGTCATTAAATGTCACTCCATGTTATGTCGAGTCTATTGACAAAGAAACCTGTGGAAGGAAGATCATCAACCTTGGCCAGATATCAGCTCTGTAAGGAAAACATCTGAACAGTCCCTGTGGAGACGGTATTTCAATACCGGGCCAGGAGGAAAGTTTCTGCACCAACTTCACTCTGAGAGGTGCAAGCTTTTTTTCAGAGCTCAGATAACACCAGGCTTTAAATCTCAATCCTAGAGGATTTACCAACCAACCAATCCCTTGGAAATTGTAGTATTTTTGAAAATTGCTTAATTTTTTAATTTTGATGACATGTTTAAATTTTATTGCCAACATGGCTACTTTGAATGTTTAAGACAACTGCCATTTTAGCATCTACCGTTGCTCTAATTTGACAAAGTGTGAATAACACACGATCATCTATTATTTGTTTCATTACAATAACTACCACTACTTGCTATTGTAATATCTCAGTATGCATACCAAGTCTATAATTTGACTCAGGTAGCTTAAACAAATGTTTCCAGACCAAGACACAGAGGTGCATGCTGTACATGTTGTATGTATGTGTCTTAAGCTGTTGTTGCTTGATTTTACTTAGTCCTTGGGGTGTGGTTGCATAGTGAATAGTGTGCTGGCTTTCTAACATAATGATCCAGAGTTCATCCCACCACCTTTGGCAGTCTTTTAATTTTTCCAATGATGTCTGCAGAATTGATGCAACTTGTAAAATGGGTGCCAGCATTTTGTTTGGTAAGTTAAGGTGGCAAGAAAGGCATCTGGTCACCTCTACCTGAATATACTATGTTTATGTGAAGGCTTAACAAAGCACATCACAGCACTGCACCAGTATCTACACCATAGGATTACCTTGATCATTTTGATCTGTTCTAGTTTCTGTAACTGCTTCTGTCCTAAACAGTCCTGGTTATTACTGTAACTCTTTAACTGGATAGTTATTGTTTTAAAGTAATAACTATTTGAGACAGAGTTAAAGCTTAACTAGTTGCCTAGATTATCTGTTAATAATTAAAGTGATTGTTAGTTTCTTATTAAACAAATGTAATGTGTGTGTGATTTTTCTTGTAATTAATTGCAGGTTGGTCTCTGGATAGATGCAGGAAGTAGATATGAAAATGCACAGAACAATGGTGTGGCTCACTTTTTGGAACACATGGCATTCAAGGTTAGTATGCATCTTAGTAACAAGCAGTTTTGATTTTTGCAAGATTAAAAATTTGACACTAACATGAATGTCAGATGGTTGTTTGTCCATCAAGAATGATGATGACCATTCATTTCATCCAGTGGGGTTGAAGGTGTGGAGCCGTGGGTTCTAAGATGGCTGATAAGGCCTATTTTGGCTCGAAATGTTCTTTGATAATGTGGGCAAAGAATGCTTGACGTCTCTGGAGGAGGATTTCCTGCAGTGGTTTTTCTGTCCTGCCTTTTCTTCACAGCTCTTGCAGTCCTGGTTGCCTCACATATGACTGCACCTTTGCGCAATGATGCACGCCACGAATTTCGGTCTCTGGCTGCAGCCTCCCAGGTGTCATGATGAATTCCAAAAGCATTCAGTGAAATTTTCAGAGTGTCTTTAAAACATTTCCTCTGGCCACCTTGGGAGCGTTTACCACAACGCGGTTCGCTGTAAAAAATTCGTTTAGGGAGCCTGTGGTCTGGCATGCGAGTCAAGTGACCAGCCCAGCGAATCTGATTCTTCATCAGTAGAGTGTGGATACTGGGCATGGATGCTCTTTCTAGGACTTCAGTGTCTGGAATCTTGTCTTGCCATTTAATCTTCAGTAGCTTCCTTAGGCAGACTGTGTGGAAGTGGTTTAATTTCCTAGCGTGTCGCTGATAAACAGTCCAGGTTTCACAAGCATATAGCAGTGTGGATAATACAACTGCTTTGTAGACTTTTAGCTTTGTTTGCAGGCTTATTCCAGTTCTGTCCCATACATTCTTGTACAGTCTGCCAAAGGCTGCACTGGCCTTGGAGATTCTTGCATTCACTTCGTCATCGATTGTGGCAGCTTGTGACACGGTGCTGCCAAGATAGGTGAATTTGTCCACAACACTTAGTCTATGATCATTCACTTTGATATTCGGCACAGTGTGATTATTCCCTGGAGCTGGCTGGTACATAACTACAGTCTTCTCCAAGTTGATATTGAGCCCAAAGTTGGCACAGGCATGTGAGAAAGCTGAAACATTATGTTGCATGTCCGCCTCTGAGTTGGCGTATAGAGCGCAATCATCAGCAAACAGGAGCTCTCTGACGGTACCGCTGTTAATTTTGGTTTTAGCTTTCAGCCTTCTGAGATTGAATAACTTTCCATCCATACGGTAGTTGATGTCTATTCCAATGTCGTCGTTCTCGAAGGCATTCATCAACATGGCTGAAAACATGAGGCTGAACAGTGTTGGTGCCAGGACACATCCTTGCTTCACTCCATTGGTGACAGGAAAGGGTTTAGACAGTTCACCATTTTCCTGTACTCTTGCCTGCATGCCGTCATGAAATAGCCGCTCTATTTGGACAAACTTTCGTGGACAGCCATATTTTGCCATAATCTTCCACAGTCCTTCTCTGCTGACTGTATCAAAAGCCTTGGTAAGGTCAATGAAAGTGGAGAACATTTTGCAGTTCTGTTCCTGACATTTCTCTTGCAGCTGCCTTGCAGCGAAAATCATGTCAACAGTTCCACGTTCTTTTCTGAAGCCACATTGACTCTCAGGAAGAAGACCTTGATCGAGATGGGCTGTGAGGCGATTGAGAAGAATTCTGGCGAGTATCTTCCCTGCAATTGAAAGCAAGGAGATGCCTCGGTGGTTGTCACAGGATTGGCGGTTTCCTTTACGTTTGTAAAGGTGGACTATTGACGCGTCCTTAAAATCTTGTGGCATGGTCTCGTTCATCCATATGTTTGTGAAGACTTAGTGAAGCTGCTCTGTTAGGACCGGCCCACCTGCCTTGTATATCTCTGCTGGAATGGAGTCAGGACCAGGTGCCTTGCCGCTGGAGAGTTGCTGGATGGCTTTGTTTATTTCCACTATGGTTGGCAGGTCATCAAGTGTCTCATTGGTGGGAACTTGAGGAAGGCAGTTGATGGTTTCATCATCGAAGAAGGAAGTTGCATTTAAGATTTTGCTGAAATGCTCTGCCCAGCGTTGGAGGATTTCTTTCTTATCGGTGACCAATGTTCCCCCGTCTGCACTGAGGAGGGGAACTATGCCTGGTGATGAAGGACCATAGACAGCTTTCAGTGAGTCGTAGAAGTTTTTCATATCATGTCTGTCATCAAAGCCCTGAATTTCATCAGCTTTGCTGCTCAGCCAGGAGTCCCGCATGTGCCGAAGTTTCTGCTGCATTACTCTCTGAATGTTCTTGAAAGCATCTTTTTTGTTGTTGACTTTGGGTCATTCAAATGTGCCTTGAGGAGAAGATGTTTCTCGGCCAGCAATTGGTTGATGTCTTCGGAATTTTCATCAAACCAGTCTTTATGCTTTCGGGGGGCTGGACCCAGGATTTCCATAGCAGTGTTGTAAATTGTGTCCTTTAGGGCTCTCCATTCTGTTTCTGTATCCTGTTTAGCTTCAGCATTGGGCTTGAGGCGGTCTTCCAGCATCTTTTCAAATGACTGCTGCATTTTCTTGCTGTTTAGGCGGGTGACATTTAGCTTTGTTTGCATTTTCGCCCCTTGAGGACGCCGTGGTGGCCTGATGTGGATGTTCATTTTTGAGACAATGAGACGATGGTCTGTCCAACATTCGGCACCACACATGGATTTTGTCACTCGAACGTCTTGTCTGTCACTCCTCCTGACGATGACATAGTCAATGAGGTGCCAGTGTTTCGAGCGAGGGTGCATCCATGATGTCCTATTTCTCATGGGGAGACAGAAAATTGTGTTCGTAATCAGGAGATCATGTTCGGCACATGTCTGAAGGAGGCGGAGTCCATTGCTGTTACAATTTCCGACTCCATGCTTTCCAATAATGCCACTCCAAGAGGTGGTGTCCGTGCCTACTCTGGCATTGAAATCCCCAAGGAGTATAAGTTTGTCTCCTTTGGGAACAGATGTTAATACATTGTGCAGGTCCTCATAGAACTTGTTCTTGACATCATCTTCGTTGGTCATAGTTGGTGCGTAGACACTCACAATGGTTGCGTGCTTTCTTCCATTCAGCAGAGGCAACTTCATGGTCATGAGCCTGTCGTTTATAGCCTTTGGAAATCCAGCTAATTTGCCGACCAGGGCCGACTTAATGGCAAATCCCACACCGGATTGGCGTCTTTCATCGCTTTTCCTTCCACTCCAGAAAAATGTGTAGCCGGCACCAATTTAACAGATTTGGCCTTCTTCTGCAAGTCGTGTCTCGCTCAAGGCTTCAATGTCGATGTTGTACCTGCCCAGCTCTCTCCCAATCAGTGCTGTTCGTCTCTCTGGACCCGTCGCGCCGTCTCTGTCAAGTAGGGTGCGTACATTCCAAGTTCCAATTGTTAAGGGAATATGGTTTACTCTTTTAGCTTTGCTTGTTTTATCTTTCTTTGTATGTCGACCGCAGTTAGGGTACCCACCAACCGCGGCTAGCTGGTTAGGTAGTGATGAAGCAGACAATGTTTAGGGCACCTTTTCTAGCCCCTTCCTCATGCTATGGAGGTGAGCAGTGTGTTCCTATAGAGGGCTGCTCAGTCGCTCAGGGGGCTGCCGAATCCCACTGCTGCTCCGGTCAGTAGAAGACGACCATATGGCCTGAGCCGCCTGTGTGCAGGTCTGCGACTACGGCTGCCAGCGTACCCACGCCTGCCGCTTTGCCGCTCGCCCATCGCCACAGGGCTTGAAGGTTATATGTGACGTTGGATGAAGAATGACTTGCGCCATGACTTGGATTAAAGTGAGGAAGAGTTGCGCAATTTGTCGACCTTACTCTCTCGCCTGAGTCCATCTGAGTCCAGTGGCAAGACAAGTCAAGACGATTGGGGACGAATTGTCAGATGGTAAGATACGTTTGTTAAATAAATGGGGAAAGTATGGCTTGTTTGCATTGTATCTATAGTTTTTTAAACCCTAGTAACAATAATGGGAGTCACATACAGTATGCTTGTTTCTTCTCGGTGCAGAGAAACCAAAATGAAAAGAAATATATCAAAGACTTTGGAGCTACCAACAGTTTTAAAGTCAAAGAAGTTTCTTCATAAACAAATATTTAAAAAACAAATAATTGCTATCTGACAACAAAAGTATCGTCAATTAAAATGTGAAGGACCCAGAGACAAACTGGGTAAATGGTGCTACCCTCATATGTTTATAGACCAATTGGTGATGTGGTCAGTATCTCGCCAGCAGCCTTTACTTCCCAGAACTTCTAGCTGTCCATTTTAGGCTGGATTGGGTTGACCCGGGAGTCTAGATCAATATAAAACATCCCCACCTTGATGAGGATTTAAATAGACAATCACTGGATGAGCGGGAAAGGATGATAGCAACTGCACAACCTCCATTCCCAAGTATCTGCTAGCTCTAGATGTAATTACATGTAATATATACATGTGTGGTTATTCTTGTTAAATTTGTATGTTAAATGTTATTCAGGGCACAAAGAAAAGGAATCAGACAGATCTAGAACTGGAGATTGAAAACATGGGTGGTCATCTGAATGCTTACACCTCTAGAGAACAGACTGTGTACTATGCCAAGTGTTTTCAGAGGGACCTGCCTAAAGGTATTGTGTATATAATATCTTCATGTGTTTGTTTATTTGTCATTTTTATGTGAATACTTGCAAATACTTGCATACCACTTTGAATGTACATCAAGAAAGCATTGATCAATTTCAGGTTGTTGAAAATTGTATTTTGGTTATTGTCATATATACTTTATGTACAGTTGAAGCTAATCATTGATTATTAATTTTGCATTTTTGTTGGTTAAAAGTTACTTGTTTACTTTTCTTATGCTAGTGATGAACTAGGAGTAAAGATTATTATTTGTGTCCAACATTACCTGCTTATTTTAAATAATTTTACTTCACAAGTTGCCATATGTGTATCTCTGAGTTTCTGTTCTCTTCAGAATTGCGAGCCTTGTTAATGAATGAATAGTATTGTAACTTGTAGATGGTGAAACAGCCATGTGCACATGTGGATTGGCGTCGCAGACAGCAGAGCACATACTCCAAGACTGCCCAAAATATAACATATCTAGGCAAACCTTCTGGCCTAGAGAGACGACAGTGGAAGATAAACTCTATGGACCACTGTGTGAACTGAAAAAAAACAGTTCAATTCATGCAAGAGACGACATTGCAGATATAGACATATTTCAAGCGAACGAAAGAAGAAGAAGAAGAAGTAACTTGTAGATAACACTGTTGCTCATGGTAATATTTGGTCAATGGATGGTTAAATAAAGTAAAGGATCTATTTTATACATCTTGAGGTGATTTGGGTGTGTGGCCCTAGCTCCATATTTTTGTGAACCAATCAGCGTGGTCAATGTCATGTCGTTGTTAGTTACTTTGGCAGTCCAAGGAATTCGCAACATTCATCTCAGGAACCACATCTCTATTGCTTCTTTCTAATTTGTTCATTTACATTCCAAGATTCACTACCATACAGCAAATTGGGTTCTAAATAGCACTTTAGCACTCTCTTTCTTACATTCAGTGATAGTGACTTATTGCATAAGATACTCTTCATTTTCTTAAATGCAGCTTTTGCTTACCCTATTTTGTTATTAATCTCTGTTGTGCAACTGCTATATGATGTTATAAATGCCCCTATAAATGTCATATATATAAATGTCACGTCAGCCACCTTAAATTGCCAAGACATTTCCTGGTACCCATTTCAGGCTAAGTTGACCTGGAAACTCAGGCTCAATGTTGTTAACCCTTTACAGGGCAGAAGTTTGTCCGTTTGTTAGCTCTGAACGGGCACGATTTTTCCAGATTCTGTAAAATTTTGGGTTATGTTAGTAAAAATAATCACATATAAGTTTTTAGTCAACAGATGTTAGTCAAATAAAAAACAAAACGAAGGAAAAAGCATGCAGAATATTTTACTCATGTGAATGTTGCCGCTAATCCACACATGAACACAAATATTTACAAAATACAACATATTATTTGTGATTGTCAGTCATCTACACGGCAATTTAAAAACACATTTTCAGAATTAGAATCACTTTCTTCAGTCTTCAAAGTGTGTATGTACACTGCCCACGCTGGTATCACTGATATCTAGCTGAAATTCAGTCATCTTTGTGCACTTAAATTTAACCCAGCGAAATCTCCGCTATCACTTGAAGAATCATCGAAATCCATTTTGAAATACAAAGCGTAAAACCCCCCAAAACTATTTAAAAAATCCTTTCAAATTCAAAGTAAACACTTGCAAATGGCGGCCATGTTTTCAAGCTATCGGCGAAACCAAAAGTAGACAATCTGAAGTCCCGGAAAGCCGCGAGATCGTGCTTTTAAAAATGCTCAGTATTCACAGACGCTTTTGGATGCTTTGCCCGTCCACGGGTAAAGCCGCTTTCAGCCGCTACGCCCGGTAAAGGGTTAATTAACAGTGCATTTCAGAGTGTGTGTCTGCATATGCATTGCTTTATATTAGGATGTTGTAAATTTTGACTATAGATAATATAGTAGCAGGGCAAGAGGTGACAAACTGTAACATCTATTTGTTCCAGACAACACCTTTGACAGAATTTGATATAGTGCAACCAAACATAAGATCATAGGTCACTTGATGTGTTTGAGTAGAATGTCCTATTTCAGGTCATGTATTATTAGTGTGCCTTCTCCTTGGCCAAGGGGTTAGCAGCTTTCTCTGTAACCCCGAATACTCTCATGGTTGACGTGAGCGCACGAGAATTGGAAGTGGTTCGAGTCGCGCCAGTGACTTATGAGAGTATGGAGCCGGTCGCTCAGAAAGCAATGGCAAACTACTGAGTGTAATCTTGCCAAGGCATCAACAATCAGCTGAAAGATGCTGATGTTGATAGTGATGTCCTTTAAAGGATATGCAAAACATTATTAGTGTGTGTATCAGAGATAGTGTATTGTTGCTGTGTCTGTGAGTTAATGTGACTATTTAGAATACTAGTCTATGTGATTCTCATGGGGGTTTTGTGTCCAGCTAGGAAAAAAGGTTAGCACATCCATGTGTTTAGCAGGTTTGCCTGAACACAAGAGATGTAGTACTAAATCTCAACAGTGGATTGAAGGCACTCAATAGTAGACTTGCGTAGGGACATGTATGATTGCTCTCTATCTCTCCCTCCCTCTCTTTCTCACTGTGTGTGTGCGTGCATGCGGGTCAGAGGTTTGACAAGTTATTAATTACCACAGTGACAGAGGGAGAGTTAGAAAGAGCATTTGTATCATTGTGTTTCATAATGACTTTAACAAGATCCATTGAATGATCCGATTACTGTGACTCTTTGGGGAGGCCGTAAACAATCATGTGTTAGCTCTTTACAAGTGGAAACCTTGGATGTAGAGGAATGTCCATGTGTTTATTCTGCCTTCACTTAAACATTTTAAAATATGCCAGACAGACAAATACAGCAGTTTTGCATAGTAAAATTGACACATAACACTTTCAAGCATAGACTGGGTCACAACCAATTTGTAGAGCGAAGGTGACGGTAACTTAATAATGAAGGACCTTTGACAATAAATATAGAACCCAAAGCAATTATAGAAGAGTAAAGAATAGTTTAAACACTATTGTGGTTTTATGTTCAAATGAAGTAATTTGCTTTTCTGAAATATAACCTGAACTATAATTTAAAAACCCAGTTTTGCCTAGTAGTAGCAATAGAATGTCTATATTTCATGTCATGATCTCATTGCAGCTGTGGAGATTTTGGCAGATATCACACAAAACAGTCTGCTAGGAGAACAGGAGATAGAAAGGGAGAGAGGTGTCATTTTACGAGAGATGCAGGTTAATATAATTTTAAGGCATACGTTGTAATTGTTTTACAAATCTGGCCTATCATTTAATTTGTAATGCTTGTTACGATCATTAGTTTGATCATTAGTTTGATTAAGTTGCAATCTGCCTAGTGGTTAATTATATTTATTGATCAAGCATAAACTTTCTGGTCAGACATTAGTAACAAAGATTGCTTACACAGAGCAGTCTAGTAAACATTAGTTAAGAACCAATATCACAGGCAGGACATTCCCATATGCAATCCATCCTGTGCTTCAACAACAAGTGAAGAGTCCCAATACTAATGGTAATCGTTGCAGTCTAATTATTTTTCTGTCTGGCCTTTTTCCATAGTGCTGAGTGTCGACCAGATCCTCTGGCCACTCCCCGATACATCATTCTCTCCAGGTAGTAAATGGTCTAGTAGAAATGAACACTATTACAACAGGCAGTGTGATTGGTCATGTTCATGTCAAGAGATCTTGACACTGTCACCAATTTGGTTAATATGTGAACTCTTGGAAGAATGCAAAAGAGATGTCAGGCAAGGATACTTGCAGACACTTGTGTTGTCTTCTTGCTTTGTACCCAAGTGTGACAGGGCAGTGAAGTCACTTTACTCTCCATAAGATTCAAGATTCCTACAGATGTCAGCCATTAGTGCCCTGATTAACTAGTTTGAACATTGCAAAACATACACTGAAAGTATCCACACATAAAAACACCATGTAATCTCCGATAGCCATTCAAGGATGCTGTGATAGCCTGTGAATCCTCAGACTGAATGCCAGTGGTGTGGTGATTCTGATCAAAGGCATGGGGAAACTCAAAGACCAGTGTGGTGCATATAAAGGGATACCATGTCCATCACCTCTGGTGTCAGCTGGTTCTTTGCTGGTTTTACGAAGGCCTGTGCAAGATTTCTGCCATGCGTCCACAATAGATAATGGCTATCACAGGCCTGAACTGAACTGGCAGAGAACCTTTAAGTTAGTGGACCCCCCAGATATGCCATGACAAGAAACCATGAAGTGAAAAAGTCCAAGGCACTCGTCAGCTCATTCCTAAATTATTGGTGAAAAGAGAGTCCTGACATAGCTGAGTGCTATCCTATTTGACAAATGGTTGCCAAATCTCTGAACACTACTAAATAAATCAAGTTACTTGCATGTTCTTTTGAGAATGTTGCAATCAGCCACAGAATGTATTGGCTGTTTGTGACTTTAGGCAATTTTACGTTCAATAGTTTGCTATTGTTTTCTGAATGGGCAATGCCTCATACAATAGCATTGTACAGCAATCTGCTTCTAAATGGCTCATGGCTGATTTCAATTCCTTGATTCTGTGTGTTGGGAATTGTGAAACAGTGTTTCACTAACCCCTAGCCTGTCGAATGTGTGTTCCACTACATGACAGTTGGCTACTGTCAGGGAAATCTAGAACTGTCTTGATACCTATTGACACGCTCTCTGGGTATTGAGTTGTAACCTGTTGACATGAGGTACCTAAAACCTGTGGGGGAAACATTACCAATCTAGGCCTAATCTGTTCCAGGCCATACATGCTGTGAACAATCATGACCTGGTTACATACTAATATTCCTCTCCATATATATGAAGTTTCAGTACCAGTCTATTATTTGAAAATATACATGATTGTATAAAATTGTTAATATTTCATCATGGAAATACAAACCAGTGTATAAAATATAATAATATTTTGTTATTGTATTTACAGGAAATAGAAACCAATCTTCAAGAAGTAGTGTTTGATCATCTGCATGCAATAGCATACCAGGGGACTTCCTTGGGGCAGACCATTCTTGGCCCCACAGAAAACATCAAGTGAGTATCAACAGACTGTGTAATGACACACGAAAAGATATTTTCAAATATTTTTAATGCACATGTCTCAGTTACAGCAAAAATTTAAAACTCACTTTAATGTGTTATGTAATGTTCATTGCTTGTAAAATCAATTCACATAAGCATCACAACAAAGGTTGGCATCAATGGATCTCCATCTTCTTTTCTTGCTTTGATTGTAATAACAAACAGACTGCTGTTTGTTCATCTATTGATATCTTCCCACTTGTATCATTGCCCTGTCTATTGAACATCTTCCTTTGACCTTTCCCTCCAGTATGCTTTCGATAAGATCACCATTTTTTTTAATGTGGTCAAAATATTGATTTTGTCTTTCAACCCTACCTATAATGGATGCTCTGGGAAGTAAAAGTGGTTAATTTTATATCATCCATCAAGCCACCCATCTGTAGTCACAGCTTTAAGAGATGAGTTAATAACTCCATTCATCACTGTCTTTTTGATCCTCATTCAGCGCAATGTCGGGTATCAATTTTACATTTAAATAACTCAAGAAGTGATCACTGATCGGTATTCATGGCAGACAAGGGAAAGATGTAGATTTCTTGTTTTGTTTCAATGGCCACAAAGCTTCTCCAGTAATGGATCTATCTATTTTACATCTGAAGGCACTGGAACAGTTTTTTTAGCATGGTATTAATTATGTCACAATAGCCACAAAAGTCCAGTCACCTTGTGCCTTTTTCACATTTTGTAATTCCTGAAGAATGTCATTTTGTCAATCCTGAAGAATTAATATATTAACCTGATATTAACTTGTTGTTTTAAAATGTATCATTGTTTATTTAACAGGTCCATTACACGCAATGACCTTTTGGGATACATAAACACACATTATAAAGGTCCTCGTATTGTTTTGGCTGCTGCTGGAGGTAACATTTGTTAGCATAATAAACTAAAAATAGTAATAGTTATCAGTTCCTCTTTCTTTGTTGACAAAAATATATTACTGGAAAGCTCTGAATGAATGTTCAGGGAATGAGCTAGATGTTTAAGGAATATTCTGGAAAAAAATCTTTTAGAGGGAATCGGCTGTGGATATGTGAAGTATTAGGACCATCACATGGTCAGTCTTCACCGTAGCAAGAGCGAGTGCAGTCATTGAACCCTCGTCCCCCCCCCCCCCCCCTGGGAAGGTTAACCCGGTCAACAAATGCCCGCAGAAGTCAGATGTGTTGGCCTAATGGCGCAAGAACACAGCTCTGCTGTAAACAGGCACAACGCAATCACGTCCGGAAAAAAACTCCGGATGAACGCAGAAGAAGAAGAACCCTTGTCCAACCACACTCATGCCATTAGGATAACTTCCTAACCGCTTCACCACTGTGCCCACTTTTTCATTCAAGAAATGTTCTAAGACTGCTCCAGAGAACATCTAGAACATTTTGGCTTCTTGTTGAATAACATAGATTTGTCAATTTAGTTTATTATAAACACAGAGATTAACTGTGCATGCTGGCACTTTCCTAGACTAGATTGTTTACTTAAATTGGGAGAAAAACTACAGGACACTTGGTACTTGTAGCAGTCTGATTATGTGTCCATCTTTCCTTGGTCCTAAATGTTTAGAGAATGTTATCCCTTATATTATCCTAGATGTTTGGAGAATGTTCTCCCTTATATTATCCTAGATGTTCAGAGCATGCTCTCCCTTATGTTATCCTAGATGTTTAGAGAATGTTCTATATATTATCCTAAATGTTTAGAGAATATTCTATATATTATCCTAGACGTATAGAGAATGTTCTCCCTTATATTATCCTAGATGTTTAGAGCATGTTCTCCTATATATTATCCTAGATGTTTAGAGAATATTCTATATATTATCCTAGATGTTTAGAGAATATTCTCCCTTATATTATCCTAGATGTTTAGAGCATGTTCTCCTATATATTATCCTAGATGTTTAGATAATTTTCTCTCTTATATTATCCTAGATGTTTAGAGCATGTTTTCCTGTATATTATCCTAGATGTTTAGAGCATGTTTTCCTGTATATTATCCTAGATGTTTAGAGAATGTTCTATATATTATCTTAGACATATAGAGAATGTTCTCCCTTATGTTATCCTAGATGTTTAGAGCATGTTCTCCTGTATATTATCCTAGGTGTTTAGTGAATGATCTATATATTATCCTACATGGTCAGAGAATGTTCTCCTATATATTATCCTAAATGTTTAGAAAATGACCTCCCATAGATTATCCTAGATGTTCAAAGAATGTGCTCCTATATATTAATGCAATGCTATTTGGTCAAGTTTGTTCAGAAAATGTTCAAGATATTACTTTTTGTCAACATAAATTCTACATATACATTTATAACCACCATATTCTGTCTTTGTTAGGTGTGAACCATGAGGAGTTGTGCCAGCTTGCTGAGCAACATTTTGGCAAGTTGGCAGTTGAACATAATACAGGGGTTCCAGTCTTGCCTCAAGCACGGTTTACAGGAAGTGAGGTACGTCACAAGTCATCATCATTTTATTTTTTCATCATGCATAATATATCACAGTATTAAAAATAATAATCTCAATGTCTCATGTAATTTCATTTGCAGGGATAACAGTAACGATTGAATAGTGGTAGTTTCTTGCTTGCTTGTGTTAGCTGGCTGTGAACGCCAGCGTGAAGTCCTGTATGTCGGATGAAGACATCCTGTTGTCCAACATCAGTGTGATGTCATACCGGACTGAGGTTTGTGTGAATATCCGTTGCCCCATCTCTGGCTTATTGGTGTGCAGACTGGCAGTTCCTCGCCATGCAGGCAGATACTCTCCGACTTCGGAAGAATCAGCGATCCTACTACGTTGGCCAAGACCCTGAAGGGACCTGTTGCCCAGGATGCACGACTAGGATGTGTTAGTAGGTCTTGGCCAGTATAACACCTGGCCCTGGTGCCTTGGAAACACCTGTGCGTCCCAGTGGTAGTTTCAAAATAATTACATGTTTGTTATTTTGTGTATACTCTATTACTATTACTATCCAGAAGTATTTTGAAGCATTTCTTGTTGCATGTACTGCATAAGCATGGATAAAAAAAAGAAGTCATTAACAAACTAGGAGTGGAAGGAGAGTTAATAAATGAGATAACAATTAACACATATAAGACAGTTTGGTCACATAAAAGACACACTGGCTAAGCTACAACGAAAGTAAAGGTTAAATTTGGGAGTATACAAGGAAGATAACTTGTCAAGTGGGAGGATATAGCTTCCAGTGTAGTGGTAGGGGATAACAGATGGAGGTTGCTGGAGATCTATGGCAGGTATTCATTGGTGTGAAGCTGTCATCTGATTTGATTGTGCAAAGATATGAGGATTGGTTGCACAAACTCTGGTGGCCAAAGTGTAAAAGATCAACATGTCTAAAACAGGAACAAAATAGATACTTAAGGACATGTTAGATGTTAGGAAATGAAGAAAACTATATTGCCTGATGTTATTGCATTTCTTAGTTATTCTCTAAGTGTTTAATACATTTCATATTTGTTTTGTTTTTCTCTCAGTGATCCTTTGTGCTTATCTTGCCAGATTTATTAGGTGGGCTGTAATTTTGAACAAATATAAAAATAGGTTTTAGTGGGCGCATGGTTAGGAGATTGAGCTGTCATGAGTGTGGTTAGACAAGAGTTCGATGCTGCGCTCTTCACCCACAAAGTGAGGGAAAGACTGGCCACCTGTTCCTGTGTGCATTCAGGCCTACAAAGTGTGATGGTGCTAACACTTCAAAGACGTGTAGCAGGTTCCTTCTAGGGGGCTCATCTTTTCTTGTTATCAGAACTGGTTCTTTTACTATCTTTCTAACCACTGAGTGAACTAAAAAAGACTGTTAGATTCATACTAGAGACAACATTGCAGTTATAGACATATTTCAAGCGAACGAAAAAGGAAGAAGAAACTATCTTTCTACAGATTACATTTCATTTCAGTGTCCTCAATAATAAATGTTATTTATGATCTTTCTTTGTCTATAATCTTATTTTCATTTTCATTCCTCAGCTGAGGTTGAGAGATGACCAGATGCCACTGGCTCATGTGGCTATTGCAGTAGAGGGCTGTGGTTGGCAGAATCCAGACAATATAGCCCTCATGGTTGCCAACACTTTGATTGGCAGCTGGGACAGGTCTCATGGTGGGGGCACTAACCTCCCCAGTCAACTTGCCCAGCACACAGCTCAGCTAAACTTAGCTCACAGCTTCCAGTCCTTCAACACTTGCTACTCAGACACTGGTTTATGGTAAGTCTTATATCACATTTATTTCCACTTTGAAAAACATTATCTGGCAGAAAGACTCTTGATCCTTTATCAGTTCCTCTGCCTCATACGTTTATACATTTTCATGCCCATGGTGTTGTCAGTGTCCCATATCCATTTTTGTAGTGATAGACCTCAGCCTTTCATTCCAGGAACGATGCCCTCCATCACTGTTCTTTCTATACCATTGTTCTTTCTATGCTTATTTAATATGGCCAAAGTCTGTAAGTTTCTGAGACCTGATGTTGTTTATTAGTCAGCTTTCTTGGATTCTCACATCTTGTAGAATGTTTGTATTTTCCTGCTTGTTGCTCCATGAAATTGTTAGATTTTTGTTTGCAACATTTACATCCACAAGCTTCTATTTTCATCTTTAGTGATTGCAAAATGGTGCATGACACACATCCATGCGTTGCCGCAGGAAGGATGCATGTTCTTGAAAATGATACTTCCTGGGAAGATTAACCCGGTCAACAAATGCCAGCAGAAGTCTGATGTGTCGGCCTAACAGCGCAAGAACGCAGCTCTGCTGTAAACAGGCACAACGCAATCACATCCGGGAAAAAAACTCCGGATGAACACAGAAGAAGAAGAAAATGATACTTTAATTTGTAGGCTGGTGTTGTGCCATAGGCTCTGTATACTGTTTAACCTCTGCATTGTTTTGTCCAGTCTACATCTGACACCAGTTCAACAGTCCCCATTGTTGCTGGTTACGGAGCCAAGCTATTCATAGTTTCGACATTTTCAATTTCTTCATTTTTGATTGTGATTTTTCATTGACATAAAGTTTTATCTGTGGACATAATTTTTATTAGTTAAAAAATTGTGATCTTTATTGTGTCTTTTGAAAGACTGGATTAACTCTTCTAATTCTTTACCATTGTTCAAGAGGAAGACCATGTCATTTGCACATCTGGTTCTGAAGTTCAGTCCCCACCCGTTATGAATGGATAAATATTGTCGCTGGTCTAAAGCCACCAAAACCTGCTCAAGATGACTACCACATTATGGACAGACCAGAACAAGTCATTATTCTGCGCCTCAGAACAGGACACAATAGATTATGCATCCACATGTATACAAAATTCAAGATTGGTGAATCAGCCATGTGCACATGTGGATTGGCATCGCAAACAGCAGAGCACATACTCCAAGACTGCCCAAATTACAACATGTCTAGGCAAACCTTCTGGCCTAGAGAGACGACAGTGGAAGATAAACTCTATGGACCGCAACCTCCATAGATGGGTATCAGACATTTTCTGGGACGTAAGCAGTCAGCTGTCTGATAATAAAACATATGGGTATAGCACCATATCCCCCTCTGCTGTGTGTCCACCGTGACGAGGTAGAGGGGCTTGTGCGTCCCAATGACCCCAAGAGCTATGCCGACGGTAGCACAGCTACTGGTAGGGCCACCCATGTCGGACAGGTCAAGGGAGAGGGACCAGACAAAGAGACACACAAACCTGCTGCCTTGTAGGTAGACTGGGGACAGTCAAAGGCTAGGGAAAGCATCCCGAATAAATGCTTGTCGAAATCGGATGTACTGAGCCACAGGCTTGACAAAGCAGTGCAACGTAAAACCTGCTGCCTTGTAGGTAGACTGGGGACAGTCAAAGGCTAGGGAAAGCACCCCAAATACATGCTTGTCAAAATCGGATGTACTGAGCCACAGGCTTGACAAAGCAGTGCAACGTAAAACCTGCTGCCTTGTAGGTAGACTGGGGACAGTCAAAGGCTAGGGAAAGCATCCCGAATAAATGCTTGTCGAAATCGGATGTACTGAGCCACAGGCTTGACAAAGCAGTGCAACGTAACTTAATTCATGATGTCACAAATCAAAATTAATCGATATGGTGCTAATCCCGTGAAGTCCCATCAGGCGGTGATAGTGCCGGGCCCCCTGCCTCGAGGGGGTCCACCCATGACTACTGGTGGTCACCTTCCCCTGTGCTGTGGAGTCAAGGCACAGAGGAGTAGGTTAAGAGCTATTGACCAAATACCCCGGACACTCAACATACTACAGTGGAATGCCGAAGGAGTTTACAAGAAGAAAGACTCCCTAACACAGCGTCTTCATAAAGATAGAATAGATGTGGCATGCATTCAAGAGACACACCTCAACGCCAATCACAAATTCTCAGTCAGAGGATATCAGGCCACACGTTTCGACCGCGAAGGACACAAAGGAGGAGTTCTAATACTTACACGAAATACAATACCTTGCAGCGAAGTATCTGTGATCTCTGACAACCAAACGGAAATTATAGGTGTTGATATAATGATAAAGGACGTGAAAATAAGAATCTACAATCTTTATAGCCCAGCAGATAAGGACCTTACACTCTCAAACATGAAAATAACTGACACAAACTGCATTATTGTCGGAGACTTTAATAGCCGTTCAGAAAGATGGGGATACCCAGATACTGACAAAAGAGGAGATGAATTGGAGGACTGGGAAATAGACTCAAATCTCCATCTACTCAACACAACGGATGACACACCGAGCTTCTACTCCAGAAGATGGCTTACCACTTCTACTCCAGACTTAGCTTTCTGCACAGGAGACATCCTCCACAAAATCGATCGCCATGTGCTGAACCAATTAGCAGGTAGTGACCACAGACCAATCAAGCTTGTAATGAATATGGAGTATGTTCCACAGGAGCAAAAGCCCTTGCCCCGCTGGAATTACAAACGAGCAGATTGGGACAGATTTGCCATACTAACAGACAAATATTGTGAAAACATAAATACACGATATGGCAACATAAAGCAAATGGTGGAAAGTCTAAACAGAGCGATAATACAGGCAGCCACTGAGTCCATTCCAAGAGGAGCGAGGAAAAATTACAAACCATACTGGACTGAAGAACTACAAAGTTTGGAGGACAAAGTTGAAGATGCCAGGAAGACAGCAGAGAGAGAACAAACAATTGAAGCGAATATCTCTCTCAAAGCCATCTCAGCAAAATATAAAAGAACAGTAAATCAAACAACAAGAGATTGTTGGAGGGAAAAAACAGAAAACCTGAATTTTGACAGGGATGGAAACAAACTTTGGAAACTAGTGAAAGCCATGAACAATGAAGGACCTAGCAACAAACAAATAACAATTAAACAAGGAAATGCCTTGCTTACAGGAAAAAAAGCTGCAAATGCACTAATGGAACACTATGCAAATGCAAACCACATTGATATTACAACCGAACAGAAGAAAGCAATCAAAGACAAACAGATACATCATACAAATACAGAGACAGCAGCAGAATATATGATGGCAAATCTAACAATGGAAGAAATGGAACAGGCAATGAATACCCTAAAAAAGAAGAAATCACCAGGAAAGGATGGAATCACAAATGAAATGCTAATAGGACTAGGCACTAAGGCAAAAAAGAAACTACTAGCAGTCCTAAATTACAGCTGGAAGAGAGGAATAGTCCCACAGGCATGGAAGGAAGCTATTCTAATACCAATCCCAAAGAAAGGAAAAGACCTGGAAGAACCAAATGGCTATCGACCTATCAGTCTACTTAGCTGTGTAGGAAAATTAATGGAACGCATTATCAATGGCAGGCTAACATGGCATCTGGAAGAAAACAAACTCTTAACACCACACCAAGCAGGATTCAGAAAGTACAGATCCACTGAAGATCAAATAACCTATATAGCTCAGGAAATAGAGGATGCCTTCCAAGAGAAAAAGCACACACTAGCAGTCTGGATAGATTTAGAAAAAGCATTTGATAAAGTATGGAAGGAAGGACTGAAAGTAAAACTGCAAAAAATGCATGTTTGTGGGAAAATGTACAAATGGATCAGCCACTACCTTGAGAACAGAACTGCCAGGACAAAAGTACAAGGACAAACCAGCAAAATGATGCTGTTGGAGCAAGGTGTCCCCCAAGGAGGAGTTCTTTCACCAACATTATTCCTAGCATATATAAACGACATCACAGAAAATTTTCCAGCCAGAGTACACACATCATCCTTTGCAGATGACCTAGCCATATGGACATCTGAAGAATATATTAGTACAGCTAACAGCAGAATACAGCAAGCCTTATTAGCACTAGAGGACTGGTCAAAATCATGGCTAGTGAAGATAAGTGAGGAGAAAACAACATGCACAGTGTTCTCCCTCTCAAATAAAACTCAACAACCTAAGCTGGTATTGAATGGAAAAATATTGCGCCATGAAGAAAATCCAAACTATCTCGGAGTCACCTTTGATCGTCGCCTGACATGGAAAACACAGGTTGAGAAAAATCGAACAAGAGCAAGGCAAAGAATGGCAATCATGAAAAAGCTTGCTGGTACAACGTGGGGAGCAGATGAGAAAGTTCTCAAGAAGTTATATACTGGACGGGTGAGGCCAGTACTGGAATATGGCATTGCAGCTTGGGCAACAGCAGCTAAGTCAAACTTTAACAAAATAAGTAGAGTCCAAAATCAAGGAATGCGAATCATAACTGGAAGCCTGAAGACAACGCCTATTAATGAACTTGAAAAGATCACTTGTTTACAACCAATGCAGGATAGAAGAGATAGCAGAGCCCAGCAACAAGCAGAAAAATTTAGAAGATTGACAGACCACCCTATGTATAAAAGGTTTAGTGGCTTTGGAAAGGGACGACTGAAGCGTAGCAACTTTGTAGAAACTGCAAAACGAAAGATTAGGGCAGATCCCATACTTAACATATCAACAGTCAAACCTATTTACAATGCAGACAAGTTCCCAGCTTGGAGACAGCAGCAACTGCCTGAGATGATAGAAAACATTCCTGGTATTGAGAAAAAGAACACTCAGCATGAAACCGAAAGAAGAGATATAACCCTAAACTACATAAAAGAACAATACCCAAGCAGCAATTGGACCCATGCATATACAGATGGATCAGCCAAAAATTCAATAGAGAATGGAGGAGGAGGAATTCTCCTAAATTTAAAAAATGGAGTGAAAAAAACACATTCAGTGGCAACTGGAAAGTTTTCCAGTAATTTCAAAGCGGAGGTAGAGGCTCTGAAAACTGCAGCAGAAATGCTCTTGATGGAGGAAAATAAAGAGAAGCAAATAGCTATCTTCACAGATGCCAAGTCAGCTGTCTCAATACTGAAGAGCAATAACAGCACAGAAATAGCTGACCTAAGAGCAGCACTCCATGGTCTATGCCAGAAATCCAAAAAAGTTGTAATACAGTGGATCCCATCACATTGCAGTATACCTGGAAATGAAGAGGCTGACAGACTGGCAAAAGAGGGCGGACGACTACCACAGCCTGACATAGACATAACCTATAATGAGGCAAAGAGGTTGATAAAAAGCACCTATAGAACCAAATGGGAATCAGAGCATCCAGGCCACCAGAAGGATGATGCATATTACAAACTCGACAGAAGAGAACAAGTAGCAATCTTCAGACTCCGCACAGGACATAACAGGCTGAAATACCACTTGTTCAATAAACTAAAGATAGGAGATACCGATGAATGTAATTGTCGAACTGGAAAAATGACAGCAAAACATTTGCTTCAGGATTGCCCAATATATGCAGAACAGAGAAAAATATTTTGGCCCACACCTGCTTCATTAGAGGACAAGCTCTATGGAGATATCAACAAGCTCAAGTTGACCGTAGCTTACTTTAACTACATACAGGTTGACATTTAAAGGTGTATGAAGAAGTATTCAGACTGCCACACTTCATACCACAGGTATGTCGGTTACAAAAGCCTCCCAGAGGCATGAAATGAAATATTGCTGGATAGGAGATCCATTACGTGGAAAGTCCGAATCAAAAGCTCACTGTGTGGGCTTTCAAAAAAGGTGGAAAAAGTGTCCTAGTGGCACAAAATGGAATATTGCTTGGATAGCAAATCCATTATGTGGAAAGTCTGAATCAAAAGCTCACTGTGTGGGCTTTCAAAAAAGGTGGAAAAAGTGTCCTAGTGGCACGAAATGGAATATTGCTCGGATAGCAAATCCATTGTGCGGAAAGTCCGAATCGAAAGCTCACTGTGTGGATGTCATCTGCACACTGCATTCTTCTGGTTTCCGGAAGAACAGCCTATGGTGAACGGAAGGTCCAATATACGGAAGTGAGGCTAAGCAGCCATGTGCAGGACGTGACGATTCCTTGGGTGAGCCCAGTACCAGAGCGCTGTGTGTTGGCTCTGCAAGTATGGAAGCCTCCTTGGATGGCGGGGAATGCCCATGGTCTGCCCCTGCCTTCCCTTGAGGGCTGACCAGGATGTCTTTGGCTGTTCTATATGGGCCAGCTAGGATGGGAGATAACACCACAACAGTGAGAGTCAAACGTCCTAAGAAACCCCCGGGAAGGTTAACCCGGTCAACAAATGCCCGCAGAAGTCGGATGTGTCGGCCTAACGGCGCAAGAACGCAGCTCTGCTGTAAACAGGCACAACGCAATCACATCCGAAAAAAACTCCGGATGAACGAAGAAGAAGAAGAAGCACCATATCTCCAATACGTCATGATGTTTACATGGGAACAGAATCTCTTACCTTTTATTAACACGTCTAGCTCCATATATCCCTAGTGTATCATGATAGCACATGAACAGAATCTTTGACCTATGTTTAATTGTGATATAAGTTAGTAAGCATGCACTATGGAAACCACATGAGGATATATTTTGTTTTTTTATCTATCCCAATAAACAGGGGTATCTACTTCGTGTGTGACAGGCAATCAATAGACGACTTCATTGACAATGTTCAACAAGAGTGGTGAGTGTTTACATTGGTTTTTTTAGGTATACGGAAGACAGATAGGGTACTATTTTATTTGTGTGTGTATATAGATATGTGTGCACATTTAAATTTTAGTTAGTTTACTCTTATTAATGAAGTACTTATTAAAGATGTCAAGATATCTTTATGTATTTCCAAATTTGCTTTGTGATTGTCACAGTTTGAGTTGTTATATTGACCGTATGAGACCACGAGACATCATTAAGCATTTACTCGACACACCTTGATATGGTATAGGTTACTGGCTTTCCTCTGAGGTTTAGATGATGAAAGGATGAAATCACCACATGTCATGATGCCATGCCTTAGAATATGTGATTACCATGGAAGTGTAATGATGAGTATGTTGCTTACTAACACAGTCATTCTGAGTTCAGGTCTGAGTAGTGGCAAGATTGGATGATTTCCAGCCAATCCAGCAACCCAGCAGCTGTTCTATCACATCAGTAAAGAAGGTTCTGGTAAAATACAGTCACATATATAGCGACATTTTGAGAATTGAACTATTCTTGCCTGCAAATTTGCTTACTAAGCCACAGTAGCTCAGTGCTTTGCCTGCCAACCTGGTGCAATGGGTTCAAATTACAATCAAGATGAATTTTTTAAATTGACCCTGACCCAGGTCAGTCAAGTCTAACCAGGAAATGCCTCGGAAAGTAAAGGTCACCAGTATGATACTGACCACATCAGCCGTCAAGTGCTGATTGGTCCATACAAATATGGGGCCAGCTCTATATGGCCAGTTTGCCTCAGTGTGTGTGACAAGGGTCCTTCACATTCTTACTTGTCTTTATACTGTGACATGAACTACAAAACATACTGGGAAAAGATTAACAGCATAATACATGAAGACAAAAAGAACACAGGGTTTTTTTTAAGCGTAAAATTGATGTATTCAAATGTGAACAAATGAAAAAGAGCTTGGAGTTAACAGAGGTGTGGTTTCTGAGACGAATGTTGCAACGCCTTGACTGCCAGAATAACTAACAATGATTGCCTGGGAAAGGCTAATGAAAGTTACAACTATAAGAAAGTGACAAACAATGCTCTTGGTTTATATAATAAGAAGGGAAGCATTGGAAAATCTGACAACTGGATCAGTTAACTGTACAAAAGGTGCACGCAGACAGAGAGATATGATGCTTGATGATCTAAAACTGTGGCATGGGGGAATATCATCAATAGAATTGATGCAGAACACCAAAGATGGAGGAGATCTGTGGAGATAATTTATGCCTACACCCTTCGACAGGGTATGTAATGATGATTATGTTCTGACAGGTTTCCCAGTACATTTCATATGTTGTAAATATTTACTGTTTTCATCGTGACCACATAGTCATTACACATGTAATGGAACACCCATTTATGTAAAGAAAGATATAGCAACTATGGCCCTTAAGTACTAACAGATTTAAGACATGTGGATAAGTTGATGAGAACATCAGTAATTAGCATTTCTGATAATCTCTACCAATAATGATTTTATCCTGAAGTGTTTGCACCTGAAAAACATGTGTCTTTGATGAACTGTGCCTCAATTTTGTTTCCCAATATTGTTCATGTTTTTTGTCAGAAAGTGAAGATGAGAATAGGACACTTCATGAATCATTGTTCTATTTATTGTTTTCTTTGTTGTTACATAGGCTAGCATTGCTATAACATTGCAGCCATATCAAATTTTTAATGCTTGCTTGCTTGTGTTCGTTGGCTTGAGCTCCAACGCGAAGTCCTGTATGTCGGATGAAGGCATCCTGTTGTCCAACATCAGTGTGATGTCATACAGGATCTGAATTTTGCGTGAGTATCCGTTGTCCCATGTCTGGCTTATTGGTGTGCAGACTGGTGGTTCCTCGCCGTACAGGCAGACACTCTCCGACTTCGGAGGAATCGGCGATCCTATTGACTTTAGCCAGGACCCAGAAGGGACCTGTTGCCCAGGACGCTCGACGAGGACGCGTCAATAGGTCTTGGCCAGTATATAACCCGGCCCTGGTGCCTTGGAAACACCTCTGCATCCCAAATTTTTTTTTTAATGAATAGTGTTAAGAATGTTCTCAACTCTTCTTTTCACACATAAATAGCATTGAAAGTGTGCTTGCCAGAGCATAAGATGCCAAGAAATGTCATGCAACAATGTTAACTTTTCTACCATTATCCAGGATGAGGTTATGTGGTGGTGTGAAGGAATCCGAGGTTGAGAGAGCCAAGAACCTTCTCATGACCAACATGCTGCTGCAGCTTGATGGATCAACCCCAATTTGTGAAGATATTGGCAGGTGAGACTTGAAGATGGTTCTATAGAATATTTTTTCTTGTGTTAAGGGCTTAGTCGGTTGTAAGCCTTCTAGAAGACTGAGTTTTGACTTTTAAGTCTCATGCATTGATGGTCAGGTTGTCTTGAGCATAAAAAGGGCTTGTATCTATCAAAGTGAGGTTGTTGTAGACTTCTTCCATCCAACCTGGTACCAAAGTACCATCACCACACAGACTGTGTACAGAGCTCCTCTTGTGTCTATCAAAGTGAGGTTGCTGTAGACTTCTTCCATCCAACCTGGTACCAAAGTACCATCACCACACAGACTGTGTACAGAGCTCCTCTTGTGTCTATCAAAGTGAGGTTGTTGTAGACTTCTTCCATCCAACCTGGTACCAAAGTACCATCACCACACAGACTGTGTGCAGAGCTCCTCTTGTGTCTATCAAAGTGAGGTTGTTGTAGACTTCTTCCATCCAACCTGGTACCAAAGTACCATCACCACACAGACTGTGTGCAGAGCTCCTCTTCCCCCTTCCAAGCTCAGAATTCAGCAGGGTTGCAATGCTGGTACAGAAACTTCACATCTTCTGAGAGGCCTATATTGATGTGACCAAGTTATAATTGTGCACCTCACATACGGACTAGCTGACATTAGGACCAGGTTAGTGTTTCCTCCACAAGGTTTAGGTATTTCATTACCGGCAGATCCCAAGTCAGTCCCCAAGGAGTGTTAAACGGTTTATATCTAGTTTATTTCCAGTTATCTATATTCAAGAGTGGACAATTTGCTTGATTTAATCATCATACATGGAAGTTAAATAAAATATGTGTAGAACATTATTTTTCTTAAAACAGCTAGTTACTCGTATATCTTGTTCTCTTTCACATGCACACATACATGCCATTTACATCTACACATGTTTATCACTCACACAAACATTTACATCTACGTTTATATGCGTAGTGCATGGTGTGCTCGCTTACCAACACAGTGGTCTAAATTCAGTGCCCATTTGAGAGGGATTTTCTGCCTAGCCTCATATGTTCTGTTAAAGTCAGTAGTCAAGGCAAGGACCCCTTTACATAACTTGGGGCACATTGGACATATGGTGCTAGAGTCACACTTTTATAGACCAGTATGGTCCTGTGGTCAACCCAAATTCATAACATGCACACCAGAAATTTACTGGGAAAAGGACAGGTAGCAAGGAAAAGAGCTGGTCACTTCATGACATGATAGATGCAAGAAAATGAAGAAGGAAGCTGGTCACTTCATGACATGATAGATGCAAGAAAATGAAGGGAGCTGGTCATTTCATTATATGATGTATGAAAGACAATGAGGAAGGGAGCTGGTCACTTCATGAAATGATAGATATGAATTCTTTAATGGTGCCATTATTAGATTGTTTAGCATGAGAGCTGGTCTGGTTCGCAAGATCAGTCCCACGTCTGGCATTTATTTTCTCGGATGGCTGTGTGAGGTGCACCCAATCAGGAACTTCCCAGCCATCACAAGTTAGCGAGGCAGGCGTTTCGAGAATGTGGCCGCAGCGCAAAGCCGAAGTCGTGGTTTGAGCAATTTTTGTACGATTGTTCGACCAGGTCTCGATAAGTGCTTACTCTCTCAATGAGTAGTAGGCCTGCAGTCAGTAAGCTGGCATAGCTTGAAAGCTCATTGGTAGGCATCCAGTGGTTTTGCATGTACACCAAGTACCAAGGGAATACGCTGAGCGATTGCTACTCTTGGTCTACGTGGGCGTGAATAGTTCGTCTGTGCGATAGATATCTGGTTGATCCTGCCTGTAGTCATATGCTTGTCTCAAAGATTAAGCCATGCATGTCTCAGTTCACACAGTCTCACGGTGAAACCATGAATGGCTCATTAAATCAGTCGAGGTTCCTTAGATGACACGATCCTACTTGGATAACTGTGGCAATTCTGGAGCTATATGTGGTTACCAAGCTCTGACAATCACGGAAAGAGCACTTTTATTAGTTCAAAACCAATTGTCATTGCCCTTCGCAGGGCGCAGCGTTCCCACTGGTGACTCTGGATAACTTTGTGCTGATCGCATGGCCTTACGTGCCGGCGACGCATCTTTCAAATGTCTGCCCTATCAAATGTCGATGGTACGTGACATGCCTACCATGTTTGTAATGGGTAACGGGGAATCAGGGTTCGATTCCGGAGAGGGAGCATGAGAAACGGCTACCACATCCAAGGTAGGCAGCAGGCACGCAACTTACCCACTCCTGGCATGGGGGTGTAGTGATAGGACTCTTATCGAGGCCCCATAATTGGAATGAGTACACTTTAAACCCTTTAACGAGGATCTATTGGAGGGCAAGTCTGGTGCCTGCAGCCAGGGTAATTCTAGCTACAACAGCATATATTAAAGTTGTTGCAGTTAAAAAGGTCATAGTTGAATCTCAGCTGATAGCCGTTTCTCATGCTCCCTCTCCAGAATTAAACCCTGATTCCCCGTCGGGTGACCGGCGCGTTTACTTTGAAAAAATTAGAGTGTTCAAAGCAGGCCTCGGCTGCCTGAATAATGGTGCATGGAATAATGAAATAGGACCTCGGGTTCTGTTTTGTTTTTTTTAGGAAATGGAGGTAATGATTAACGGTGACAAACGGGGGCATTTGTATTGCGGCATTCGAGGTAAAATTCTTAGATCACTGCAAGATGAGCTACTGCTTTTCATTATTAAAGAAGTCAGGGGGGTGAAGACGATCAGATACCACCATAGTTCTGACCATAAATGATGCCGACTAGCAACACCAGTTTTAAAGTGAAGCAAAATAGAACATACCTTGGCTAGCAAATTCATTGCATAAGTCCGAATCATTTGCAAGGTGCCACTACATGTTTGGTCCAGACACTTGTTCTGCGGCTCTCAGCTGAGGGATATGGCTGAATGCCTCTAAGTCAAAATCTCCTAGATGTGAGGGCCTGGCCATTACTCACCCTCTGCTGCATGGAGGGGAGATGCTGAGCCGGCAGCATCTACAGCCTACTTTGTTCCTTTCGTCTGTAAAGATGGCAAAGTGCCACTACTATGTGGGCATTAATTGTGGAAAAGCATCCCAGTGGCACAAAATGGAATATTGCTTGGCTAGCAATATTCCATTTTGTGTAAAGTCCGAACCAAAAGCTCGATATGTGGATGTCATCTGCAGACTGACCTCTCCTGGTTTACGTGGGGAGCGGCCAGTGGCAAACAAAATGCCCAATATTCGGATGTGAGACTAAACAGCCATGTGCAGGATGTGACGATTCCTTGGGTGAGCTCAAATGTGTCGACTCTGCAATTATGGAAGCCTACTTGTGATGGTGGGAATCCCCATGGTCTGCCCCGGCCTTCCCTTGAGGTATGACGAGGATGTCTCCTTCCATTTTAACTTGACCAGTTGGGATGTAGGTGACACCACAAAAGTGAGAGTCGAATGTCCGTCAAAAAACCCGGAAAGGTTAACCCGGTCAACAAACGCCTGCAGAAATCGGATGTGTCAGCCTAAAGGCGCAGTATCGCAGCTCTGCTGCAAATAGGCACAACGCAATCACATCAGAAAAAAGACTCCAGATGAACGCAGAAGAAGAAGATTGTTTAGCTGTTCATAGTATTCTCACTTTTTTGGTGACAGTAATTTGCTACAGCATAATTTAAACATGTCTTCGTGTGTGTATTGTCCATGTTTACTGCCATTTGATGATGATGACTGCCATTTTTTTGTAACCCTGGGACGTTATACCTGATTGCTTTAATAGATATTGGCTAATTGCACAATGTTGATATTTTTCTGTATGGAAATGTGACATTGTGTAGTTTCTGTTCATGTTGCACCATTCCTTTTTTACTTTGATGCATTTATATCTGATTTATTGCATTATTCTACACCTTTGATAATTTATGTTCTCTTGTTAATATAGTTGATTCATGTATAGGAATTATAACACATAAGAAGAATCATGACTACAGTGGCATATGACAATATAAAATGAAACAAACAGTTTTGTGTAGATGTGAAAGAGAGGCAACAGACACATTCACTTGCCTCTCTCTTGAAGGAGCTACACACACCTATTTGTTCCATGTTACATGTATGAAAGCTGAGACAATACAGTGGCTAGCATGCTTGCCTATCTTACCAGTGGTTTTGTGTTGGAATCCTTTTTGAGGTGGGAATTTTAAAAAATGGACCCAGGCTTCCAGGTCATGCAAGCCTAAAATGGGTACCAGAAAATATGGAAAGTAAAGATGGCCGGTGTGATATTGACATCACTCATCGATTGGTTTATAACAAATATGGGGTCAGCACCATGTGACCAGTACACCTCACGGCATGAAACAAGGGATCATTTACTACTTGTGACTGTAATATCCATGTATGTGTGCATGTGCACGCCCATCCCATCCTGTCCTGTCTGGTGTATGTAGTAGATTGCTGTAATGGTGTGCTGATACTGGGTTCAGTTTTATATCCATGAATGTGTGCATGTGCACGCCCATCCCATCCTGTCCTGTCTGGTGTATGTAGTAGATTGCTGTAGTCGTGTGCTGATACTGGGTTCAGTTTTATATCCATGTATGTGTGCATGTGCACGCCCATCCCATCCCCATCCTGTCCTGTCTGGTGTATGTAGTAGATTGCTGTAGTGGTGTGCTGATACTGGGTTCAGTTTTATATCCATGTATGTGTGCATGTGCACGCCCATCCCATCCTGTCCTGTCTGGTGTGTGTAGTAGATTGCTGTAGTGGTGTGCTGATACTGGGTTCAGTTTTATATCCATGTATGTGTGCATGTGCACGCCCATCCCATCCCCATCCTGTCTGGTGTGTGTAGTAGATTGCTGTAGTGGTGTGCTGATACTGGGTTCAGTTTTATATCCATGTATGTGTGCATGTGCACGCCCATCCCATCCTGTCCTGTCTGGTGTGTGTAGTAGATTGCTGTAGTGGTGTGCTGATACTGGGTTCAGTTTTATATCCATGTATGTGTGCATGTGCACGCCCATCCCATCCCGTCCTGTCTGGTGTGTGTAGTAGATTGCTGTAGTGGTGTGCTGATACTGGGTTCAGTTTTCCTTACAGAATGTAAATACATTACAGTGTATCATTTTGGTCTTACAGATCTCGGATACTTGAGGGCTAGCACACTAAGACTCAGTACGATGTTTAGTTCTAGCCATTGTTCCATGTATGAATTTCTTTGTGCAGTGAGTTAGATTTTTCACAAAATAAACATTGTTCTTATCCTCAGACAACTACTGTGTTATGGACGAAGAATTCCAGTAGATGAAATGGAAATTAGGCTAAATGTAAGTTAATTTACATTGTCGTATATTAATTTTGAAATAAAAAAAGACTATGACATATTGTAACAGCTGGAAAGATCTTTGGAAAAAAAGAGATAGAGGAAGACAATGGAAGAAGATTCTTGACAGCTTTTCCTCAAGGCATGGAGAAGTATCAGCATCTGATACATACAACTGAGATTATAAGGGAACATGATCACCCATACCAGTTGGCAAGGCATTTGATGGTGATGCCATATTATGGTGAGAGTATGATGTAATGTGAAGGAATAGTGCTACAATCAGGATGTAGTGTTATGATTATGTGATGGTGATGTCATAGTATGATGTAACGTGAAGGAATAGTGCAACAGTCAGGATGTAGTGTTAAGATTATGTGATGGTGATGCCATATTATGGTGAGAGTATGATGGAACGTGAGGGAATAGTGCAACAGTCAGGATGTAGTGTTATGATTATGTGATGGTGATGCCATATTATGGTGAGAGTATGATGGAACATGAGGGAATAGTGCTACAGTCAGGATGTAGTGTTATGATTATGTGATGGTGATGTCATATTATGGTGAGAGTATGATGTAACGTGAAGGAATAGTGCAACAGTCAGGATGTAGTGTTATGATTATGTGATGGTGATGTCATATTATGGTGAGAGTATGATGTAACATGAGGGAATAGTGCAAGTCAGGATGTAGTGTTATGATTATGTGATGGTGATGTCATATTATGGTGCGAGTATGATGTAACGTGAGGGAATAATGCAAGTCAGGATGTAGTGTTATGATTATGTGATGGTGATGTCATATTATGGTGAGAGTATGATGTAACGTGAGGGAATAGTGCAAGTCAGGATGTAGTGTTATGATTATGTGATGGTGATGCCATATTATGGTGAGAGTATGATGTAACGTGAAGGAATAGTGCTACAGTCTGGATGTAGTGTTATGATTATGTGATGGTGATGTCATATTATGATGAGAGTATGATGTAACGTGAAGGAATAGTGCAACAGTCAGGATTTAGTGTTATGATTATGTGATGGTGATGCCATATTATGGTGAGAGTATGATGGAACGTGAGGGAATAGTGCAACAGTCAGGATGTAGTGTTATGATTATGTGATGGTGATGCCATATTATGGTGAGAGTATGATGGAACGTGAGGGAATAGTGCTACAGTCAGGATGTAGTGTTATGATTATGTGATGGTGATGTCATATTATGGTGAGAGTATGATGTAACGTGAAGGAATAGTGCAACAGTCAGGATGTAGTGTTATGATTATGTGATGGTGATGTCATATTATGGTGAGAGTATGATGTAACGTGAGGGAATAGTGCAAGTCAGGATGTAGTGTTATGATTATGTGATGGTGATGTCATATTATGGTGAGAGTATGATGTAACGTGAGGGAATAGTGCAAGTCAGGATGTAGTGTTATGATTATGTGATGGTGATGTCATATTATGGTGAGAGTATGATGGAACGTGAGGGAATAGTGCTACAGTCAGGATGTAGTGTTATGATTATGTGATGGTGATGTCATATTATGGTGAGAGTATGATGTAACGTGAAGGAATAGTGCAACAGTCAGGATGTAGTGTTATGATTATGTGATGGTGATGTCATATTATGGTGAGAGTATGATGTAATGTGAGGGAATAGTGCAAGTCAGGATGTAGTGTTATGATTATGTGATGGTGATGTCATATTATGGTGCGAGTATGATGTAACGTGAGGGAATAGTGCAAGTCAGGATGTAGTGTTATGATTATGTGATGGTGATGTCATATTATGGTGAGAGTACGATGTAACGTGAGGGAATAGTGCAAGTCAGGATGTAGTGTTATGATTATGTGATGGTGATGTCATATTATGGTGAGAGTATGATGTAACGTGAGGGAATAGTGCTACAGTCAGGTTGTAGTGTTATGATTATGTGATGGTGATGTCATATTATGGTGAGAGTATGATGGAACGTGAGGGAATAGTGCTACAGTCAGGATGTAGTGTTATGATTATGTGATGGTGATGCCATATTATGGTGAGAGTATGATGTAACGTGAAGGAATAGTGCAACAGTCAGGATGTAGTGTTATGATTATGTGATGGTGATGTCATATTATGGTGAGAGTATGATGGAACGTGAGAGAATAGTGCAACAGTCAGGATGTAGTGTTATGATTATGTGATGGTGATGTCATATTATGGTGAGAGTATGATGTAACGTGAAGGAATAGTGCTACAGTCAGGATGTAGTGTTATGATTATGTGATGGTGATGTCATATTATGGGGAGAGTATGATGTAACGTGAAGGAATAGTGCAACAGTCAGGATGTAGTGTTATGATTATGTGATGGTGATGTCATATTATGGTGAGAGTATGATGTAACGTGAGGGAATAGTGCAACAGTCAGGATGTAGTGTTATGATTATGTGATGGTGATGTCATATTATGATGAGAGTATGATGTAACGTGAAGGAATAGTGCAACAGTCAGGATGTAGTGTTATGATTATGTGATGGTGATGCCATATTATGGTGAGAGTATGATGTAACGTGAAGGAATAGTGCAACAGTCAGGATGTAGTGTTATGATTATGTGATGGTGATGTCATATTATGATGAGAGTATGATGTAACGTGAAGGAATAGTGCAACAGTCAGGATGTAGTGTTATGATTATGTGATGGTGATGTCATATTATGGTGAGAGTATGATGTAAAGTGAGGGAATAGTGCAACAGTCAGGATGTAGTGTTATGATTATGTGATGGTGATGCTGGGGTGTTATATTTTCTGTTATCAAATGGCACACTGATGTGGTTAATGCTACAGTGGCCACTCTGACTTTCCATTTAATATACCTAGCATCTGTATAGGAGGCTGGGTTGGCTGCACAGCCATACCTGTAGAGGAAGAACACAACTGACTGACCCTGGAGCATATTTAATTGGATCCATATTTGGCAATATTTTACAAATTAAGGAAACTGACGAAGTATACTTCCTCCTGATCCTGAAATAGTGAAGTAGATGGCTAGCTTTTTCAGATAAAGGAAATGAAAATAAAGAAGTCGCATGTGCATATTGCACATGCTTAAGATCTCTTAGTAGTTGGAATTTGTAAAGAGTAGGATATCTATGGTTTGGATTTAACATTGACTTCTCATTCCGAAAGCAAAGTTACCCTTGTGTATCAAAGACCTTTGACAACGCACAATGTTCTATTTACAACTTGGTTACCCTTGTGTATCAAAGACCTTTGACAACCCACATAATGTTCCATTTAAACTCATTTGTTTGTTATACAATAACTGCCTTGCTAAACCTGAAAGTATTCCCCTTTTTCTAACCCACCCACACTTTGAAGCTCTAAAGATAGTTTATTCACCATCAGATCAGTTCATTTTATAAATCACATTCCAGGCCATCACTTCTGAGACTCTGAAAGATGTGTGTACTAGATATATCTACGACAAGTGTCCAGCTGTGGTGGGAATTGGTAAGTAAGTTACCTTTATCTGCTCAAACTTTTGTTAGACTAGTGTCTAGAAGCTAGATTGCCATTGTTAAAGGTGCTGTAAAAATATATTATATAGACATGGCCATTTAATGACTCAATCCAAGTTTTTTTTTCTGTGGAAAGTATGATGCTACAGCATTATATACATTTTCTGTATAAATAGTCATTGCTTCATGAAAATTGCAGTAGAAGATCAATGCAGTTTGTGTACGGAAGATGTAGAGATCAGACATCACACACATTTCTCCATGAAAATTGCTGCAGTAGATCATGGTCGGTCTCCGTGGCAATGGCAGTGCAGACGCGATTCATAATGCCACTTACCCACGTTCGAAACACAGCAACAACCAATTTGGCAGCAGACTGTGTCATGCTAGCTTTAATGTGTTGGTATGGGAGCCGGTCGTTCAGAAAGCAATGACAAACTACTGAACGTAAAAACTTGTCAAGACATCAACAGCAGTAAAATGCTGGTGTTGACTGCAATGTCCTTTAAAGGATATGCAACTTTTAAAAAAAAAATATCAATACAGTTTGTGTGTGGAAGATGTAGAGATCAGACACCACACATTTCTCCACAAAAAGGGTGGAGGTAGATCAATTCCAGTTTTGTGTAGAAGATATGGAGATTTACATCACATATATTTCATCAGAAGGTTCATAAATAATTCTTAATGTTGCCAGGAAGAATTCAGTAATATTTGTGTAAGAAATGTGCAGTAACATGAATGGGTTTAAAAAAACAAAAAAAGGAAATTATTCTTATATATAGCAAGTATAGAACTCCCCTTGAATTGGATTATGGAGCCATTACCGAATTAACAAAAATGGCATCACAGCTTTCTTCTGTTGCTTAGTTGCCTTTGTAATGAAACTTATGTTTCAAACTCAAGTCGTATACTCTGAGAAGCAGATGCTAGATACAGACACACGCTTCTCTCCGCCCACCCGTCTCCAGCCATCGATTGAAGCTGTATAGCATTTTCTCTGCATCACTGCATTTTCCAGGAAACTCCTTCTATAAATGTGCTTTATCTCCTAATGTAAGTAACCACTTCTCTTTGTGAATTGGTTTCTCTCAAGATATCTTCATTACTCTGTTTATCTGTCCTCAGCATAGTACTGCATCTAGTAAGTAATTTCTTACTAATCTGCTGATTGTCTAATTCACTTTCATGCATCACATTTGGCTCAGTAAACTAACTGGTAATTTTATAGTAATCTCATTTGTATGTGGAAGTACACAACTTAATAGCAGTTACTGAAGTAATTTCTCACTAATCTGTCGATTGTCTTATTCATTTTATGCATTACATTTGGCTCAGTAAACTAACTGGTAATTTTATTGTAATATCTTATATATGTGGAAGTACACAACTGAACAGCAGTTACTGCACTGTGTAAGTATGCAAAAATCAGTCCCGCATGGAATACACATGATATAACAAAAAAGAAACCTTCACATTTGTAAGGTTAGTTTTATGAGCCCATGTCTGCTTCCTGTTCACCAAGTTTTTATGAGACCACAAGCCATGTCTAAAGATGTCATAATTGTTGCACAGTTGGAATTTAAATACACATATCTGCTATATTTGCAGGTCCCATTGAGGCTCTGACGGATTACAACAAATTACGAGCTGGCATGTATTGGCTGAGAACATAAGTGGATTCTGTCTAATTTTACAGCTGTGAAAATTTCATCCATTTAATTCATAAATTGTATTTATGTGATGACCTAGGGGAGCCTCCCTACAATTTTCAGAAATTATTTAGCGTGTGAGGATTTTGCAAGCTTGATGTACATAATCAGTGGGTTTTTCCCCCCTCCCCTTGAGTGCAAGTGCTGTTTGAATGTTGTTCAATAACTATGTATGTGTTGCATTAAAGAATTTTTGAGAGAACATTTGGTCATTTTTCACTTTTTTTTTTTTTTTTACAAAGGTCTACAGGACATCGCAGTCAACACCAGCATTTCTGCCACTGATCTCTTGGCAAGTTTACGACGTTCAGTAGTTTGCCATTGCTTTCTGAATGGCCGATACCAACGCAACGCAGTCTGCTGCCAAATTGCGTGCAGCTGTTTCTAACACAGGAATTATGAACCGCACCCGGTAGCCTTTCACCACGAAGACCGGCATCTATTAAGAAAGTAAAAACAATTCCCACCCCAATGGGGATTCACACTACAGGACTGGCAGGCGAGAGTAGCCACTGCGTGCTACTGTGGCTCTAGATCTGACCTACTGCATGATCACTGACAGACTACACAAAGAAAGAATAAACAAGCGCATTCACATTTTAATAATAGCCATTTTGAAACAGCCTCATTACAGTCATAAAACATTCATGAATGTATGTAATCGTGCAATGCAGCAGGTACTGCTTGCACAACATAACTGGTATAAAGGTCTTTGCAAAAAACATCTGTAAAATATAAATGATGTACCAAAATAAAGTATTGATTGAATAAAATACATCATGGCTATCTTTGTAGAGGTACCATGTACGGTGTAGTTTGATCATAGTAAGTACAAAGTCAGAAAAAAAAGGACCCCCAGTTCACTCCAGGAGGCATAGTGGGTATGTGGTGTTATCCCCCATATTTCTACATAACTTGGTGCTCAATGGATCATGCAGCCAGTATCACATTGTCCACCTTTACTTCCCAGAAGATTTCTTGGTACATATTTTGAGCTGGGTCAAACCTGGGAGTCCAGGTCGGTGATGAACATCCCGGCCTCACTGGGGGGTTCAAACACATGACTGCTGGGTCAGCAGGCATGTCTGCTACCCACTGCTACCGTTTTATTGTAGAATCTAGAATCATTGAATCCCACCGCCAGAAATCAATTGAAATATTACATGACGGTGACTGATTTGCAAAGTCTCTGATATTATAAATTAGGTGGTCTTCTAAACAGGATTCAAGTGTCATATATTGTTACCTGCTGTCAGTAAATATTATTAATAATAAAATTAGTTGGAATTCACAGGTTTAAAAAAAAAAGAAAGAAAGAAAGAAAGAAATGCGGTATTTCTCCACTGCCAACAACATTGAAGTCAAAATAAAAATTATGCTGCCACATTTAAGAAATTGGAAACAGTTCTACATTTATTTGTCTGTATGTGCATGTACAGACCAGCTAGTGAAATAAAGAGATTTATCTGGCTTTCAAAATAAACATTCTGGAAAATTAAAATAAAAACACACACACACCTCTGAGCTTAACATTAATTTTTTATCAAACAAAAACTTTCTGAAATCCAGCCACAAGTTGGAAACTAACATGCAGAACATATAACAGACAAAACTACTACACATACAAATAAGTTAACAAGCACAAGAATGTGACCTCTGAATTCAAATACAGGGACAATTGTACTATTGACTCTCTGATCATTAGGTTTCCATGTCTTCTTCCATTGCATCTTATCTTCAGCAGAAGCTACAAATGTAGTGATACAGCAAATTATCACCTTCATAATAATAGGCACCGGGCTGCCAAAAGTAGACAATTAGGTTAGGAACAGCACAACAAAGGTATAGGTCACCTGTATGGGATGTGCTTGTCTCACATAGGAAGTTTTTGAACCCAGATTTAACACGTTCTGTTTCCAACACTTGAAGACTTAACAAAAATATATACATATTCATGAGTGTAGAAATTATATAAAGTAAATGTTATATTAGGGCACATGAAGTGGTTTATGAAACTTCAAAACCAAATAAACAAAATAAAAACAGGAAGCCAGGATGGGAAATGGAAGCACACTGAACACACACACACACAAAGAGATCAGACTAAAGCCGTGAGCTGAGAATGAAGATGTGGCGGATTAAACCCCAGTATTGACAGGTACAGAGGCCATTGGAGACTCAAAAGCTTGCGTTGGTGTGGTTGAATATGCTGCACAATTTATTCAACAAAGAAGACTATCATTTCTACTGCTGCAATAAATATACATGAACATAATGATGCATATGAAAATTTACTTGTGACACTGAGTTTGCACATATACCACAAAGATTCACTAAACAATTCTATTTTCGTTAAGCCGCAGATAACTTCAGCTCAATCAATATGTACAATTTAAGTTTCTATATACAGAAAGGGACTGAAGAATCCCGGGATATTTAAGACACACATAGTCACAAATATACTGCACAAAATGTTCAGACTATTTACATCACATGCAATATGCAAATAAATTATCCCACAGTGCATCAGAAATTTAGTTAATAAGAAAAGCAGGAGCTGTGATCACTGAACTCTGCTTAGCAACTGTCATATGAGGTCATGGAACAACAGAACAGTTTATACAATCATGAATACATTTTGGAATTTGAAAAGCAGACATGAAACAATGATTAGAGCTTTAAAAGTTCTGGAAAAGTAATTTCATGTTCAACTCCTAAATTTGCGTGTGAAGCTTTTAAAGTTTATAAATCATTATAAACCCTAATGTTTATTGTGAACTTTTATTTTTCTTTCAATTCTGAACTTTCTGAACTTTTTTGAATTTTGAACTTTGAAATGCTAAAACAAATCTGGCCCTGTTATTATTTTATTTTTAAAACTACCCCTTCTTTGACTCTTTCTTTATATGCCAAACAGCTCAGCATGGGTTCATTTGTTACTTATAACATCACATACTTTTCCAAATTATTTCTGTCCTGCACTTTTGTTAGTTTACATTAATAAAACTCTGGGTCACAAAGAGTGAATAACTCTCTCTGATAGAGCACTGTTCATCAACTGTTTAGAACAGAAAGAGTTAAAGAGTCATAAAATGGATTCTTTGTCAACATTGAGAATGCCAGGTTCACTTATAAAGAAAACAAAGCTTAACGCATTATCTACGGATTTAAAAAAATGCCATGGCAGATTTATTTGTATTTTTAACCAGAAGTGCAACTGAAATTTCAGCTGTAGTTTCTTAACTTCCAAACACATGATTTTCTTCTTGTAGTTGAACCACAACCTGAACATGTTGAATGAGTTATACCTTTTTTCAAAATTATGATTTGATATGTGTTAAGTTTTGTTTTTGTCAGTGGCTCAATGTAGTTTAACAAATTATATTTGTATACAATTTTATGAACAAAATAAAACAAAACTGTAGACTTGTAACATTTTCTAAATTTTTTAACTTGAATTGTAGAAGTTTTATCAAAAACATGTAACTATGACAAATGGAAGGACACTAAATATTGCATGTAAGCATTTAACTAATGTACAAAACAAAGTAAATGCACAAAATTGAATGCTGGTTATTTGCATGTATTGTTATTGCATGGATGAAATGAAGTTTAACATTGCAAGCACAAATCAAATGATATTGTTAAAACTACAAACAATGGAACAACTACAGCAATGATTCAAATGGTTACTGATGATTGTTAAAACTAAAAACAACATCACATACATACAACAATGACTCAAATGGACAATGGCTAGTAACGACTATCATAAATGAAGTAGAGATTTACTTGTATTCAGGCACTGACTGCTAAAATGGAGATATAACGGATTTAGTGGGTATAACAACAGAGGTTAGGTTTCTTGGAAGATCATTTTCCTGACCATGGTAGTCCTGTCTGGCGGGTTCTGCTGCTGTAGCCTGAGATGTTAGGACTTCGCATATCTTGGGTCACAAAGTAATGGAACAAGGTCAGTTCCCCTTCTTATGTGTTTTTCCTTCCCAAACAATGCTAAAAATGATCCATTAGACACTTGATGAGATTGGGTCAACACCACAGCCTTGGACATGAGAATCCTGCCACTGCTGGCAGTAGAATATCTGGACCACTGTCTGGATAAGTAAACTCACTAACTGCTATGCCACCACAACTCCTTTTCCTGAACATTCACAATAAATGAAAGTTTGGAGGCATTCATACTAATATTCTAATATGTGCTAATTTTATGTAAATGAAATATGATATTAAAATACAGAAGACAAAATTGATTAACTATGGAGCCTGAAAGATGTTCACTATGTTCCTCACTCTGAATCAATTTCAAGTTTATAACCAGGTTTTTTATTTTAATAACCTTGAATTTGATGTTTTTATTTGTATTTTAAAAACTTTCTTTTCCCACACATTCTTGACTTCAATTCATTTGTAGAAAATAATACTCTGACCCTGTTCAACTGGCTGTTGTTCCTTAGGTCATATATGAGGTCACTTGTCTACGGTTTTCTTGATAATCACACAGACTGGCATCCAGGTGTATTCATATGAAAGTCTTACTCCAGTAAATAGGGAATGTTGAACACAGAAACAAGAAAGTGTTGCATTCTCTGCACCCTCAATGTTAGTCAGAATGTTAGCTCTGGAATGTGTGCTACATGACCAATCAACATACACAACCTCTACATGCTGAGGGAGACAAGAACCTATGGCTGTTTACACAGTTCACTGACAAAACTAAAACAAAACGGTTGTGTGTTAATATGTTGCATATATTTTACAGGATGTCACAGTCAACCCCAGAATATTTTGGTGGTTTGCGATTTCTTGGCATATTTATGTTCAGTAGTTTGCCACAGCACTCACACCATTGTTTGGAAGCCAAGCATGACGGTCTGCTGCTGAATCGCGTGCAGCTGTGTTTTGAACACGGTATGCGGGATTACGAATTGTGTCCGTAACTTCTTCACCACAGAGCCGGTAATATGTAGCTGTAAATATACAAGGACTGCTGGACTGAAAGATACACTATATGGACTACTGAGTGAACTAAAAAAGACAGTTAAATTCATACAAGAGACAACATTGCAGTTAGAGACATATTTCAAGCGAACGAAAGAAGAAGATGACTGCTGGACATTCTAGATACAGAGTATGCAAGAAAGGACTTAACTGAATATCAGGAAAATGGACACAATGGTTATATTATAGACCAAAATTTGACATTATGATAGATGGCAAAATGCTTAACCAAGTCAATCCGTTTAAATATCTCGGGGCAGTCAGATGGAAGATGCATAACAAAGAGTAGGATCTGCCAGGCAAAGGCTTCATATTCAGAAGATGAAAAGTATCTTATCACCTTAAATGTCAAAAAGAGTACTAAAATGTTATTCTGCCATATGACAATGAATCTTAAAATGTGAATAAATAAGCTAGGAAGAGCTTGGAGGCTTGGTTTCTGAGTCAAATGTTGAGAACACCTTGGACTGTCAGAGAACTAACAATGACTATCTGGAATAGGCAAATGACAGTAGAATATTATACACAATTGTAAGAAAGAGACAATGTTATTTTGTCATGTAATGAGAGGAGTCTCCCTGGTCTAGGGGTTAACGTCTTTCTCCGTAATCCTGTACATCCACGTGAGGAACGTAACCTGTGTGAGAATCATTAGCAGTTCTCGCCGCGTTCGTAACTTACGGGGGTATGTGAGCCAGTCACTCAGAAAGCAATGGCAAACTGCTGAGCATAATCTTGACTAGTACATCAACAGCAACTGAAAAATGCTGCAGTTGACTGCAACGTCCTGTAAGGGATATGCAACAAAATAAAAAAAATGAGAGGAGGAGAACTGGAAACATCAGAAGCAGACCAATAGAAATGATGATGGATGTCCTAAAACTGGCACAGGAGGGATATCATTGTCAGAACTGATCCAGAACACCAAGGACTAAGATCTGTGGAGGTGATGAATGCCAACACTATTTGGCAGGGCACATGGTGATGATGATGATTATGTGAGGCTTTGTGTTATCACTGGAAGTTACATCACTGGTTGAACTGATGATGGACATCTAAGCCAAATAATACTTAATATAAGCATGAGTCAGCAGTTTTGGAGAAACATGAACAATGAAGTGTTACAACTGTTTTCAATACACTAGCCATGCTTTGGTGTCAGGTAATCTAAAAGTACAAGAACATTTACATGTAGACGCAGGAAAGAAAAGGAACTAAACTACATATTAACTAAATTACAGTAAGTTCCAATGGCAATATAAGCTATACATTAAATTGAGACACAAAAGTTATACCAAAATGTACAAACAAGAAAAGACACACAATAGATGAAAATATATAACTAAGATGACCGACTATTCCAGTGTTAACAATGCAACTTAAGTTAAATAACAGAATTAAAGTTATACTTTCACAATAATATGCAGCAAGCACGGCTAAAGCAATCTCCCTGCTAACATTTCTCAGGCTGCTAGAGACAACCTACAAAGCGTTAATAAAATCAGGCATATAAGCACACAAATGAAGGCACCATTTCTGACAATATAAGACACTTAACACACTCCCTGATCAAGAAAAGACAAAAAGAAATGGGGAATGGAAAAGCCACCATTGGTCAGATTAATTCACAACTGCATAAGTAATGCAAATAATTATCTGAAACTGCAAGGTGTTCAGAAACTGCAAGCTTATAGATGGTATACATTTATTCTGCAACCACACATATGATGGGAATATTCTGTCATAAATAGCTTAACAAGTGCCTGTAGGGTCATACCATCCTCATGTACATATACATATCTTATGTCAACAGTGAAACACATACATTCAAGAGATAAAAGAAACTATACTTTTGGCTGGTGTTTGGAGACTAGATTTCTTTTTTACTGTGTGTAGATTCTATTTTTATTTTTCAAGTGAAAGCATTATTACTATTCAAGTTAAAAAAATAATTACTTCTACCATAAAACTGATCTACTATTCAAGTTAACAAAATAATTACTTATATCAACCAATGTAACATGATGTATTTACATAAACTTTGATTCTTTGTATGCATTTCAACTTTTTATTTTTTTTTTTTAAATTATACATAGCTAATGCTGAAATAGACTGTTCAACTCTGAATTCTAGAAACATTTGTAGAAATCTGTTCCATCTTCTTGTTTCCTGTTTGCTTTGTTGCACAAGGATAAATACAGTTCCAGAACTAACTTTGTGGGGTTTTTTTTGGCCTCACTTATATATCTTTTCTTGATCACTTGAGAGGGTAACATTTTGTTTTTTTCTCTCTTTTATTTCAATGATATTGCTTTTTGTAGGTCACAGTCTATTGGTTGTTGTTATACGATAAAATAAAATATAAATATATATATAATTAATTTTATTGTTATAACCAATAGCTCAAAATTTTCTGTACTCACAATAATTATACTCACTTATCTACTCAATAAATAGGACATTATTTAATACCTATACTGGATTTAGCTTTATGTGGACTTAGTTTCCTCATCTATTAGAAAATTACCAAACATTTGGGCCATACACATTGTGTGATTGTGATTACATAATACACAATGTATATATTAGCCAGCCTGTTTACAAAAATATATTACCCATGTTTTATTAACAGGTTAGATCAAAGACATTTATTATCACTGAATGGATAAACCATTGACATGTATTTTGTGTATGTTAACAATAGACTTAATGCACAAAATAGTTATTAAAACAGTATATGACCAGGAATACAAGTTTTCCGTCTGATATGAAATAACTAGAATTGACTAACAAAGATATTTGAAATTATGAAGACTAGACGTGTAAAATAAGAGGAGACAGGAAAAAAAAAGATATATTTAGTAAATTTAAGACTTAAGACCAAAGTGGCAAACAAAATATAAATGGACAGACAATTCAGAATGAAACCTGAAAAATATGAGCATTGAAAATTAAAGCCATATGACTTGAGGACAAAGAAGAATAGGCAGTTGCAGCAAAAAAGCGTCACTGGTTTAGAAGGTGAGCAAGAAGTAATAATATATTATTGTTAGCAGACAATTTTCAGACGACAGGCCTTGATAACAAAACATCATCTGGTTGAGTCTGTACGCTATGGAGGCACTTGCAAACATTCTCTCTAGTAAGCTGCAATTTCGAACACCAGTGTTTAGATAAATTAATAAAGTGGAACCTTTGAGCCAACGTTTGACAAATTTACATTAACACAAGAAGTGCTTGGGGCAAAAATCAGCTTTGTGAAAACTACATATATGGAATTCAGTTATAGACTTATAGCATTGTACATGAAACAGCATATAAAATATTTATCACAACATATGAAATACTTATGTCATTTTCACTGAGATTTATGAAATGATAAAGTATATGAACTGTTTATAAACATGGCAACAGAAGTATTTGTTGTGTTGTCACAATACACATCATGTATATTGAATAGTGCTTACAGGTACCAAAGTGCTTGTTAAGGTGACATTGTATGCCCATTATAGCTTTAATAAAAAAAAAAAAAAGGACAATTCACGTTTGTGCACAGTTTCTCAAAGCAAATTCTACAATGTGCAAGTATTGCATAACAATTGAGTGGGACAATTCTTGATAGAACTTGCAAAATGACATTCCACATCAGACAGGCACAAAACTACTCTATATTCTTCATTACTACTTGACATGCTGCTGCACAATGACAATCAGTAGTATAATTCTCTTATCATAATGTTTACTTTTCTCCACACATGTAATTTAACTTGCAAAGGACAAGAGGTCAGAACTGGGAGCTGACATTATCCAAGTGTTTATGATTTGAGACCCTTATTAAGGAGGGTGGGCGGATATTTACAAGTGATTGTGATGGGAGACTAGTATTAAAGTTAGTTCCATGTCCTTTACAAGACAGTGCAATCAACCTCAGCATTTATTGACTGTGATTTGCTACAGTTTCTTAGCTCAGTAGTTTGCCACTGCTTTCTGAACAGCCGACGTCTCATACCAACGATACAGATGCAAAGCAGTCTGCTTCCAAATCACTTGGGGCCGATTTCTAACCATCAACTTGGTGTGTCAGGGATTTGTGAAACTGCACATTTCACTATCCCCTGAGCCATAGTCCTGTATGGGGAGCTGATATTTCCAAGTGTTTGTGATGGGAGACCAGTATTTATGGCTGCTAACTTTATTTCTGTTGTGTTTATAATTTTAAAATATTCTTGTTATAGTCTGATAGTCATATCAACATAATTTATAAATAAGGACTTGGAAATAACAAACCCTTACATTGTAACAGTTGTAGGATGACCAGTACAGCTCTGGAGTCGATGCAGTCTCATAAAATGAGTGTCAGGCAATTGTCTGGGAATTTGTCTGGGAAGAACCCGTCTGCTGTATATCCACCTTGTAGTGGTAGAGGGGCTGGCGTGTTACAATGACTTTAAGAGCTATGCCGATGTTAGTGGTAGGGTTCCCATGTCTGACAGGTTATGGGGTGGGGATTAGACAAAGAGATTCACAACCCTGCTCATTTGTAGGTAGACTGGTAACAGTCATAGACTAGGAAAAGCAAACCTGAAAAAGTTTGTTGACATCGAATGTACTGAGCCACAGGCTTGACAAAACAGTGTAACACAACTTATTAAATCATGATGTCAGGGAAGGGAAGGTGATGAAAAATGGGACTGCCTCCCTGCCTCGTATGTCATGGCCTAGAATATGTGAAGGTCTAATGCTTCACATCACAACAGTAATGTCTTCTATGGGACTACCTTGTCCTGATACTCTAACAGAACAAAAGAGACAGAACAATTCTATACAAAACTTGGAAAAACTCTCACATTCTTTAAAAGTGGCTGCAGCATACACAGAGCTATATATACAAAGGATGGTAGCAGACTTCTGCCTCAGAGATAAATTATGGCTCAAAATTTTGCTTTAGGTATACATTATGGCTCAAATGCAGCTGTCGTCATCATTTTTGGACACAAGTAAAAGACAGCAATATTAATAAAATCTTGTATGAGGGCAAATGTGAAATGAATCATGCACTTGGTACGCATGTCAAATAGATGAACATGAAGGTGAAATTTGACAGTTCACTCAGAGTCTGATGAAATGCTGCCATTGTGTGTCAAGACTTGCACTGTGTTTGCAGGTTGTCTTGGGTTACTTGGATTGAATGGAAGGCTATCAGACCTTGGAGGGGGTACAACTGCTCGACCTGTAATAATGCAAAGAAAACTGATTATGTATTCATTTGTGGCACATCATGGCACATTATGAGACTCCATATTAGAGCTGCTCAGATAGTTTACTGATGATTTGACAAAAGTCGGGTCATATTAAAAATGAGTTGGTTTGTTTAGCACAAGACAAGGCATATCCAGCTTAGGGAGCCGCAGCAGTTCAGTGGCTAGCACAATTGCCTGCTGATCTGATATTCATATATTCAAATTCCTATCATGCTGGGATTTAATAATTAAAAAAACACTGACCCAGTCTAAAATGTGTACCAGGAAATGTCCTGGGAAGTAAAAGTGCCCATTGAGATATTGATGACATCACCCATCTCGTGCCGATTGGTGGATACAAACATGGGGCTGGCACCACAGAGCCACATGTCTCAAGGTGTAGAAGTGGGTTCACAATATACTCATACAGGAATTGCAGATGGAGAGAAGATACCATCAAAGAGGGATGTTTAAAAAGATTTATGATATAAAACTGCATCTGTGAAATAATATATATTAAATTTGATGTGTGCCCAATACATTAAATATTTTGAGGTACTTATGGGAGTCGGATGGAGGAAAGAGTCTGCCATTGGTTTTGTGTTGTGTTCAAACAATGAATTGTATGTGGAAACATGCTAGTGCAGAATAGAAAAATAATACAGAATTAATGTAAACACAAATATGCGAGAGGGCTTCAAATGAAAACCTTAAATGTTTTTGTGTGTGTGTGAATATATTCTAAAAATGTAAAGAACAAATGTAATATTTTTCAATGTAGTCACCACTGCATTCTATGCAAGTTCTCCAATGCCGAAAAAGTGTTTGGATTCCTGTAGAAAAAGTTCTCTTGGGTCACTACTTGGTATGCCTGACCTGGTCGTGAACAGTCCCTTAACACTCTTGACATTCTTAACAACAATATCGACAGGATACAAGATAATCGCCTGGTTATTGTAATTTCTATCACAATGGCATGGTTATTGTAATTTCTATCACAACGGCATGGTTATTGTAATTTCTATCATACTGTTAAGGTTTTCATTTGAAGTCCCCTCACACATATGACTTATAAATCTGACAAAGATAAACCAAGAAGAAACAACAGGCACTCTGAAGAGGTTGCTGTAAAGCAGACAAAGATACAACCAAGTATTAAGAGCAAGTGCTCAAACAAACATGGGTGTACAGAAGAACAGGTTGTATTTTATGGGAACAAAAACAAACATAAACTGGTCCTAGAACAGCATGACATGAAAAGAGAACTGATGGAAGAAATACAAGCAAGATATATACAATATTTTAGCCACATTAAAAGATACAAAGCACTGATATAAAACATACTGGAGGGAAAAGTTAAAAGCAGGTGAGCAAGAGGTAATCAATGATACAAGTGGGAAGATACAAGCAAAAGATGAAGGAACAGGAGCCTTTCATAACATGCAACTGGAGCAAGAGACAGAAATTGTTGGAGGTCCATTGCAGTCAACCTTCAATGTGGAGACAGTACTTGATTGATGGCTTAAATAATAAGTACAATGGTTGGGTTTCTGTAAAGCTGAGAGAGATAAAACTATGTGATTTCATACACAGACTTACTGCACTGATGCAGAGCTGACAGAGATAGAATCTGGTATGTAACTGTTGAGCTGACAGAGGTAGAATTTTGTATGTAACTGTTGAGCTGACAGAGGTAGAATTTTGTATGTAACTGTAGAGCTGACAGAGGTAGAATTTGGTATGTAACTGTTGAGCTATCAGAGGTAGAATTTAGTATGTAACTGTTGAGCTAACAGAGGTAGAATTTAGTATGTAACTGTTGAGCTGACAGGGGTACAAATTGTTATGTAACTAGATCTGACAGAGGTAGAATTTAGTATGTAACTGTTGAGCTGACAGGGGTACAAATTGTTATGTAACTAGATCTGACAGAGGTAGAATTTGGTATGTAACTGTTGAGCTAACAGAGGTAGAATTTAGTATGTAACTGTTGAGCTGACAGGGGTACAAATTGTTATGTAACTAGATCTGACAGAGGTAGAATTTAGTATGTAACTGTTGAGCTGACAGGGGTACAAATTGTTATGTAACTAGATCTGGCAGAGGTAGAATTTGGTATGTAACTGTTGAGCTGACAGGGGTACAATTTGTTATGTAACTAGATCTGACAGAGGTAGAATTTGGTATGTAGCTGTTGAGCTGACAGGGGTAGATTGTGATATGTAACTGTAGAGCTGACAGAGGTAGAATTTGGTATGTAACTGTAGAGCTGACAGAGACATAATGTATATAATTGCATTCGCAGACTTATTGTGTTTCTGCACAACTGACAGAGATAAAACTATAATTACATACACAGACTTACTGTACTGCTGTAGAACTAACAAACATAAAACTATGTAACTGCATACATAAACTTACTGGGCTGCTGTATAGCGGACAGGGTGACATCAGGTGGGTTTAACATTATATGAGACTGAGGTCCTATTATCCTCATATCAGGACTATACTCTCTTTCTAATGCTTGCTCTGAAATTGAAGAAACCACTTTATGACAAATTTGAAAGATTGCATTTCATGAACAGTTTCTTTTTAAATATGTAAATAAGTATTTTTAACTATGCTACATCCTGTGAACACACCTGCAATTTCAGTTAAAGCTTGCAAAGTCAGTTTTTGTATCCTTCTGCAGCCATATATTTTCTTGCTATTTGGTGTGTCTCCCTCCTTCCTGAACATTTTTTTTTACAAACATATGGTAAGGGAATACTTTTGTGACAGACAAAGTCTTTCCTCCAACTGAGAGAAATGTGCACACGCAGAAAGATTTGATCTCATAGCAATGGTATGTCATTCTAGTAGGCTAAGCTTTCAATGGACAGTTGCAATGGCCTGTCAATTAGCAGGACATTAAGTTAATGGACGTTAGCACCCTTGATCATCACCCTATCGTATCCACGGCGAAGGGGTTACGGACGCAGTTCGCGATCCTGCATACCATGTTCGAAACACAGCTGTGTTGGTTTTTTTATTACATGGTATGGGTGCCAGTCGTTCAGAAAGCAATGGCAAACTATTGAATGTAAATTTGCCCAGGAATCATGAACAGCCAAAAAAATGCTGGGGTGGACTGCTAGTCCGTAAAGGATCTGCAACTAACTTTATTCCTTGATTTGGCAGAGGGCTGATGGGTCTCCCGGCTAAGCTTTCAATGAACAGTTGCAACGACTTGGCCCACTTTCACCCATAACTGTTATCACAATTACCACACAACTAACAGGATATTACATGTTTTTTCACATGAATACATACTGCAATATTTGCCATTAAAAATAAATGTATAAAAACATACATCTTTTAAATGTACACCTAAAGGTGATATTAATGCTTCCATTTCATTTACAGAAACAAAAATATGTCAAATAATATTAATGCTAATAAAAAATAGGTTTCTTAATTATTTCATGTGTAAAGTGTAAAGTTGTGTATTATTATTAGTGTATTATTTTTAGAGTGCCTAGCTAACTAGAGTTCATTAAACTTATGAGTCACTCAAATGTTCACATATGAATGTATGAAATTATTAAAGATCAGCTAACATTGTTGCATTTTCTCATCAAGCAGGTTTAGTTATCAATAGTCTGAGTTTTCAATAAAATAACTGTTTGGTACATGTGTGTACATGCATGTTGTATGTATGAAGGGGCATGTGTGTGCGTGCATTGGTCTATATATGTCTACCTGTGCATGCTGATCTCCCAGCTCTCCTGTCTTATGTACTATCGTATACTTTAAAAATGATAAGAGTAGCCATGCAAACTAAATACTGGATTGTCATCTGTATCTGTGTCATCATAACAGCACAAAATAAACTAGCATTAGACTATGTATCTACCACTAATGACCTATTAATACAGTTGTAAGATCACCCATATGTTACCAGGGCTCATATAAAAAGCAAAATATAGTAACTATGTAACTTATGCAGGCACAAGAGGTGATTAAGTGGGGTTGGCCTGAGACTAGCAGTCTCAGCTCAAAGAAAACTTAGCTGCAACAGCCTACAATTTATGAACAAGTCTACAAAGGCTTGGTGTGAGTTGGTGGAGGGTGTATGCTCCATTGGGAGATGCAAGGTAAAAGAAGAAGAAGAAGAAGAAGAAGAAGAGAAGAAGAAGAAGAAGACAGAAAAAGACACAAATATTATTTGGCAGTAATTTTCTGAATCATTATCTTGACTACATCACTTGCAAATCCATGATAAAGTAGGTTTATGAGAACTGCCTTCCATTACAATTACAGTTATCACAACCACAACCTTCATAATCAGAATCAGTAAAGAGTAGTAGCTTACACAATATTTATTGTTTAGTTAAGCAACTATGTCCTGTTCTGTTATCACAAATCAAAGGATCCTTTGGCTTATGGCTTGAATACCAATGTCTTCTTTAAACTCTTGCTTTGAAATTTAATGTGTGAAAGTATCATACTGTGACACATTTAAACAAACTAAATGGGAATTCTCTGCCTATACTGTATTCTAAACTTTTTAATGTGTTGTAGACTTACTAAGCCGGTCTCTTTGGCGTAGGAGTTAACATCTTTCTCCATAATCCTGTAATATTCTCGTGAGTAATGCAGCTGCGCAAGATTCGGTAGTGGATCATGCCACATTGGTAACTTATGGGGTATGTGAGCTGATCGCTCAGAAAGCAATGGCAAACTACTGAGTGTAATCTTGTCTAGTACATCAACAGGAGTTGAACGATGCTGGTGTTGACTGCAATGTCCTGTAATGGATATGCAACGTAAGAAAGAAAAAAAAAGACTTACTAATGCATGTAGAAAACCTGCCACAAGCCTGAAGTTGTTAAATATGCTCTATCCAGGTCTGACATACAATTTCTCTCCACAGTTCTCTCACTCCTTTCAATCTTCCATGGTGTTTATTTTATCCATAGAAATTAGAACATTTTTAATAACCAGAGTCCTAGTAGTACATTACCTTCCTCCTCATCATGATTGCCAAGGCGTTCTCTTTCTTTTTCCTTTTTCATCTTTTCAAGCTGTTCCATTGCCAGCTCTAAAGGGTTAAAAGTAAATTTGTAACTCAAGTTGAATGTCACAATAAAAAAAAGTGTTATAAGAAACAAAACTCAAACAACACTCAATTGGGTCATGTGGTCAGTATAATGACGGCCATATTACTTCCCAGAACATTTTCTGGCACCCAGTTTAGGCTGGTTCAATCCGGAAGCCCAGGTCAGTGTTAAAAAATCATCCCCATCTAGATGGGATTTGAACACTGTGAGCACAGGGCTTGAAGCCAGTGCCACTGCCCTGTTTATTATCACTAACATTGGAGATCAGCATGGCGGAATGGATAAGAGCACTTTTTCTTAAACATCCAGTGTGCTGATGCCGAGGTAGTGGGTTTAACCCCTACACTGGTCAGTTAGACTAAAATTTGACAAGCCTTAGTCAGAGCTTCCCAGCAGACACCAGCAATGGTATGTAATGCTGGAATTACTAAAGTAATACATGATTTACATTCTTACAGGAACTATGATGTGACTAAAGATTGTTGCCCTATGTGACAAGGAAACTGCCAGCTGCAGGTTCTTTTTACCTCTGATAGTTATTTATTAATAGTAGTAAAAGATAGTTACATATCAATCATAGTATCTCACCCACATCCACTTAAAATGTCTTTGCATACTTTAAAATTAGAATTTAAAATTTATCATTCCTGCATATACTTCATGACTAGGACAGGAATTATGCTCCAAAATATAAGAAGACTCCTTTTACTGATCAAAAATGTGTGTTACAAGTGCTACTAGAACATTGCAGTGTAGCCATATTGAAATAAACAAGTATTGGAAACCATTGTGGTGACATCTGACATTTTCTATAACAAAATATGCTTGTAACTAAACATTACTGTGACAATCATCCTAGTCGCAACCCACAGGCTGACAACCACTGTACTGAAGAATAGACTGGAATTAGACAAGATAAATGTCCAAATAGTCAGAAGAAACCAAGGACAATGAAGAGATATCAAAAGTGTTCAAGATATTCATATATGAGCATCACTCACCAACAGCTTTGCTTTTTGGAACTTGATTTTCCCATCTCTGACCAATATCAAAGTCATCATCATCATCGTCTGAGGAATGACTCGAAGCCAGTTCCAAGCTATTTCTGTCCATACTAGCATCACTGTCAGAGTCAGAATCATTCCCATCCTTACCCAGTCCACCAGGTTCTAGAATGAAATCATTGAATGAGGTGAATGGCTCTTAATTTTCATGCCAATAGTTAGTATTGTTCTTTTCATTTAAAAATTATGACAGTATGGAGAAGTATTCTTTTCTTTATGGAACATGCAGTCATGTGACCGAGTATGAATAAATCAATTTTCTCAAATTATTTATTAATGCCTCTGCATGAACCTCGATAACAGATATTCATGTGGTATGAGCCTATTCTTTTGAAACCCTGTCTCCTGAATATTGATTTTCCAGGCAGATTCTTGTGATTTTGAAGGTGCCTGTAGACTATTGGGGATATTTTCTTCACACTAGAGGTGATTAATAAACCTTTGCTGTGTCATACATAGACTGAAATCTAAGTGGTGCCATTTACTTATAAAAATCACAATAATCACATTAATTGTGCATTTCCAGGTACAATATTTTTAACACAAATAGAAACAGTATTATAGTTAAAGACATTTCATTTTTGCTAACATAGAAAATATCAGTACTTTTAGCTGCTCCTTTAAGAATTTGATACCAAATTGCAAGTACAAATAAACAAAGTGCTAACAGTAGGCTTTATACAATATATAAGAAGATCATATAGTTTAACACAAAAGTTGAACAACAAGACGTGCTTGACAATGATGACAGAACATGAGACAACAAAGCTGAAGACTGGACTGCTGGAGTTGGTAGTATAATATGGTACAGGGAGCAAAGAGCATAGAGAATGTGGTATAAGTATAACCACAATGATAACATCTTTCAAACAAAGAACAGACACAATTCTAGTTATCACAATGACAACTTATGCAACCTTCAGATGTTAAACTGATTACATATTCTGATCATATATGTATATATGTTACTACATCATCATCAAACTATGTACCTTCTTTAATATTTTCTTGAAACGGTGACTCAAAGCCATAAGGTATATTATGGCCTGGGCCAGTGGATGTGGAGCTGCTTGTGCTCTGCAGGTACTTGTCTCCCTTGCCAGGAGCACTGTTTTTACTGGACTGAGATGTGGTTGAGGTAGTGGAAATACCAATACTGTTGACCCTGACCCCTCTCTCACTCGTGGAGTCATGGTGGTATGCAAGTGCAGAGCGCTGATGGGAACACACAGAAATAAATGAACATTTTCAAATTTAAAAAATGTTTAAATGGGCATCTGAAAATGTGTCTAAATAAGCATTACCATGTAGCAGGTTCTTTACAGAACATCCCCCTTATCACAGCCCACTGAAAAGTTTCTCAATCCCTTATCAGTTCTCCTGCCTCATGCATCCTATGTCCAAGACTGCAATGTCCTGTCTGTCTTCACTCTGGTCATGCAATGTCCTGTGTTATCTTGATTCTGGTCAACCTTGCCTGCTCTTCCCAGCACCACACCTTTCATCACTGTTATTTCCAAGCCCCTGTGACGTTTAATATAGCCTAAGTATTTCAGTTTCTGAGACATTATGTTTATGAGCCAGATTTTTTTTCAATGTTCAAATCTTATAGAATGTCAATATTTTTCGTTTTCTTGGTCCACAATATTCTAAAAGCTTTTCTGTAGCATTTAAGTTCAAACTGAAGTCTAAACAACTATGTTATTAACAAAGAAACAACATTAGATTTGTTGACAATAAGAACATTGTAAACTTGAAAATTGTAAACATGTAATATTAAAGAGCACATAAGAAACATAATGCCATGGCAGAAACTGATGTGAGTAACGTTGGCCTTCACATACATTAGGTGTAGACTTTAGACTCCAGCAGAGCATGAGGTTGGGTGAGTAGTTCCTTTCCTTCCCACCTTTTCTTTCCAGAACATTCTTTGTTACCTATTTTATGTGACGTTCATGTTCAATCTCAGGGTTAAATGAATGAGGAAAAAATAAACACTTCCAATCCTGCCAACACTGGGGCTTCAACCTCAAACCACTGTTCTGTGCTGATAGGTGAGCACTCTAATCACTACACAATAACTCATCCAACATGCAATATACTGACTTCAACAGAGAGCAAGCATCTAACTGGCTCAAACAAACAAGTACTTGACTGCAGATGTTACAACTGGATGAAACTGAAACCAGGTTCCAGCATGTTTTGATGCACTGAATTAGTTGCTGCTTTTTCTGTCAGTGGGACGTGAAAAGGCAACAAGGACGAAAACTGGCCATCTCACCCTATAATGATATATTCTAGTACATGTGAATTCCTTTGCATTGTACATGCTAACAGTAATATCTTAAACATGATGGTTATATCAAATGACATCATTATACATTGGCCACACTCATAAGTGCTCAGTCCTCTGACACAGCAGACATACCAAAGTATTTTTGGGCACTGTTCCCATGAGGCATTGGTTATATCTCTGCTCTTGACTTCAAAGATGACATCTACATGCTTGGCCAGGCTTCACTCCCAGGTCATGAAATGAGGCTAGCGTCAGACTCTCAGTATCCAATAGTCGAGTCTGTAGTGCATTCACTGTATCTGCCCTGTCTATGCTTCTTCCAGTTTGTATTGGTGTATTATTTGCGAGCTTGTCTGCGCAGTCATTACCTTTCACTTCAACATGTCCGGAAACATACACCCAGGTGAGTGATGTGAAGCACGACTTCCGAATACTGTCTATCCAATTGGAGCGGAGACTGATTGTTGTTATTTTCTACAGGATCTTCATGGTGTCTAATATGATTACTATGTGTGATGGCTGCTTGTTCTGCTGCCCATGAGTGGCTCTGGGGGCGGCGATGATTTCCGTAGCCATGCCTGATGTAGTTATTTGGAAAGTGCCGCTATCCTCTTTAATTGTTTTCTATCCATTGTGCTGTGTTTGCCCACACTGGCCTTGAACTGCGCTATATGGACCCATCTGTGTAGATGATATTCCTGGATGTAAATGAGCATTCTACCAGTTCCCTTACTTCAGTGATGATTAATGCAGGCAACTGACCATTGAGGTATCTCCCTAGCATGACAACCTGAGAGTGTTAATGACTAAGTGTATATCAGACCATTCCTCTGTGCTAGAGCTGCTCCAGGTCAAAGATTTGCTCGATTATCTCTTCAGCTTCAGCCATCCAGGAGTGACCTCTTTTGAGGTGAATTTCCATTCTGCTGATGATAATGTTGTACAAGGGGTGTTTTTTTATCTGCTGATATTCTCTTGTATGCCTTAACCTGTGCAACTTCGCACCCAATGGCAGTACATCAAAGAAGTATCGCATGCCTGGACATGAGGTATCTTTTGTGCAGCCAAATGTTTTTTATGGCTTCATTTTGCACCCTGTACAATGTTTCTAGCTGGATCTTGCTGACAGTGAGGAGACCCAGACTAGTTTATGATGCTTCGCACAAATCCCTGGTATAGAAGCAAAGCAGATGTTGTTCAATGTCAACTGCTGTCATCACCTTCAGTGACTTCAACAGAGAACACGCATCTAATTGGCTGAAGTAACAAGTATTTGACTGCGGACGTTGCAACTGAAGTAAACTAACACCAGGTTACTGCCATTAAATATTCTCTTTGCAGCTATTCATTTTACATACAACAAACTCGACTAGTCCATCTGAGCTAAATTTGCATATATATATATATATATAGTACAAAAATATGATCATCAGGAAAATCAAAAAACCCATACTGAGTGGAAAGAGCTCCTAATCCCTGCCATATTTTCATCAAATTCGACCTTCTTTCCCCTGAGTCTGAAGTAGAATCTTCTGATGCACCAACGAACCTGTTAGTTGAGAACAGCACACATTAAACAGAGGGAATCTAACATTGTCTTTACAACTTTTCTTTTATAAAAAGTCAACATGACCATCTAACATAACAACATGTGATTCCTTTCCTGGGGTTCAAGACCATGTTTACTAAACACATGTGACTCACGCATGATCTGAAGCAAGAATAAAAACAGATATTGTTGTGGACAGTTTGCTGTGTACTTAGCAGCATTAGGATTATGAGTTGGACATTTTGTGAATCACTAATGCTGCTGGGAGTGAATGTTTAACACTGAGAATAATGAAGAGACAAATAATAGAATGCACAATTTATTGCCTGGCATATTTTGCGGCATCTCGTCAGGTGCATACTGCAGAGATCACACAAACATAAACTAAAATAATTAGGTAAATCCTTCAAGCTCAAATATACAGAAATATACTGTATATCGCATACTGAAATATACTATATATGTCAGGTTGAAGGATTTATCTAATTATTTTAGATTACATTGTGTGATTTCTGTAGTATGTACCTGAAGAGATGCAGCATATGCCAGGCAATAAATCATGCAATCTAGTGTTTGAGTCTTCGTTTAAAACTTGATGTTAAAAAAAACATCTATTGGGTTTTCTGTGTAATTATATGACATTTCCTTGATTTGTAATGACATGACATTTCCTTGATTTGTAATTAAATGACATTTCATTGATTTGTAATTATATGACATTTCCTTGAATTTTAATTATGCATATGTTAGTAAATATTTCATTCTGCACCTAAGTTGTCTCAGAAAGCAACGGCAAATTACTGAGCGTAATCTTGCCAAGAAATCAACAATCAGCTGAAAGATGCTGATGTTGACAGCGATGTCCTGTAAAGGATATCTTCTTCTTCAGCGTTCCGAGCCATTGAGGTTCTTTGCTACAGATACAACTCATCTCCATTCATCTCTCTGGTTGACCTTCTCTTGCCAGTCGTTGATTCCAAGTGCTTGTAGGTCTGTATGTATATTATCTCTCCACCATTTTCTTGGTCTACCTCGGGGTCTACGGTCATTTATTTCCTGAGTGTAAGCGAGTTTTGTTTTCCTATTATCTTCCATTCTTTCTATATGCCCCAGCCATTGTAGTCTATTAGCCTTCATGATACCAGTGATTAGCGGGGACTTAAACAGATCATAAATGTCTTTGTTACTTCTTCTTTTCCACTCTCCAATTTGTGTATCCCTAATGGGTCCAAAGATGCGTCTTAAAACTTTATTCTCAAAGGTTTGTAGCAAGGCTTCGTCTCCTTTCGTTGTACTCCAGGTTTCAGAGCCATACAGCACAACTGGTCTGATCAGTGTTTTGTATATTGTGATCTTGGTGTTACGAGATAGCGCATTTGATTTTAGTAGATGTTGTAGTGCATAGTATATCTTATTTCCAGAATTGATTCTAGTTTGTATTTCTTCCCTTATGATGTTGGAGCAGTTGAAGATTGTACCCAGGTATTTGTATGTTTCCGTTCTTTTAATGGTCATATTATCTATTTGTATGTGGCCAGAGTTTTTAGCCATTCCTTCTCTTGAAATTACCATATATTCTGTCTTATCTTGGTTGATAACCAGCCCCATCTGTTGGGCTTTTTCCTTTAAGTGAGTCAATATTTCCAATGTCTTTTGTTCATTTTCCCCTATAATATCTATATCATCTGCATAACCAAGCAGCTTGGATGTTCCTCCAATATCACATTCCTCCTTTACTCTCCTTACAACTTTCTCTAGAGCCAGATTGAAGAGTAGCGGCGATAGTGCATCACCCTGTTTCAAGCCAGATGTTATTTGGAAAGGGTCTGATTTCCTGCCTTTATATGTTACTATATTATAAGTATCTTCCATGCATAGTCTGGTCATGTTGATTAACTTCCTTGGTATTCCAAATTCCTGCATAGCATTCCATAGACTATTCCTATGGACACTATCATAAGCCTATTTAAAATCCACAAAAATGTTATGGAGATCTCTTTTATATTCCCAATTTTTCTCGGCTATTTGTCGTAAGATAAATATCTGATCTATTGTTGATCTGTTTTGTCTAAAACCCGCCTGGTAGTCACCTAATATGTATTCTGAATATGGTTTTAGTCTATTTAGTAATACTGCGGATAGTATCTTATAGCTTGTGGACAGTAGTGATATTCCTCTATAATTTTCACACTGGAACTTGTCTCCTTTCTTAAAGATAGGTATAAATAATGACTCTTTCCAGTCATGGGGTAATTCTTCTGTCCTCCAGATTTTTATTATTAGTTCATATAGCTTTAGATGTAATGCATGGCCACCCGCCTTTATAAATTCAGCAGCAATTCCATCAGCCCCAGTTGCCTTATTGTTTTTAAGTCGTGTGATTACATATAGGATTTCTTCAAATGCAGGTTCTTCAATTTGTGGTTCACACGTTAGAACCTCTTCCTGTGGGAAAGTGTTACTTGGAGCTTCACAATTTAGTAATTCAACAAAATATTCTTTCCATGTGTTGCACATTTCCTCATTGGTATTTATCATATTCCCATTTTTGTCTTTTAAACCATATGTGTTGTGTTGGTGCCCTTGTTTCATTGACTTCAGTTCTTTAAAAAACTTTCTGGATTCGTTTTTCTGGTGATTAGTTTCCATATCTTTGATTATATTACTCATATATTCTCGCTTCTGCTGTCAAACTATTTTTGTAGCCTCTTTACATTCATTTCTATATTGCTCTTCCTTTTGGATGTTGTTGATGTCATTTAGCCATAGCTGTCTGGCATTCTTTTTCCTAATGACTGCTTCTTCACATTTTTGATTGAACCATCCGTTCTTTCTATGCGTGGTTAACACACACAGACATTCTTCTGCGGTAGTTTGAATTGTATTCTTGATGTTCAACCAAGTTTGGTCAACGCTTTCCTCCAACGGGTTTGTAGAATTTCAAGTTTACATTTTATTTCATTTGCAAATTTTTCTTTGACTGTAATTTCTTGTAGTTTTTCTCTGTTATATGTTGGGTGTAACCTTTGAAGTTTTACATAGAAAGCTCAGGATATGCAAACATTTAATTTAATTAACCTAAGTTGTACAAATAATTTTTGGACAAACTGTATTTTCAGTACCAAACTGCATTACATGGGAGGCGCAGTCACGTGGTGGCTAGACACTCACTTGCTGCCCCCATGGTCATCCACTTTGGAGTGGATTCAAAATTTAAAATCTTATCTGGCCTCCTAGGTTGATCCAGCCTAAAATGAGTACTAGGAAACATCTTGGAAGGTAATGGTGACCGGCATCACAGCACTTGGGACATTCTCATCTTCAACAACCAGTGAAGAGTCCCAATACTAATGTTACCAGCTGCAATCTGATAATGTGCCTCTCTGGAAGCAATTAGATGATACAAACATTTTAAAAAAATGATTCACAACAGAAAAATAAAATACTTTACTAGGAAAAAAGAAAGGTAAGGTAAAAAAGAAAACACCACACTCCAGCAGTTCAATTAAAATCTGTTTCTGTGACTTTGAACAACCAGTAACATCTCTAAAAAATGTTTATTGAGTCAATTTAAAAACAATATAAGCAATGGAAAGTAAAAGACAAACAAAACACAAGTTTCCTACCTTTTTGTTAAAAACAATGTATACTAAAAAGATGAAGATCCCCTCTAGGAATATTAACACAGCATGAATATAATGTAGGGCCAAATTTCCAAAGTTCACAGACAGAAGACCTAGAACCCAGGTGGCACTCAGTAGAGACAGCAGGAAAATGGCTGCCACAAGTCCAAACCTGCAAAAAAGTATTTATATTTGATAATGTTTAGCGTACTGTTGACACTAATAAAATGGATGCATAATTAAAAATGTGTAGATAATTCATGTGTTATAAAAACAAACAGTCTCTCTCTTTCTCTTACATATGTCTTCTCTGAAGATCTAAGTGATAACCAGCTCACATACATGTCAGAAAATAACACTTTACTGTTTTATATTATTTCATACATGTATTAAAAACACTGCCATGTCTTACTATGGTATATAACTACCATATTCACTCTTCAATGTACGTGGATTAGAAATATACTACATACAACTATCAATATTATGAAGATGCCCAAATAAAAAGAAATGTCTTCAAAGCTTCCCTATAAATATCATACTTCTATGCCCTAAAATCTATTTAAATATCTGGTGACTATCAGCTTACTAAAGTACACTTTGTGGAAAGATGAAGAGGGCCCGTGCAGTGAACCGCTGTTTACTGTGAACATTCTAATGTTGTAAGTGTAAATAATGTAGGATATTAAAAAACCCATACCTGACAGTGCTGACATCTGAAACAGGGATCTTTTCTGCACAACTGGTTTTGGCAGCCAATAGGAAAGTGAATATGTTTACCTGTTGATAAAAGAACACATTTCTTGTTCTGCACCCATTTATCTCGTGACAAAAGACATGTTTCCTAGTTCTAACAATCATCTGAATAATTTGTCTAATGAATTATCTTATATAATGGCTTATCTAACATACTGGACAAGCAGAGACAGTTCTCCTAAACCACATACTTTTATAATGCAAATCTGTTTTAATGTAACTGCTATATAACAGGCACATGATAGTAGCAAGTGTGATAACAGGCGAGGATGAAATAGACACGTGTAATCAGTGGAAACAATCAATGCCCATACTCTGACATGGAAGGTGCAGTAGGGCAGTAGCTAGCAGTTTGCCTGCTGGCCCAGTGGTCAGGTGTTTGAACCCCCATCAAGGCAGATTTTTTTTTTCAATGTTCCCAGGTTGACCCAGTTTAAAATGTGTGTCAGGAAATATCCTGGGAAGCAAAGGTGACTGATATAATTTTGACCAGATCACTCATTGAGTGTTGGTTGGTCTATACAAATATGGGACTGCTACCACATACCCAATGTTCCCCAGGGAGTGGAAGCGGGTCCTTTACTTTCACTGACATTCTGATATCTGCTGACAGAGACAGAGCATATACAGATGTGCCCTGAATGCAGTGAGTGGCCGTCATCAAAGGTGGAAAAAGCGTCCAAGTGACACAAAATGAAATATTGCTTGGGTAGCAAATCCATTTCGTGAAAAGTTTGAATCGAAAGCCCACTGTGTGGATGTCATCGACAGACTACATTCTTCTGGTTACTGGAGGAAACAGCCTGTGGTGAACAGAAGACCCAATATATGGAAGTGAGGCTAAGCAACCATGTGTAGCACGTGACGATTCCTTGGGTGAGCCCAGTACCAGAGCACTGTGTGTTCGGCTCTGCAATTATGGAAGCCTCCTTGGATGGCGGGGAATGCCCATGGTCTGCCCCTGCTTTCCCTTGAGGGCTGACCGGGATTCTTTGGCTGTTCTAAATGGGCCAGCTGGGATGGAGATAACACCCCAACAATGAGAGTCAAACATCCTACGAAACACCTGGGAAGATAACCCGGTCAACAAATGCCCACAGAAGTCGGATGTGATGGCCGAAATGTGCAAATATCGCAGCTCTGCTGTAAACAGGCACAATGCAATTACGCCTAAAACAACATTCCTGGTGGACACAGAAGAAGATGAAAAATGCAGTGACACTGAATTTAGGTAATCAATAAACCATTTGGTAACCTTTATTTTTAAAATGCTAAGCGCCTTTGCTAAAAAAAAGAAAAAGGCCAAGGAATCAGTATAAAATAAAGCAGTAAGTATTGAGCAGAAAGTTAAATTCACAGAAGAGTAAAGTCAATTCGTTACTAATGAAAAAAAAATTGATAAAGAAGATAACAATATGACGACGAAAAACCAGAAGACTTCTCCCTTAATAGCTAAGACATTGTAAGTGGGATTGAATAACAGATGCAGTGTCTTAATCATAATGACTATAACAGGATGTGTGCATGGTATTTGTGCAAACTTTGAACCATGCAGGCAGCTACTTTATAACTCTGTAAAGGAACACAGGTAATTTTAACTCTTTCAGTCTTAGAAGATTTCACAACAAATGTCCAAGGAGGACAATAACAATTAAAAAGCATGAGTATTTTACTTTCAAACAGGTAACATATACACATTATCACCTTCATGCTACTGGTACTATTAGTGGTGGAACTCTTCGCTGGCTGCTGAAGATGGGGACGGAGCGCTTATAAGGAATGCCGTGAATGCTGTGATGTCGGTTCCTAATCAATCAATCAATCAATCACCTTCATGTGCACTGCAAGTGGTGCAGGCATTCATGTCTCTCCACAGACCTCGGTACTGGGTGCTTGGATAAATCCTACTTGATGATGATCTTCTGTCTTGACCATCAAGCATAATATCCCTTGGTCTGTCTCTGCTTTTGCTACAGCTGGTCTTTCCAGTCATCACAGTGTTCTCCAATGCCTCTCATCTCATTATATGACCAAACACACCTTTTGTCTCCTTGTTATAGTAGTGTATAATGTTCTGTTTTTTATTAGCCTCTTTCAAGGAATCTTTGTAAATCACTCTGGCCATCCAACATTTGTTTCAGAAACCATACACCTTGTATAAAACATACACAATGCTGCATGTTAAAATATCTAGCCAGATTTCTTTTGCAGGGTCAGGCCAAATACCTCATGCACCGATGGATAAATTTGAACAGTAGCTGATCACATATGAAGCATTAGTTAGGGCAGAAAGAGCTAAGCTGCCTGTGAACAGAAATCAAGTCACAACCATCCACATTTGGTATTATAACTATTCATTCAAAACCAAGATCACCATCAAGAGAAGAAAAAGGAAGCAAGAAGAAGTTGAAGGAGGAGTACGAGATACTTTTTCACTTTATCATAGTACTGTTATTTTACTTGTACCAAGTGATAACCTTTACAAGAAATATTTCAAAATATGTTGGATCATTTTATTGGAAATAGAATTTAAAAAGCAAACATACCACAATAATCAAAGCTACTGGTCCGGCGAAGCTCCATATAAAAGATTCTGATGTAGACAGCCAACAACTGAAAACAAAATTGGAATGAACACATGCATACTGTAGTATTTTATCCACTAAAGACAATGCATCTCTAATTAGCTCATGCAAAGTGGTTCTTTTCAATGTCATTACAATTCCCAAAAGTCTTACACACAAAAGACAAATTCACATCTACATGTGTTTAGATCTGCCATTATATCATTCACTTGATATCAGAATAAGGACTCTTGCAGCACTGTTGACTAGATTTCACAATGTGTGTGTGTAGATTGTGTGTGTGTGTGTGTAGATTGTGTGTGTGTGTGTAAATTGTGTGTGTGCGTGCTTGCGTGAGAGAGAGAGAGATAGAGAGATAGAGAGAGAGAGAGAGAGAGAGAGAGAGAGAGAGAGAGAGAGAGAGAGAGAGAGAGAGAGAGAGAGAGAGAGAGAGAGAGAGAGAGAGAGAGAGAGAGAGAGAGAGAGAGGAGAGAGTAATTTCAAGAGAAGGAATGGCTAAAAACTCTGGCCACATACAAATAGATAATATGACCATTACAAGAACGGAAACATACAAATACCTGGGTACAATCTTCAACTGCTCCAACATCATAAGGGAAGAAATACAAACTAGAATCAATTCTGGAAATAAGATATACTATGCACTACAACATCTACTAAAATCAAAAGCGCTATCTCGTAACACCAAGATCACAATATACAAAACACTGATCAGACCAGTTGTGCTGTATGGCTCTGAAACCTGAAGTACAACGAAAGGAGACGAAGCCTTGCTACAAACCTTTGAGAACAAAGTTTTAAAATGCATCTTTGAACCCATTAGGGATACACAAAGTGGAGAGTGGAAAAGAAGAAGTAACAAAGACATTTATGATCTGTTTAAGTCCCCGCTAATCACTGGTATCATGAAGGCTAATAGACTACAATGGCTGGGGCATATAGAAAGAATGGAAGATAATAGGGAAATAAAATTCGCTTACACTCAGGAAATAAATGACCGTAGACCCCGAGGTAGACCAAGAAGACGGTGGAGAGATAATATATATACAGACCTACAAGCACTTGGAATCAACGACTGACAAGAGAAGGTCAACCAGAGAGATGAATGGAGACAGATTGTATCTGCAGCAAAGAACCTCAATGGCTCGGAACGCTGAAAAAGAAGAAGAAGAAGAAGAAGAAGAAGAAGAAGAAGAAGAAGAAGAAGAAGAAGAAGAAGAAGAAGAAGAAGAAGAAGAAGAAAGAGAAAGTTCTCAAGAAGTTATATACTGGACGGGTGAGGCCAGTACTGGAATATGGCATTGCAGCTTGGGCAACAGCAGCCAAGTCAAACTTTAACAAAATAAGTAGAGTCCAAAATCAAGGAATGCGAATCATAACTGGAAGCCTGAAGACAACAACTATTAATGAATTAGAAAAGATCACTTGTTTACAACCAATGCAGGATAGAAGAGATAGCAGAGCCCAGCAACAAGCTGAAAAATTTAGAAGATTGACAGACCACCCTATGTATAAAAGGTTTAGTGGTTTTGGAAAGGGAAGACTGAAGCGTAGCAACTTTGTAGAAACTGCAAAACGAAAGATTAGGGCAGATCCCATACTTAACATATCAACAGTCAAACCCATTTACAATGCAGACAAGTTCCCAGCTTGGAGACAGCAGCAACTGCCTGAGATGATAGAAAACATTCCTGGTATTGAGAAAAAGAACACTCAGCATGAAACCGAAAGAAGAGAAATAACCCTAAACTACATAAAAGAACATTACCCAAGCAGCAATTGGACCCATGCATATACAGATGGATCAGCCAAAAATTCAGTAGAGAATGGAGGAGGAGGAATTCTCCTAAATTTAAAAAATGGAGTGAAAAAAACAAATTCAGTGGCAACTGGAAAGTTTTCAAGTAACTTCAAAGCGGAGGTAGAGGCACTGAAAACTGCAGCAGAAATGCTCTTGATGGAGGAAAATAAAGAGACGCAAATAGCTATCTTTACAGATGCAAAGTCAGCTGTCTCAATACTGAAGAGCAATAACAGCACAGAACTATCTGACCTAAGAGCAGCACTCCATGGTCTATGCCAGAAATCTAAAAAAAAGTTGTAATACAGTGGATCCCATCACATTGCAGTATACCTGGAAATGAAGAGGCTGACAGACTGGCAAAAGAGGGCGGACGACTACCACAGCCTGACATAGACATAACCTATAATGAGGCAAAGAGGTTGATAAAAAGCACTTATAGAACCAAATGGGAATCAGAGCATCCAGGCCACCAGAAGGATGATGCATATTACAAACTCGACCGAAGAGAACAAGTAGCAATCTTCAGACTCCGCACAGGACACAACAGGTTGAAATACCACTTGTTCAACAAACTAAAGATAGGAGATACAGATGAATGTAATTGTGGAACTGGTAAAATGACAGCTAAACATTTGCTGCAAGAGTGCCCAATATATGCAGAGCAGAGAAGGATATTTTGGCCCACACCTGCTTCATTCGAGGACAAGCTCTATGGAGATATCAACAAGCTCAAGTCGACTGCAGCTTACTTTAACTGTATTCAGGTTGACATTTAAATGTACATGAAGAAGTATTTAGACTGCAACACTTCATACCACAGGCATGTCGGTTACACATGCCTCCCAGAGGCATGAAATGGAATATTGCTTGGATAGCAAATCCATTACGTGGAAAGTCCGAATCGAAAGCTCACTGTGTGGGCTTCAAAAAAGGTGGAAAAAGTGTCCTAGTGGCACAAAATGGAATATTGCTTGGATAGCAAATCCATTACGTGGAAAGTCCGAATCGAAAGCTCACTGTGTGGATGTCATCTGCAAACTGCATTCTTCTGGCTTCTGGAAGAACAGCCTATGGTGAACGGAAGGCCCAATATACGGAAGTGAGGCTAAGCAGCCATGTGCAGGACGTGACGATTCCTTGGGTGAGCCCAGTACCAGAGCGGTGTGTGATGGCTCTGCAATTATGGAAGCCTCCTTGGATGGCGGGGAATGCCCATGGTCTGCCCCTGCCTTCCCTTGAGGGCCGCCCAGGATGCCTTTGGCTGTTCTATATGGGCCAGCTGGGATGGGAGATAACACCACAACAGTGAGAGTCTAACGTCCTAAGAAACCCCCGGGAAGGTTAACCCTGTCAACAAATGCCCGCAGAAGTCGGATGTGTCGGCCTAACGGCGCAAGAACGCAGCTCTGCTGTAAACAGGCACAACGCAATCACGTCCGGAAAAAAACTCCCGATGAACGAAGAAGAAGAAGAAGAAGTATGATATTAGCAATGATGACATAATGTTAAATTTGTTTGTAAGTGGCTATAATTTTCACCCAAAATAAAATTTAAAAAAAACTTACAAGCTGGCATTTCCGTAGGCACTGGTATACAATCCCACTGCAAGTCCAACTATTATGCCAGGTATAACTGAAATTATATGACAATATAAAGAGTAACTCAGTGGACATGGAGAAGTCAATATGAAGTGTAACTCAGTGGACATGGAGAAGTCAATATGAAGAGTAACTGAACCTAAATTGAACCTGGACCCTGTCCTGGCAGACAAGCACAATAACTACTATGCCATCGTGGCTTCAGAAAGGATGTATGGATGTTTATTGTATATTATTTACTTCTCAAATTAATTTCCTGTTCTGGCTTTCAATACAGGTTTATTGTTATTCAGATTACAAATTATAATTTTTGCTTGGCCTATTCTGTTTTATTTTTACCCTGACTACACACAATTGTCTTTAATCATGTCCATAAAATAAATGAAAGCAAACTTTTCAGAAAAAAAAAGGAAATGAATTAAGCTAATTATTATTCAATTCTCTAATCAATCTTTCTATTTATTATGTTCTCAAAATTTGTTGCTGACTTTTTGTCCATATTTTCTGTTTAGCTTATAAGTTTCATTTTTTTTAACCTCGAGTCAAAGTTACTTGGACTACAAAAAGTTTTGTCTTTGCACAGTTTACACTCTTAACAGAATGAAGTCAAGAAATCTGTAACATACCATAACCCAGGAGATAGTAGAACTTCATGGCACCGTAATTAATTGTCTGCTTCTCTGTAAGCATTCGATAGATGTGCAGCATCTCTACAAACATCCAGGCAAAACACGCCATGTAGAAGTAGTGCAGTGATATGGCAATCAGCCGACAGAATAACTGTAGGAAAACAAGGTGAGCTATGAAGACACTGATGTTTTTCTTAAAACAAATTTAACAAACTTGAATATACTTTTCAATTCTACAGCTGGCTATGACATGCATAAATAAAAACAAACAGATAGGCATAAAGAAAAGAGTATAATGGGGTATAAATATTTAATACACAGTGTACATATTGGTGTTATGTAGATTGGCATATTAGGTTTGTTAGACATGTATTTCTTCTTCTGCTGCCCTTTCTCCACTATTGGAGCATAGATGCTCAAACAACTCACACCAAGCTGTCTTATCTTTTGCTATCTCCAACAATGCCATGCCATTACCATATTAATGATCTGTCTCTAGTTCTTGTCTTCATGTGTTGTCAGGTCTCATGTTTTGTTTGCCCTATGGGTTCCAGAGTAGGGACTTTCTAGTCATACTATTATCAGGTTTTCTCAGCGTGTGTGCCACATCTTTCCATCACCCCTTGTTTGTTGGAAGCAGGAGTCTCACAGAGTGCCACATCTTTCCATCACCCCTTATTTGCTGGAAGCAGGAGTCTCACAGAGTGCCACATCTTTCCCTCACCCCTTGTTTGCTGGAAGCAGGAGTTCCACAGTGCCACATCTTTCCCTCACCTCTTGTTTGCTGGAAGCAGGAGTTCCACAGTGCCACATCTTTCCCTCACCTCTTGTTTGCTGGAAGCAGGAGTTCCACAGTGCCACATCTTTCCCTCACCTCTTGTTTGCTGGAAGCAGGAGTCCCACATCTTTCCCTCACCTCTTGTTTGCTGGAAGAGTCTAGTTCTCTCCTTAAACTCAACATGTCATTATGCCATACAACAGTACTGATTTACTAAATTACATTTATGTTGTATTTCACAAGTTTCCTATTGCTATGAAAGCCTATATTACATTTTGTTTTCTTATTTTAATATGTCTAAGTGTTCCCCAATCTTTGCCTACACTACTCCCTAAGTAGGTTGTGATTCCACCTCTTGCAATAAGGTTTTACACAAAAGGAGATTAGGGCTATCATTTGCTTAATTTATGCTCATTATTTTTGTCTGCCTCCTGTGAATTTTCAGACTTAATTATTGTGACTTCCTATCAAGTATGTTAAGTTTATCTTACATCTGATTCTGTATGTGGGACAGGATAGCAATTTTATCAACAAAATCCAGATAATTAAGCCACTGTGTCAGAGTCCACTGAGTAACAAAAGACATCCCTGTCCATTTACACTTAGTGGGAGAAGGTAAGGGTCAGTTATAACTTTCTCCCACTAAGTGTATATGTGTCAGGGATGTTTCTTTGTGAATGATTCTGCTTAACTTTCCAGAAACCATGCATTCTATTACTGTTCTTTCTAAAACCATTATGACATTTGATGGGGGACAAAGTATTTTTGTTTCTGAGACATACTGTTTAGGAGCTAGTTGCTGATGTTAATATCTTGCAGAATGTCAGCATCTTTTTTTCTTAATTAATGGCATTCCACCTTGGCCTGCCATCTCCGCATCAAAAGTTAACTGCAATTTATCTCCAGTATACTCTGTCAGTTGCCAAGATGGTGCAGTATAACATGCTCTTTCCCACCCATTTGTTGATTCAATCCCTTTTAAACTAAATCTGACAAATTTGCCTCCCAGCTTTACCGCTAAATGGCTCTCAACAGGATATTGATAAGCTAGTCTCATGTTCCAGATATGAACAGATCACACTAGTCAATAGGCATTAAGTCTATATCAAACCTCATCATGCATTCTGTGTGCAGACATTACTATCACCCAAAGGAAATAATCAACCATCTTCTCATCAAATGCTCTTCACTTTTAAACACCAATTCACTTTCAATAATGGATAACTGAATAGTCCCTGACCACCTAGAGCAAACCTAAGCTTTTGCATGGATGCAGTGGGCTGTCAGGAATAGACAACTCGGCAGCATTAGAAACTGAACAGTCAAGAAGTTACCTCTGTCTGATCAGTCTATGCTTCTCTGCACTTATTGTAAGAGATATTTCCATCCTCAGATTGATCTATCTCTGCCTTTACAGTAGCATTTTCAAGCTCAGATTATTCTAATCACCCTCTTTAGAGGGACTAAAGGAAGTATGTCATTTAGAGCTGATGACAATATGAGCTTCTTCCGCAACAAAGGGCAAGCAACAACATTGAGACAGCAAAAATACCATTCCAGTTCAAGGCATTCTGGTTATCTTTTCTACTTGTTAAGATAAATGAGGTCCCATGAACTCCTCTTGTCCTCCTCATGATACTATTTTCTACGTGACTGCTAACTCAATCCACTCAACAAAGAAAAGCATTAACAAGTTCCTGATGCCAGTATTTTTAGGATCGTTCCATATTGTGCAACCATCCATAATATGATGCACTTTATGTTTAGTCTTAGAACATTCATTTTGTTATCTCTGGGGAAAAGCTAGAAAATTGAATACTGATCAAAAGCCAGTGAAAGCAAATCTGGCAATACATATTAAACACTGTAACCTCATACACCATTCTTGCCCATACTGTTTCCCAGATAATAAGTGTTTGTAACCCCAGCACATTCAATGTGTGCATGTTTATGCCTAAGCAAATCAATAGATCATTATTTACGTCAAGTGCTTAACTGTAATTATTAGAAGGTAGCAAGTCAAATGGTTTGGCCATGTAACTAGGTTACCAACTAACAACATACCACAACAAGCAATGATGTAAAGACCAACCACATAAACCATGGAGAGAGGGAGTAGCAGAGTCCATGGGAATCTCAATACATGAAGCCGATAAATGGGAACTATCCTGCTGTTTATACTTCACCTTGACACCACAAGGTACAAGAGGAACAAAATGAGATGAGATGAGTACTTGATTGTTAAAGTTCATAGCACAATATTATAGCATTGTTTTGAATGTCAATAGGGCTTACAGCAAATGCTCTTCATGATCTTCACAAAAGGAGATTAGGGTTATCATTTGCTTAATCTATTCTCATTATTTTTGTCTGACACCTGTGTATTTTCAGACTTAATTATTGTGACCTAATTATTGTAAATCAGCGTGGGGATTGAGTGGTCTCGAGGTATGGTGTCTGCCTTGAGTGCTGGAGGTCCCGGCTTCAAGCCCCAGTGAGGACCGGGATTTTTTCACGTGGACTTCTAGTAAAAAAAAACTTACCCTGGTCTCTGGGTAGTAAGAATTGGACGCCCGTATGTATTGTTGCACACAAAAAAAAATCCCTTGGCAGTTGGAAATCGAAAGAGTAGCCTAAGGTGCTGCCCGGGCAAAATTTTGAGTTAAAAATCTACCCAAAGTATTTCTGGATCCTCGCCGGTGCTATGGAGTTCGTGCACTGAGCTGAGATTCTCCGGACTCAGGCTTGAGTTAGGAGTAGAATGGAGCACTTATGGGTTACACCCATGATGTTGATCCGTCAACTAAACTAAACTAAAAGCTTACAGCAAATATTTGCAATATAACTTTTATACCATGCCAGTTATATTATATTCTACTAGGCTTCCAACCTTTGCATTTAAGAGAAATAATTACTAAACTAAAGACATGGTTGGTAGTAATGTAAATCTGATCAACAAAAAAGTATTTAAAATGTATCAATTTGATTCATAAATAATTATGTAAATGAATCCAACATCTGGGTTTGTATGTGTATCTCTCTTCTCCTTTCCTCGATCCCTAGCTCTGTGGGGAGGGAGGGAGGGGGGGGGGGGAGAGAGAGAGAGAGAGAGAGAGAGAGAGAGAGAGAGAGAGAGAGAGAGAGAGAGAGAGAGAGAGAGAGAGAGAGAGAGAGAGAGAGAGAGAATGTATCTAGCCTAAATAGTGACAATAAAATAATGTTACAATGTTATTTATTTTATTGTAACTTACAAGACCAGACTTTCCCCACACATAAAATGGAACAGTTACAGTACTGTTGTAATCAACAATAGTGTGTCCGTTGTCAGTGCGTACATTTCTTCTTCATGCAACAAGAACTGACACATTAGTCTTACAAACCTCAGGAGACGTTTTATTAATTCCAATCACATAAGCCAGATCAACCAAAAAGATGGTGAAGATGAGGTTGATGTGAATGCTGTTCCAGTTACACTGCAATCTCTTGAATGTGAAGAGCACGAAGAATGACAGCAGCATCAGAAACAGCGACATTGCTGTCAGGACATATGTAACTGCCTCCATATCAATAATAGGGGGCAGTAATGTCTGGGAAGATATAAACAACAAAGTTGTGATTTACAACAAAAACAAAAAGATATGCTAACAGTAATCCCATAGCAGACACCCCCAAAGAGGTGTGGATTGAAAGGATTTCACAAGGATTTTGTTGAGTTCAAACAGTTTCCCTGCACAACATCATGTCAGTTCCTATATGGTGCAAGAAATGAAAATGGTAATACCTGAAGGAGACTTCATTGTGTGGACTGCTAGGTTATCCCATTTTGTGTATTCTGTAGCCTCCTGTTTTCACTTTTAATCCCGCCTAGTGACTGAAATCTTGTTACTAAACAACTTTTAGATCAGGTAACATTCTCTTCCCCTCCTCTCTTGCCACCTTTCAATCCCATAGACATTTCTAGTAACCACTTTATAAGGTTGGATTGACCTCTGAGCCGTACGCTATAGACAAAACCATGCTATGGATTGAAACTTAGTTAATTAGTTAGTTGGTTTAGTTAGTTGACAGATCATACTCATTGCACATCGAACCATTCAGTCCATAAATACTCTGATCCCCTCCACAGTTTTGCCCTTGTTCTCGTCAGGCCGCTACCAGATGAGGTCGGCACCTTGGAAGTCAGGAGTACTCTTATTTTTGACTTCCCCACTCATGCTTTTATGTAGTTGCCAGAACAATTTTAGTGACTTGTCTGTGCTCTTTGACATAACTCTGCCCATTTTTCACTTTTAACCACCTTAAGGAGTTTTTTGAAATAGCTTACTTTTGTGTGTATCTCTCTTTCTAATTGCATGCAGGGACTAGGATGGGCAACTCTGTTCTTTCTTGGCGTTTTGCCATTTCCTTACAGCACTATGCTTATCCACCCAGGCCTTTTGCACCTCAAAATTCCACCAAGGTGGCTGCTCCCAGCTTTTTTTTTCTGCCATGAAGCTTTCTGCACTTGTCACGCCTTATTTTACTCACATTTTGCCCTGTACTGTCATACTGGAAAGTCTTGACCGTTGACTTGTGCTGCCCGGTTCTGCCTTTCTCCACCAATATGCTGCAAGGGTGGTGGTCGCTGCCATGGTACACTAGGACACCCCATCTATACACTAGTGAGTGAAGGAGAAACCAGCGCCAGATCAATAACACTGTCCTCATCACCTGGACGGACTTGCTGTCCTGATACAAACCAGGTCAATGGTTTCAAGTGCAGTCTCGAGCTCCTCCCCCTGTGTGTTGGAAGAAATCTTTCCCCATGATCTGCCTTTAGCGTTGAAATCACCACAGACAATAACATTTCTCTCGTGACCTAATATGTCACTTAAGCACTGCCACCTCTGGGAATCCACACTCGCATTACGGGCATAAACATTAACCAACACTAATGGTAGACTGGATTGAATTCTAACCGCCTGTATTTTATGTCACAAATCAATCTATATCACAGATCAATCTGTATTTGGATTTAAACTTAAATTTCCTGCAATGATAAATCGAAACATTATGCAGCTATCATTTCTAAAAATCAAAAGTACATTTTAGAATGAATTATTATTAAAAAACATAGAATAAAACTAAAGATGTGATTTATTAAAGAATTGAAGAATGATGACAAAAACTATAGGATATACAAACAATGGCTAAATAAATATATTAACAGGTATTGAATGGCACTTTCAACAGTAGTGGAATAAATTACACAACACTTTACATAAAATGACCCAAAATAATTCTTTATTTCTATTGCTATAGCATGTTTTTCAAAAGTGACATGTTTCTGGTTATATGCATGTGTATGAAGGTTATATGCAGAAACTGACATGAGAGTGTGAACTGTTAGTCTTCATATATACAAGATCATGGCATAATAAGGTAGGGTGATCAGTCGTTCTTCTTCTCTTACTGCCTTTCAACTCCAAATGAAGCATAAGACATTCAACCAGCTCACACCAAGCCCAGTCTTTTTAGCTCTGGATACTCTGTCTGTTGAGCTGTACCACCACTTGATTCCAGAGAAGCTTCAACACATCACTCTTATCATAAAGTAGCCCTCCACCCAGAGGGGCAGCAGCAGTAGCAGCTAATCTATCAGCCTGGTCATTTCCCCACACACTTTCATGCCCTGAGCAGAACATTCACAATATTCTCGTAATCTCCATCCTGTCAAGCGATGCTAGCCACTCCACCCAACAATCCAGTTTCAGCTTTCTGAAACATACTATGTGAATCTCTTACAAACACAATATATCTAGCTGTGCTGCCCTTCAAGCATTGGAAGGCTGCTGTCACAGCCCCAACTTCTATTCTCATGCTAGACTCCCCTTTTTAAAACATTTGTCATTGCAATAAAACATCACCCATTTTTTATTTTACCTCTACCAAAGACACATCAGTGTGTATCATTAAATTGTAAAAGTGAATTATCTTCTAAAAGCTGTTGCTGTCATTTACTGCCAATATAGTACCTTGTGGTGTATGGCAGGGGGTCTTGAGCCTGAGGAATTAAGGTCACCTGGCTAGTGGAGTCGCCACAAACTGTGCAGGTTAGAATTTTCTATTTGCCCCCTACAGAAAAAAACGCCACACCTAACCAAGGATTTGAACCCGGGTCTCCCAAAGGAGAATCCAGTATTCTAGCCCCTCTGGTCAGAGCTGTTGCACTAGCTGTGTATTCGTGTATGGGGATTGAATGTGGACTACTGAGTTAGTTGGTTGATCTCTAATAGCTGTTTACTGAACACATCCACAATAGAACCGTGTCACTGTTGCCTTTGTTGGGTTGACCATTGCCCCAGCTTCAACTTACCAAGTGCTTATGCGATAGAGTTCGGTTTGTAGTTCCACAGCAACCTGGTCTCTATCCTTACTCTGACAATACACTAAAACATATAGTATGAAATTATCCTCCCCATTTATAAAAAAAAAAAAAAGAATCTGATACTGTTTTGTAATAATCAAAACTATGTCATACGATAGCATTAACTATCACGATTTTAAATTTGAGTATTTACGCATGAGACCACCACAGTAGATAGGCCTTGAAGATCCAAATCTAATGGTACTCCAATGATGCCTGTATGTCACTTCTAAGTGAAGATATTCACATTTTTGTGAAGGTAAGACGAGTTGCAATTTCTCATGCTCCTTACCCGATATTTTCGCTCTCCAGTGTGTCCATTACCTTCACCAGCAGTCTGTGCGCGCGAGATTGTCTCAAACGGTTATATGAAAACTGACTTCAAAAATATGTTCCGTCATGTTAAATGATTACAAAATAGTACAAGTATACAAATAAATTATTATTAATCTTTAAAATTGTATTCACTTTAACTTTAGCAGTTCAAATTACACGTTTTGTGTGTTACAAAGTGTAGCGCAATTGATATGAACAGCCGTCATTACCCATGGGTTTCCAATTCACAAAGTCACATCTTCACAGAAAATCTGTTTTTCAACCACAATTCGAGCAAGTTTAGCGATGAAACTATACTGATTCAGGGGCAATATTTTATATGGCAATTAAAATTCACATTAAACAAAGACATCTATTGGATCCATCGATTCCGGTACGCGATCATTCCGCTGCCTCTGTGGGATGTGCTCCCCAGCAGTCGGCAGCTTGCACAGATCCATAGAGCACACTTTATTCACAAACTTCCAGTTTCTTAGTTCTATATAATATTTTAGTTCGTATTTTTTAATAGTTTCTATTATATCACCTAATAATTTTGTGAAAAATTAAAAAAAAAAATAATACCCAGCCGGGAATAGAACCCTGGTCTCCCGCGTGACAGGCGGAATGCTTACGACTACGCTAGCGAGGACACAATGATTTTTCCATCAAAGATTAATAATATAGTTTATAAAGCCGCCATTTTGGGTTTCCCCATTCACAAAGGCATGCATCATGATCGTACTATCTTAGCCTGTTTTTCAACCACAATTAAAGCAAGTTTAGCGATGAAACTTTCCAAATGTCTGAAAAATTTGATGCAGAATTAGAAGATCCATCTACAATTGAAATTCTATTGACAGCGCCAGAAATAAACTTAATTATGGTTCATTGTGCCATTTCTTCCATTTTTCTCCGCGTGTGAGGTTGCCTCAACCAAATGGGTCATAGGCAGATTATGAAAACTGCCTTCAAAAATATGTTCCGTCATGTTAATTGATTAAAAATAGTACAAGTATACAAATAAGTTATTAATAATCTTTAAACTGTGTTCTCTTCAACTTTAGTAGGTCAAATTGCATGTTTTGAGTGTTGAAAAGTGGAAGTGTACATGTAATTCCGATCGCTACGTGCATGCACAGTCGCCATGGCACATGGCCATGCGTTTCCCCATTCACAAAGACACGCTTCGCAGAAAATGTTCTTTTTCATCCACAATTAAAGCTAGTACAGGTATGAAACTTTCCAGATATATTTAAATATGTATGCAGAATTCAAAAATACATCTATAATTGATGCGATTCTATCAACAACACCAAAAAAAAATAATAATAACGGTAAGTATGAAATATATTTGTATTTATATAAAAGGTCACGATGATTTCAACAAATAGCTGTGCACGGAATATTAGGCAAACCTTTCCTGGAAAACCTAGGATGACATGTGTTATTGTCACATGAGATTTAAATGAATGAATGACGTCGAAAGAATGCATGGTAAATTAGATAGCGTTTTCTGGGACAAGTTGAATAATGGCGGAATGACTCCGTACATGACTTCCGTTTTAATATCGGATAATGGCACGACAGAATACGCTACATACGACCTACCGTTCCATCTGCTATGTCAATGATGACAGCATAAGTAGACATATGGTTGCATTCACAGGTAACATAGTACTCCTCACAGTGGTCAGACGTAATGCTGACTCTACAAACAGTATCCTTTATCTTGCAGCCAGAGGTCGTCCACGTACCAGTCCTGGGGGGAAGAAATTACAAAACCTCATTCCATTGTGGACACATTCAAAACACTTCATACCAATCTTGGGACTGAACAAGCTGACATGATATAAAGAACACTGGGGAAACCTGCAAGGGCATCACATAAATAAGAGACATGTATTTATGGCCATTCATTGACCACCAACAGAATACTGGATTTGTGGACTAAAAAGGTATTTGGCAGCATTTATAGGAAATACCTGTGGAAACTGATTTGGGATTACTTTAAACAAGTCTCATAGCAGTAACCTGCTGTGAATATGTGAAGTATAAGGACCATCACATGGAGGCATAGGTGCCTCTCCTTCCCATAGTGAAAGACATGTGACAGCCTGACTGCTCTCATGTCACTGGAACTTCCAAACCATTACACCAACGTGCCCACTGAGGTACTATAAGGTTCCAATGAAATCATTAACTGAAAAAAGGTAACATATAAAGACATAAACTGCAGAGTTCTTCATGAGGGAAAGCTAACAGATCAAATTGAAATAAGAACAGGAGTGCAACAGGGATGCCTTTTGTCACTATTATTATTCTTAATAACTACGGACTGTATCATTAAGACAACAATAACTGTTACCAGAAATATATTTCAATGGACTTCAGCAGAGATGATCTGAATTTCACTGAAAACATTGCTCCCCTGTCCCACACACAAAATCAGATGCACGATTTAAAAAAAACACTTAATGGGAGGTTACAAATAAATAAATAAATCAATCAATGGGAGGTTACAACAATTGGGTCTAAAAATGCATGATAATCCAATCTTCTTTGGTGATGCCTCACTGAAGTGAGGGGGGACAAAGAAGAGAAAAAGAGATTAAAGTAAGAATACAAAAGGCAAGAAGAGCTTGAGAGTGTTAAGAAGGTGAAGGCATTCAGTGATGGGGGGGGGGGGGGGGGGGGAACTGATGTGATGATCAGAAGCCTTCTGTCGTGCTTGCTCCACAGCAAAGTTTTTGCCACTGATACCCCTGTTAGTGAATCTACTTGCAGAGGGTAATTAATGGCTTCCACATTTCTGTAGTAAGAGTGGGGGTAAGTTACTTTCCTTTTCTCACTATTTCTACTTTATCAGTCAATTCATTTAAATAAATATACCCCAGCAAATTCCTATGTAGAAGAACCCTGGGACAGGTGAATAAGTGGAAATATTCAGGGTAATTACCATCAGTAAGTGACACTCATAATACAGCCTTTAATCATAAAGTATTTGTAAAATTGGAACACAAAATTATAAATGTAAACTTTTCACTATTTACTCAAAGCATGTTAATATTTTGTACTGTTGCTACTATATCAATAATAATAAGAGAAAAAGATTCCCCTCACTTGTCATTGTTTGGGCTAGGAACCCATCTAGCACAATACATATTGGTCCTGTTGTTTGGCAGCTGCAGTCTCAAAGTCAAGGTTATTGGTTCTGCAATGGACCCTTCAATTATACTGTCATTGTCAGACACAACCAGTGAAAAAATGGCGCTGTTTACGGTCATTGAACGACTTGTACGTCTGAAAGTAACACATTTTAGTTCAGTTTAAGTGAACAGAAATAAAATGTTCAATGACATACTTTGGTGAACAGAATTAACAAACATGAGGGCATCAGCAGCTGTTGTTGTTATAACTAAATACCTGTTTTTAGTATTGTTATAATTACATATCTGTGTTTGTGTTGTTATAATGACACATCTGTTGTTGGTGTTGTTATAATTACACATTTGTTGTTTGTGTTATAATTACACATCAGTTGTTGCTGTTGTTATAATAACACATTTGTTTGTGTTATAATTACATATCTGTTGGTGTTTTCATAATGATACATCTGTTTTGTCGTCATTATAATTACACATTTGTTGTAGGTGTTGTTATAATTACATGCCTTTTGTTAGTGTTGTTGTGATTACACATTTTTTTGTTGGTGGTATTGTGATTTATGTCGAGCAGTGGGGGAAAGCATGTTTTGCTGATGTTGTAATCAGTCACATTTCATTGTTGTAGCCTAGTTTTTGGTAGCTTTGTTATTACAGATGATAGCAGTTGTGGGTGAGTTGAGTTCAGTTTTCCAGAGTTAGTAAGAATTAGTTATTGTCTGATTAGTCAAAATCATAAAACTATATGATAAACTGATGAAGTTGAATGTTAAATTGCCGGGAAGGTTAACCCGGTCAACAAATGCGCGCAGAAGTCGGATGTGTCGGCCTAACGGCGCAAGAACGCAGCTCTGCTGTAAACAGGCACAACGCAATCACGTCCGGAAAAAAACTCTGGATGAACGAAGAAGAAGAAGAATGTTAAATTGTAAACAAATTACATAAATGAAAATGACCACACTAAAACCAAAGATTTATAGACTATGGCAATATTTAAAACATCACTGAAGTTTAGAAATCTTACAAATATAATTTGAATGAAACACTTATAATTAACACCCTTTAAATGAATAAGTACCTGATAGTGGAATCCGTGTTCATAGAAACATGCTTGCCAAAATCTCTGTAGACCACGTAGCTAAAATATGCCCTGTTCAAATCTGGATTATTTTGAGAACCTGAGAAAAATATGTCAGGATAAAAATGGAGGCATAATTTAACAGAACAATATTAGGAATTAATTTTTTTCAAAAACTGTCTACTGATTACTTCTATGATACTCTAACTTGCATCTTAAAAATGTCAAACTTTTCAGTTATAAACAGAGAAACTTGTATGTTGTTTCATTTTCATGTCTACCATCGTCTTGAAGGAAAGTAATGTGCAACAAGTTTTAGTTCTAAATTTGTGTAGTGAAATGGGTACCAGGAAATGTTCTGAGAAAGTAAAGGTGGCCACATCAACACATTACCCATCAAATGCCTATTGGTCAATAAACAAATGGGGCTAGCACCATATGCCCAAGATAGCTCAAGGCATGGAGATATAAAGCTGGTCCTTTACTGTTACTGTTGTAGTCTCTGTAGACAAGCACACTAACTCCTATATCAATGCTGCTTCTTCTACAGAGTAGTTACATTAAAATGACAATGAAATTCATATGCAGCTCTCATTTGTGCCAGTCCTATAAATATTTAATATCTTGAGTTCTGCTGATGAATAAATACATTACAACATAATTAGTGATTGGTGAATGGGAGACAATGATGGTTCACCAGGTCTCATCATGCACACCGGTTGTGCTGCAATGATCTACTGCCACATGCTAGGATTGGTCTTTACCGACAACACCTTGCAAGATAGTTGTTCCCATTAGATTTGTAAAAGTCAGTTATGAGCTTATTATGATGAGTTATAAAGCAGGCCATAGTGATACTATATTGAACTGAGTCTTCAAATAGCTACCTGTCTGACTTTTCTTGACGGTAGAGACGAAACAAACTGCCCGCTCAATCTCATATTATAATGACCTGGCAAAGGCAAAATCCACAACACAGTATTTAAAAATGGCTGTGTATGCTACAAGGTTATCAGGAGTAAAGGATACGGTTCTCTAATCATAAAACTATTCTATGATGAAGGTACAAGTCAAGATGGATTTTGTTTTACGTATCCTCTTCAATTCAGAAATAAAGACAACATTTGCATCTAATGCCCTGCCTGTTAATGTGTTTTAGTTTGCAGATAAAATTTAGCCTGCACAAGGTATACAAAAGATGTATTTACAACTCACAAATACATAACTATGAACAACAACCTTGGATGTTACAGTCACCTCCCATCTTTCCCCGTGAAATGGTTATCCCAAGGCAGATACTCCCACAAGTAAGTGAATAGGACCTAAATTATATAAGGTCACATACTTATGGGGTGACTAATTCACTTCCTCACCATTCTCCTCTGCACACAGAAATCTCAGATTCATATTTTATAAGGCTGGATCAACCTCAAAGCCATATGTAGTACGCAATCATCTAAGCCCAGGCTGCTTGGCTAGTTAGCCAGTGTACTATCCATCAGTCTTCCAGGGACCCCCCTCCCCCCACACACACCACTAAACAATAGAAGGAGGAATTGCACTACCCACTCTATTACTGGTGCTCTTCTTTCACTCAGAGTAAACAAATGAGTAAATGCAATATCCATTGTTATTCCAGGATTCTTCAGCCCTTTTTAGTAAATATGCAGAACTAAATGCACATTTCCCTATATAAAACACTAAGATAAAATAACTGTACCAGCAGCAGGTTGGTGAAACAGTGATGGTGGCAATGTTACAGCGGCCTCCTTGTCTATAGATCCTTTCTTGACGTTGTTGTCATACTTGGGGATAGTTGCTCCAGTAAAGTTGTAAATGTTGATCCAGTCTGCTCCCAAAACTGCTCAACAGAAACATAGTCAAACATGACACAGACTTAGTCAGAGATACAGTATGTGTTCAACAGCAAACAGGTTATGTTTTATCATGATTTCTTCAAACCAAAACTATTCCACTCTAGAGGTAGTCCCACAGTAGACACCACCATTAGGGTGTGGAAGTGTTAGGGATTCACTTATTCTAGCACTACACAAGAAGCCAAAGATGAATAGTCTACCAACACAACTGGTGTTGCCATTCACTACAAGCTGTGGGAGATATCCACACTGACAGGCTACTTGTTTGATGTGCAATGAGGATGATCTGTGGACTAAATAATGAGGATGATATCTTGACTACATAATGAGGATGATCTGTGGACTAAATAATGAGGATGATCTGTTGACTAAATAATGAGGATGATATGTTGACTACATAATGAGGATGATCTGTTGACTAAATAATGAGGATGATCTGTTGACTAAATAATGATATCTGTTGATTAAATAATGAAGATGATCTGTTGATTAAATAATGAGGATGATCTGTTGATTAAATAATGAGGATGATCTGTTGACTAAATAATGAGGATGATCTGTTGATTAAATAATGAGGATGATCTGTTGATTAAATAATGAGGATGATCTGTTGATTAAATAATGAGGATGATCTGTTGATTAAATAATGAGGATGATCTGTTGATTAAATAATGAGGACGATCTGTTGATTAAATAATGAGGATGATCTGTTGATTAAATAATGAAGATGATCTGTTGATTAAATAATGAGGATGATCTGTTGATTAAATAATGATGATGATCTGTTGATTAAATAATGAGGACGATCTGTTGATTAAATAATGAGGATGATCTGTTGATTAAATAATGAGGATGATCTGTTGACTAAATAATGAGGATGATCTGTTGATTAAATAATGAGGATGATCTGTTGATTAAATAATGAGGATGATCTGTTGATTAAATAATGAGGATGATCTGTTGACTAAATAATGAGGATGATCTGTTGATTAAATAATGAGGATGATCTGTTGATTAAATAATGAGGATGATCTGTTGACTAAATAATGAGGATGATCTGTTCATTAAATAATGAACTAGAATACATATGAGGTGAGGTGGCCAGGTTCTTTACTTATTGACTTTCCTACCCAGATATTTTCAGAATTTAAAAAAATTGTCTGGTACCCATTTTTATGAAGCTGGGTTGACCCCAGAGCCGTGCATGTAGGGAAACAATCCTGGGATTGAACCCAAACCATTGTATAGGCAGGCAAGTGCACTAACCACTAGGGCACCATGGCTCCTTAACGCTGCATTCTAGGCTAATGTTCAAATGGAATGTATACAAACTGGCACATAAGGTATTGACAGAATATCTCAACATTGTTGATTGCTCCTGTTTTCTACTTTTTTCTTTCCAAAGGGTTTTTCAATCAGGTTACATCTAGAAGTATTAGCATTCCTCATCTCTTAATTTCAGTATTATAGCTCAAAGAATAAACATTACTGAGCTGGAAGAGTGTCTTTCAAATAAAATACTCATATGTAATATTGCCAGAGACGTGTTCCAATGTTTTGTAGATATCTTTGAAAGGTAATAAGGTCCCGGTTTCTTTCCACCTAAAAAAGGTATTCTTAATCTTTTGACCTTTATTCCCCCACTGGGGCCACTCAAGCAGCTCATTCCAAGCCATCCTATCTGTTGTCATCTCTTGCAGCTCTCTCTATGTCCTCACCATATTATTCATCTGTCTTTCATTTTCTCTATGTGTCTTTAGGTTTCCCACTATTTCATAAACAAAATGCATACCATGCAAATGTTTATATTTAACAAAAACAACAAATGGAAGCAACTAATGAATGCAAAATCTCATGTTCTTTAAAACTAATATAATTTATTAATCAAATGTAATATTTGTCATTAAATAATCATGTTGTTAGTTTAGCAATAATTACAACATGTTGATTTCTCATGTAAATATCTATAAAATATGTAAATGTAGAACACCCATAAGCATTGAGGACTTTTTATATATTTAAAACTCAAAAATCCTCACCCATGTCATCAGAGACTGCTTCAAACGTGCCAGATTGTGCCTGTGGCAGAAGTTGCACAATCTTGGTAATAAATTTTTCAAACAGGTTCATAAGATGTGTGGCTCCGCCTGTTACCTTGCCAACTTGTTGCCAGTACTCGGTGTATTTTTCATCTGTTACGTTGCTCAAAACCACCAGCAGTTTCTGCAAAGGTAAGGTAGGTTACTCTAATAAAATAATATGTAGAGTTACAACCAGTAAATTATAACACTGACTAATACATGCCTCAGCTGTTTATAAATCCTAGGGAAGATGAAATGTAAGAAAAATATCATAAAGCAAATTAAACAATTTAATATTTACTGTGCTGTCATTTTGTGAGGCAAAACACACCCTTGGTTACATAAAAACATACCAGGTTGAGCTCTGGTGTATCCTGGGATGATTACACAACTGACTCATTCATATATTTGTCAAATTTCTTTTTAACCTGACTATGAGATCCAGAAGCACTGTAATATTTTTGTAAAACTGCATAAATTATTCTGGTTTGCCATTACCTGTACAAAGTCACGATACTGTTGGCTGATCATGCCAAGCCCAGTCTGAGAGAGCTCATAGTTCAGTGTAACATTGGTGAACCGGTACACCAGCATAATGTCCCCGCCATAGATAGGGCTGGTAGTGTATGATACATTCTTCAGCAGCGTGATTGTGTAGTCAGCAATGTATGGACTGATGACACCAGCTTCAAAGTCTTTTACCTGCCAATAGACATGGGTATATGAAATTGAGTAGAAAACTTGCAATTCATATATAAATATATCAATCAAATAACCACGTGCCATTTCAGCATCAAAAATCAGCTGGAATGAGTCTCCAACACCCTCTGTCCTGCATGTTCACGTACTCATATACGCTTCCTCCAGTCCATCTCTTGATGTTGTCCACCCCTCTTGTAGTGTGCCTTCCTCTTGTGTGCTTCATCTTCCCTTACCTTGCAGCACATCCTTTAAAATGGTGATGTCTCTTTATGTGGTTGTTTTATCATAATTATCTGACCTTAATTCCATTCAGAAATGATTTCTTTAATTCCAGTTTTGGTAATACTTCTGTGTTTTCTTCTAATAATATAAACATTCTGGGTCACTGCACTATGAGGTGTGGCGACCAATTCATTTCCTTGCAACTTTACATCCATTTCTGGTACTCATTTAATAAGATTTGATGGTGGGGAAGAGGGGGGGGGAATCTGTCACAACTCAGAACTGAATTTGGACTGCTGTTATAGTGAGCCAGTGCACACAATGCCGCCATGGCTTGAACTGATATATATATATATATATATATATATGAAAGCTTAACACAAATGCTTTGTGATCGTAATTTATTTAGTGGACTACAAGCATACAGAAGTAACACCTTGGAGTAGAAGTTTTACAGAGTAACTACCTTGATCCTGCTACAAATACAATATGCCAGTAGTAGCTAACAGTGCAGACACAATAAGAACATTATTAGAGATGAAGAGATTAGGTCAGTGTGTTGTAGTTGAAAATAGTATTACAGGCAAAATCTGGAGAAAATAGATACAAAACTGAATATGACAAGACACAAATGCTTCCAGACCAAGCAAAACACTGCCAATAATAACAAAACGCCAACAGTGTACAAGTACAGCAGCAGTAAGCTTAAGGTTTCAGGAAATGCATTATAGATAAACAAATCATAGCATGACTTGATACTGTGAAACCATATGCCATGTTCTGTGCCTGAAAATGGTAATGGGAGTTTCAGAATCTATCAGCATGTCATATGTATAGGATGGAGGTCTGCATGGCTGAATGGATAATAATGCTCATTTTTAAACATCTGGTGTGCTGATGCCAGGGGTAGCAGGTTCAACCCCTACACTGGTCAGCCGGACTAATATGTTGACTTCTCATCCTTGACTTGGGGATGTAAATTACAAGTACCTCTGAAGTCAAGAGTGGGTTCACCTGATGATGAGGAGCACTGGTAATAGGCTAAACTAATCCACATGCACAAATCAGTCCAGTGCACTAGAAGTAGCACGTGTATGGACTACGCTTTAATTCAAAGCAAGCGAGCACCCCAACAAAAATGTTCAGAATTTTGTTTTGATTTCAGTGTTGTTATGACCAAACGATGCATATTTTCCACCATAAATAAATGTTAGTCCGGCTCCCTGGCCGAGGGGTTAGCAGCTTTCTCCGTTAACCCTGAATACTCTTGTGGTTGACATGAGCGCACGAGAATTAGAAGTGGTTCGAGTCGCGCCAGTGACTTATGAGAGTATGGAGCCGGTCACTCAGAAAGTCGTGGCGTGCTGGTGAGCGTAATTTAGCCTAGGAATCAACATACAGCTGAAAGATGCTGATGTTGACCGCAATATCCTGAAACAGGATGGAAATGCGGGGGGAAAAATATTTTGAATTTGAGATGCAGATACTGATGCACCAGGGTTAATGATGTACAAGACCAAGATCTCTCTTCACCTTCCTCTGGGCCATACTAAGAGCAGATAACTGTCTGGCTACAAAGGAAGGATGGACTATGAACTCTGTCACAATGAAATCAGCCAATATCTATCAAATGTGCACATTGTGAAGACTGTTAGAGAGACACGGTAATTTCCCACAATGACGGTAGAATTTACCACCAAAGTCTTGCCCTCTGCATGGAAAGCTATAGTGCATCCTTGGAATAAGTGTGTTTGTCTACTTGGATAAAACCCAGTATGTTTCCATACATTCATACAACAAAATTTTCATTACAATCATCTACAACAACATACAACTAATAGTTCTTCGACGCAAATACTGCACTGACTGATTTCATTCAATATTTCAAGCTTGGCTTCTTGTTTAATCTGAAGCATCTGCATCGACTTTGGAAGTTCATCATTCTGTACTTTATCATCATCATCTTGCACAAGTACACTTTCATCAAAGTCTGCTGCTGAGAAGTCTCCTGCTGTGTTTCCAGTTTAGTATACACAGCTCCGGAGTTCTGAGGTCAGTAGGAACATTCTTTGCAATTTTCATTTTCTCTTCATTGCTTTCATTTTTTCATCTTTTTATTCTTCTCGTCCTGTCGTCACGTTTTAATGTAGTCACAGGAGATCTCTGTGACTGTATGTTGTGTGAATGTGTTTGTTTGCTGAAGAAGGCTAATCGCCGCAACGTTCTGTATGTGTCGTAATTGTGTTATGTAAAGCTGCACTACTTTCTGTCACTTTATATTGTTCACATTTTCACAGCTTTCCGCAGTTCCACCAGAAACATGAACATGCAGAAAATGAACAAAACATTAATTTTTTTTTAACATCTTTGCTGACACCGAAAAACACAGTGAAACAATGAAACTGTCAGGAATATATTTTGTTTCTAAATATGACAGCATTTATCAATATTCACCTTTGAGATTGTTAAATCTTCAAGACAACTTTTAGAAATAAGATGACATACCTGGCTTTCATATTTCAGGAAACTGTCACTTGTACAACCAAACAGATCAGATTCTAGCCAGCTATTTTTCTGTGTACACTTTCTTGTGGCAGTTCCTGTCACAAGCAGAAGAATGAAAATGAATATAACAATGCTGTTCTCTCTCTAAAGGAAGGCAGGTGCTACACATGGGCATTCCTAACCATCCAAGGAGGATTCCAATAATTAAAAGTCAATCCATGGTGCTCTTATTCTGGTCTCACGCATGGAATCATCATACCCTGCACATAGTTGCTTAGCCTCACTTCCATATATTGGGTCTTGTGTTTATCTTTAAAGACCAGCTAAATCTAGGCTATAGACTAACTGGAGACTGATGCATTTCCTATAATCAGCAGTGCAATCCCTGAGTATGGTACTTAGCAGCTCAGACAGCACAATGTGATGCTGCTTTTCAGGATCATGGCTTTGGTTAGTTATGCACTGGTGTTCATGAAAAGCTGCATGTATACGCAGAGCAACATGTTTTTCATTTTCTTGGAAGGTGTGGCTATAGATACAATATCTTGGAGTAGACACATTTCCACCTCAGAAATTTGTGAGAGCAGTAAGTTTCTCTTTGGTGGCCAATCAGATTCTTTGTCACATAAATACTTTGGGACATTTAATGCAACAAATTTGGGACAATAGGGATAATCCCGTCACTTCTGAGAAATTTTTAAAAGTATCAATATTTTCTCCCATTGCACTGAATTATCATTTGATAGAACATTGTCAAAAACTGTCATTTACTGCCAATATAGTACCTTGCGGTGTATGGCAGAGTGGTCTTTGAGCCTGAGGAATTAAGGACCGCCTGGCTAGTGCAGTCGCCGCGAACTGTGCAGGTTAGGATTTTATTTTTGCCCCCGACAGAAAGAAATCCCACACCTTACCGAGGGATCGAACCCGAGTCGCCTAAAGGAGAGTCCGGCGTTGTAGCCGATAGGACATTATAATGGGCATTTGATTAAGTTTTTCATTTAATAGGAAATGTGCTAAATGGACATTTGAAATGGTTCATAAATTTGTAGGACACTGCACTCATTTGACATTGTGATATATTTATCCATGATTTGGGAGTGAGCTGACGAGTGCCAGAGAGTTTGCAACTTGGTGGTTTCTTGTGACTGAATCTCTGGAGGTCCACTAGCTCTGAGATTCCAGCCAGTTGTGTTCAGTTCTGTGATGGCCATTTATTTCCACGGTGTATGACATGAACACATGCAGAAGTCTTTCATGGGGTTCTGTAAAACCAGTTACAAATCCCATTGGCTCTGGCAGTGAGGGATATACCCAGTAAACCCTATAACCTATAGGTACCATAGCAAAATTTGCTGCTGGATTACAAAGTGTTAAAGCAACATATATTCTAGGCCATGACATATGAGGTGGGGTGGCAAATTCCCTTCCTCGTCACCTTTCCTTCCCAGACAATTCCCCCAAAATTCTGAAAATTGTCTGATATTCATTTTCTTATGAGGCAAGGTTAATCCCAGATGCATAATGGTCATAAAAATAATCTGGATTAAACCCAGGCCACTCACTGTCTTGGCCAGCAAGTATACTAACCACTACGCTACCACAGCTGCTATGAGATACAGGATGTTAATTTTTTCATGCAACAAGACATACCTAACTTTCTCCCATGCTTGTGATTGTAATAAGACAGCATAATACCACAAAAGATTTGATATTGCCACATATAAGATTAATCTATAAAATTATATGTAATCATAACTATGACTGATCAAACAGCAAAATAAAATCATCCAAGCAATATATTATCTCTAAATTCATGGCAATATGGTTAAAAACAAACCAACCAGTAGCATCTGTAGGGCAGTCTTGTTTGGCTTCCAGACCAAAAGCAATCGGATCCCACCATATTCCGTTGTCATGGTTTCTTGGACACCCATCATAGAACACTAAGGAAAGCACAGAAATCAAACATGCTATTTCAGTTTCTTATACAGCATGTGAGCTCATTTACTATACATTAAATTAAAAAAACTCCAAGATTTAAACACATTGAAATGATTTCTCAAAACACCAATAACATTTACAATTTTAGTGAGTTAAATGACTATTAAAATACATCTATAATTTCAGTGAGTTAAATGACTATTAAAATACATCTATAATTTCAGTGAGTTAAATGACTATTAAAATACATCTATAATTTCAGTGAGTTAAATGACTATTAAAATACATCTATAATTTCAGTGAGTTAAATGACTATTAAAATACATCTATAATTTCAGTGAGTTAAATGACTATTAAAATACATCTATAATTTCAGTGAGTTAAATGACTATTAAAGAACATGAGGATGTTCCTCATTTAACGTAGGATTTTTTCTTCTCTCTGGGTTATCATATACAATTAAAGTTTAAGAAAAAGTTATTTCCAATTGTTTTGAAAAGCATGTTGATGATGTACTTGATTATTATGTGGCTATTTAAACATGTCATTAAGAAAATGAACCAAATAGTTTTGTAAAATTCAAAACATTGTATTCTTTCAGTGAATTTAAACACAGAAGTCACAAAGAATATGCTGCACGATTTATTGCCAGGCATATTTCGCTTCATATTGTTTATGAAGCCTGTGTTTAAGATTGGTAAAAGTTATCAGTCCCAAATATTTATTAGCCTCCTGTCCTCTAAGAATTACTGTAATAATCGGCTGATACATTAGTTAGTTAGTTAGTTAGTCGACAGATCATCCTCATTGCACATCGAACCATTCAGTCCATAAGTGCTCGGATCCCCTCCTCAGCAAATCCCGCAACGTGTAGCGGCTAACGACGCCAGTTCTGTGTTGGTTTATCAATCTTCTTTGGCTTCCTGCGTAGTGTTCTTGTTTGGCCACCCCTCTTTTGATTTGCTGCTCTCGCAGTCTGGCCATTGTTGTAGATTCACAGTCATCACTTGGTTCTCGCAAAAGTCTTACTTCTCGTAGAGCATTCAGAATGTCGGCCTGGTCCATGGCGCGTCCGCCCTCCACAGTAGCCTCACCTGCGAGCTTGTCAGCCCGCTCATTTCCTTGTACTCCCGCATGCCCTGGCACGAAGATGAAACTAATCTTTGCCAGTCGAGACCGCTCCAGAGGCAGCAACCATTCTCTTCGGATCGACCCCTCCTCTATCCTCTTGATCATGTTCATTGAGTCGCTGAGGAAACAAGCCCTAGTGAATGTCTGTGTCTCGAGCCATGTTATTGCTTTACTTACTGCCATGACTTCCATGGTCAGGCTACTTGTGGTTTCAGTGAAAGCACCAGAGTCCTCCTTCACAATTCTCCCTCCGGCCCGAGCTGTAAAGGCCCATGAGCTTCTCACATGTCGGACGACCGACCCATCTGTGTAGATGACCGCGTCACCGTCTAGCGAATTCTCGAAAATCAACGCTTGTACTTCAGCCTCAACAGCAGCCGGATTCTCTTGTCTGCATTTTCTATCTAGTTGGATGCAAACTGAAAAGGATGTGCAGAAGTCTGTTGGCACTTGCACCCACTCCTCGCCAGGTTCTAAGTCCTCAAGTGAACACACCTGTTGAAGAATGTCTTCGGCTTGACCCATCCACGACCGTCCTCTTTTTAACCTGCTGCCCTTCACCTTCCTAATTTCACTATGCAGTGGATGTTGTGTGTTTGCGTTAATTCTGAGGTAGGCGCGTGCCCTGCAACCTTGTATTCTCTCTTCAATGGTTGGAAAATCAAGAAGGTAGCGCATCGCCCTGCATGCTGTATCTCTTGTACATCCAAGAATAATGCGCATAGCTTCATTCTGTATCCTTTCCATCCTTTCTATCTGCTTATGGCTGAGAGTCAGGATTGCCATTGCATACTCCAAAACAGACATGACCAGCCCCTCGTACAGAAGACATAGATGGCACTGCTCAGTTTGCTGCCGCCATCACCCGCATCGCTGCCAAACCCCGCTTGGCCTTTGTTATCACCTGGTCTATGTGCACATTATAAGCAAGGCTTCGATCAAACCGTATCCCCAGGTAATTCATTGCCTGCGTTCTTTCCACCGTCTCTGAACACAGCATTACAGTTGGTGTTGGAGTGTTGACAATATGATTATTCAACGAGAACCAAGTCACTGTTGCCTTTGTTGGGTTGACCATTGCCCCAGCTTCATCACACCAAGTACTTATGCGATTGAGTTCGGTTTGTAGTTCCACAGCAACCTCCTCTCTATCCTTACCCTGACGATACACTAAAACATCATCGGCATATGACAATGTCCTGCCAGGTCCAGTGATCTGCTCACTGGTGATTCTCACTGTGTAGGCGTTGAACAGTACCGGAGATAATGGTGATCCCTGTGGTAGGCCAGGATATATTGTTGTTGGTTCCGAAGTCCAACTGCCACATCTAAAAACTACTTTCCGTTGGAAGAGGGCTGCAGCGATCCAACTAAGGAGGAATGGACTTACGTTTAGTTCGAGAAGCTGAAACATTAAAAAATCCAGTGGTACTCTGTTGTATGCGTCCTCAAGATCAATCGCTGCAGCAACGGTTTCAGTGCCTGAGTGGAAACCTTCATAGACATCCTGGGCAAAGACTGCTGCATTGGTCCAGGTTTCTCTTTTTGGACGGTACCCACCCAGGGTGGGTGGGAAAACACCTTGCCTCTCTAGTTGGCTTGATATTTTCCTGGCAATTACCTTCTCCAGCAGCTTGCCTATTGTATTCTGCATGGTTATAATTCGATATCCCTGAATTTTTGTGTGGTCTTTGTCAGGCTTCGGCAAGGGAATCAGATAGCTGTGTAACCATTCCTCCTTGATGCTAGCACTCCCTATACTGTTGTTGTACATGTCTGCTAGTTTCTCTAGCTCATTGTCGGTACACCTATTTATGTCGTCGTATCTTATGCCATCAGGACCTGGAGCACTGTTTTTTGATCGTCGAAGCACAGCCTTGATTTCTTTCACTGTCACTGTGTCTTCATCCGAAGTGTTCTGGGCCTTGCATCTGTCTGAGGTGACCTCCTTGGCCAGATTTCGGCCTCCCATGTCTGTCTGGTTGCTCTGCTCAAGGTAGCGTTCAAAGAGGGCTTTGCCCTTGTCCTCGTCAGTCCTCTGCCAGATGAGGTCAGCACCTTGGAAGTCAGAAATGCTCTTATTCTTGACTACACCACTCATGCTTTTATGTAGTCGCCAGAACAATTTCAGTGACTTGTCTGTGCTTACTCTTTGACACACCTCTGCCCATTTTTCGCTTTTAACAACCTTGACCAGTTTTTTGAAGTAGCTTACTTTTGTGTGCATCTCTCTTTCTAAGTGCAAGCAGGGACTAGGATGACCAGCTCTGTTCTTCTTGGCATTTTGCCATCTCCTTACAGCACTACGCTTATCCACCCAAGCCTTCTCCACCTCGAAACTCCACCACGGTGGCTGCTCCCAGCTTTTTTTCCTGCCCTGAAACGTTCTGCGCTTGTCACGTCTTATTTTACTCACCACATCTTGCCCTGTACTGTCATACTGGAACGTCTTTACCTTTAGCTTGTGCTGCCTGGTTCTGCCTTTCTTCACCAGTATGCTGCAAGGGTGGTGGTCGCTGCCATGGTGTCCTAGGACACCCCATCTACACACTGTAGTGAGTGAAGGTGAAACTAGCGCCAGATCAATAGCACTGTCCTCATCGCCCGGACGGCTTGCTGTCCTGGTGACACAGCCACTGTTGATACAAACCAGGTCGATGGTTTCCAGTGCAGTCTCGAGCTCCTCCCCCTGTGTATTGGAGGAAGTGTTTCCCCATGATCTGCCTTTAGCGTTGAAGTCACCACAGAAAATAACATTTCTCTCGTGGCCTAATATGCCACTTAAGCACTGCCACTTCTGGGCGTCCACACTGGCATTGCGGGCATACACATTAACCAACACGAATAGTATACTGGAATGAACTCTCAAAGCCTGTATTTGTATATCGTCACTGTCCCAACTGGACATGTCTAGCTCTGACGCCACCATGCTGTCGCGAACGAGAATCGCCATTCCCAGATGTCGTCTGTTGTAGAAACATTTGAAGCCGGCAATTTGGAGTAGCTGATTGCCCAGTCTCGTCTCCTGGAGTGCTACAATGTCGTTCCTGTAAACTAGGGTTTCTAAAATAGAGCCCCGTTGTTTTACACTGGCACAGTTCCAATATAGAATACGGATATTCCTGAGTCCTAGACGGTGACACTTGAGTCTAAAACGCCTCAAACCACCACGCTTACCTTGCTTCTTTCTCCCTGCGCGGCTACCACGCCGCTTCGGTATGTTGACTGCTGACCGCACGAAGAACACACGTTGTTCCGCCATGTTGAAAAAACGTAAACACAGACTGAGAAAACCACACACGCTGCTGAAAATTCACTCAAGGATGGCTTCGCTCGATGCACGAACTCCGTAGCACCCGCGCAGATCTTGAGTAGAAACTCCTGGTTTTACATCCTGGCACACCAATTACACGCAAGAGATGAATAAATCCATCCCCTACTCGAAAAAGTTAACGAACACAAAACAACACGACAGTCCGTCGCCATCTTGAAACCGGAAGCTACTCGGCTGATACATGTGGAAGAATATGGCCTATTCAGTGAAAATGTAATGTATCAAAATGTTCATACATGCAAAGTTTGATAACATAACTATTATTACAAAAAACATACAAATTACATATCTTGCCACTCCCTACTCAATAGTCCTGCTAAGTTTCTTTATGAATAAGTCAGATTTCCCCACATATAACAGAACAATCACAGAGTTTTGGTAATCAACTGGTTGGTACAGAATAGATTTAGCCATACAGGAATAGTAACTCACCAAAACAGGTAACCACTTCAATGTAAGCTGTGTCGTTAAGCTTCTTCTGCGTGTTGGTTACAGCAGCATAGATGTTGTCACATTTATCACATCGCCGGCCTATAACTCCATCGAAGCACTTACACTGACCAGTAGTGGGATGACAAGTCATGTCTTTAGAGCCGAGTTTGTAGCAATCACAGGGGTAGCAGGTGTCACCACCAGGTGGCAGGTAATGCAATGCCTAAAACAATGTGAAGACAAATAACATGAGAAACATTCACAGGTATTATTTTGTTGTTACAGAATGCAAAGAAATAAAGTGAAAAAGAAGATAAATCAGGCACATTGGAGTTCCTTTATGAGGAAAGTGGCACTGATCCTGTATAATAAATAATAATATCCTTAAAGTGTTCCATAAAGTTGTTGGCTAAGTGTATACCAGCCTGTCCAATATGTTTCTTGTTACATTATTTCCCGACCGCTTTAAGAAACATCTTAGGGATATTATACAAATCTCTGACACATCTGCCTCTAACCATTTCAATTCTTCTGATCACAATGAAGTTGACAATGTATGAGTCACAATGTTGAAGTCATGCTATTATAATAGTTTCATTACGCTAAAAATTGATGGGATGAGATTCTTTGGGATGCATCCATCCAGCTGGGAATCCAAACTGTTGTAGATGCCACTGTATAACTGCTGACTCCCCTCTATATATTCATATCTAAATGTTGGATGCATCCATCCAGCTGGGAATCAAAACTGTTGTAGATGCCACCGTATAACTGCTGACCCCCCTCTATATATCCATATCTAAATGTTGGATGCATCCATCCAGCTGGGAATCCAAACTGTTATAGATGCCACTGTATAACTGCTGACTCCCCTCTATATATCCATATCTAAATGTTGGATGCATCCATCCAGCTGGGAATCCAAACTGTTGTAGATGCCACTGTATAACTGCTGACTCCCCTCTATATATCCATATCTAAATGTTGGATGCATCCATCCAGCTGGGAATCAAAACTGTTGTAGATGCCACTGTATAACTGCTGACCCCCCTCTATATATCCATATCTAAATGTTGGATGCATCCATCCAGCTGGGAATCCAAACTGTTGTAGATGCCACTGTATAACTGCTGACTCCCCTCTATATATCTGTCAGGATCTTATAATTGGCTCATTAGCTAACACGTGTGAGACAGTACAAGTATAACGTGATTCAACGTAAGACACAACGACATAACGTTCTATGGATTTATTGCCACATTAAATACAGAACGATAATTACAACAATCTACAATATATAACTCACGACGCTCACAACCACAATACAGCTCATAGGTCTGACGCTCAAGATATCAGTCGTTCGGCTTTCAACCACCGAGATCCACACAAACGCCTTGCTTTCATCACACATGTCCTTCCAGTCTCCGGTCCCAGCTCGGTCTGCCTAGCACGCCAACTGCCCACTGCCTCGAGTGGCATCACGTGGCCTGCGTGCGTCTGTCGTCAGCCTGACCGCTGGTCGCGTGTCAGGTAACAATCTTGCCAGCCGACAATTCTTGTCCGCCGGGTGTCGTAACAATGTTGCTGCATAGCTATACCATGTTAGGCTCTGACATTCTCCCCGGGTACCTCAATGAAAGATGCCATCTTTCATTCATGATGTATGTATATACTGGGGTAGTGTTAACTCATGTCAGAGACTACCCTTTCCCTTTGTTATGCATGACAATACATATATGGCATAGAAATATATACAAAAAATGTAAGTTGCATTGAAATGACAAATGAAGTACAACTTTTAACACAAATCAGGTTTCATCCCCCTAATGCCTGGTTACCTTCATTGCAATAATACCCAGTCAGATCAGTAGTACCAGCTTCTCGCATCTACCTCGCAGCAATTTGAAAAAAACGTAATAATATGGTTGTTTTGCAACAGCCATCTAGCCAGACTGAAATACGACTTTGTTTGAGTCGTATTAAACAATCAAACTCTGACCTCATTTGGCCAGGAGCTTTTATGTTGGTTTGCAATGTTGGCAGCTCTATGTCATGCTTGGTGGACGCCTACCCGCTGTGTTAGCCGTTTGAGCAACAAAATGTCTATTTATACAATACACATTAATGAATATGTTTCAAATTATGGCCCTTGGTGTAATTCATAAATGCAAGGGAAGTAATTTTGACATTCAAGAAATTCAATAAATTACAATAATTATTTAATTTCTTAGCGTCATGGCTTGACGTTTCTTCATATTAACGAGAAAAAGTCGGTAATATGAATACCTTAATCAAGATATGATTCTAAGATTACACTAATCAAAATAAATAAGTACCTAATTGGTGTTTTATATTTTATAGATTCAAAAGGATTTTACAATCGTCATAAGTTTTTGAATATTTGTATATCGTCTGGTAATTTTGCTATACTTTTTAAATTACACCGGAAATACACACAAAACTCAAAATTTAGTTGCTGTTACACAGTCTGAACACAAATGTTCCGGTTTTATTTTGTAACGGATAGTAAAATGTTCTCAAAGTTCGAGTCTGATGTTATAGTATCACAACATTCGGATTATGATGGAATGTTCTTATGTCATTGCAAAATTTTGGCCAATGAAACTGTGTCAATAGTCTTGACCTGGTTTTAACATATGCCATATGACCTGCAAAAGGTATATCGTGAGCAAGATGTAAAGCTTGCTTGCGATAAGTAGTTGGCAAAACAGTTTGCTTTGTTGTAATGTCACCTCTGGTGTAATACCTGGTGAGTATATCATTGTGTAAAGCAAAATGCCATTTCGCATTTTTGGTTACTCTTGCCTTTTTGCCGATCAGGTCAAAGTACTTTGACAGTGAAGGATCAGCTTTTTGAGCTGTTATGAATGTTTCCTTCATAGAGTCACTAAGTGGTAATTCTGGGCTAAGCATTTGTATAGCCTCAGTTTGGTTACTTTCATCTTGCACTCTAGCAGTAGCTCTTGTTACTGCGTTCACACACTCAATGACATCAGATGATGATGGAATGATATCGTCAATGATGTGATGAGAACTTAGTGCTGCATTAGCTAACATACATTCAATAGGTGATATGACATTTTCAGTGATGACATTTGGTGGTAATGTGTTATCATCAATACATAATGATGTTATGTCATGGTTATGAGGTTTGTCATTCACCTCAGGTAAATTTCCTATGATTATATCGCACACTGGGTTTGTAAGTGCCGCGACCTTTACTTTCCCGGTGAGGAATGGTGTTTCAATGTATGCCCAAGCTAATGGATATTTTTCAATATTGCCTGAAAATGTTCTACATGTGATGTGTCTGCCTGTATAGTCTGTAGGCGTTATGAATGTTGTTTTCAGGCCAATAAGTGTACTTCCGGTGTCGCGAAGTACTGTAGCAAACTTGCCATTAACATACCCGTGATAGATGTCTAATCTGCCTTTTGAGTCTATTACCAAGTTAGCTTCCTCATTGGCAATAGGGATGGCGTGCCCGCATGTTAAGATACCATTTTCAAAGAAGGTATTACAGACAGTGCATTTGTTAGCACTAAATACATCACAAGCCTGGGCTGCATTTACAGGATGTTTTTCTGGATTTTCGTCTTTTGACGCTGAGCTATCGAACAAGGCGGCATTGGCTTTGTTGGTCATATGCCTGCCTCTACAATCCATGCGATGGTGCCGAGTATAATTGTATGTCGTAAGTTTGTCGTCAACAGTGTTTTTCTCAACAGAAGTTACACTCTTTCCAAAACTCTTTGCGTTCCACAAACTCAATGCACAAAGACAATCTATCTGTATTTGAACACTCAATAACATTGATGACACATCACTTACATCAAGATGACATTCAGTAAGGACATAGACATCAAGTTTACAAGATGGCGACAAGGTCAAAATGGCGACAAAATCACAATGTCGACAAGGTCAAACGGTGACAAGTTTCACAAATCACAAATGTTTTACACGAGCCCCCACGTCCACACATGTCAGGATCTTATAATTGGCTCATTAGCTAACACGTGTGAGACAGTACAAGTATAACGTGATTCAACGTAAGACACAACGACATAACGTTCTATGGATTTATTGCCACATTAAATACAGAACGATAATTACAACAATCTACAATATATAACTCACGACGCTCACAACCACAATACAGCTCATAGGTCTGACGCTCAAGATATCAGTCGTTCGGCTTTCAACCACCGAGATCCACACAAACGCCTTGCTTTCATCACACATGTCCTTCCAGTCTCCGGTCCCAGCTCGGTCTGCCTAGCACGCCAACTGCCCACTGCCTCGAGTGGCATCACGTGGCCTGCGTGCGTCTGTCGTCAGCCTGACCGCTGGTCGCGTGTCAGGTAACAATCTTGCCAGCCAACAATTCTTGTCCGCCGGGTGTCGTAACAATGTTGCTGCATAGCTATACCATGTTAGGCTCTGACAATATCCATATCTAAATGTTGGATGCATCCATCCAGCTGGGAATCAAAACTGTTGTAGATGCCACTGTATAACTGCTGACTCCCCTCTATATATCCATATCTAAATGTTGGATGCATCCATCCAGCTGGGAATAAAAACTGTTGTAGATGCCACTGTATAACTGCTGACCCCCCTCTATATATCCATATCTAAATGTTGGATGCATCCATCCAGCTGGGAATCCAAACTGTTGTAGATGCCACTGTATAACTGCTAACTCCCCTCTATATATCCATATCTAAATGTTGGATGCATCCATCCAGCTGGGAATCCAAACTGTTGTAGATGCCACTGTATAACTGCTGACTCCCCTCTATATATCCATATCTAAATGTTGGATGCATTAATCCAGCTGGGAATCAAAACTGTTGTAGATGCCACTGTATAACTGCTGACTCCCTCTATATATACATATCTAAATGTTGGATGCATCCATCCAGCTGGGAATCCAAACTGTTGTAGATGCCACTGTATAACTGCTGACTCCCCTCTATATATCCATATCTAAATGTTGGATGCATCCATCCAGCTGGGAATCCAAACTGTTGTAGATGCCAATGTATAACTGCTGACTCCCCTCTATATATCCATATCTAAATGTTGGATGCATCCATCCAGCTGGGAATCCAAACTGTTGTAGATGCCACTGTATAACTGCTGACTCCCCTCTATATATCCATATCTAAATGTTGGATGCATCCATCCAGCTGGGAATCCAAACTGTTCTAGATGCCACTGTATAACTGCTGACTTGCCTCTATATATCCATATCTAAATGTTGGATGCATCCATCCAGCTGGGAATCCAAACTGTTGTAGATGCCACTGTATAACTGCTGACCCCCCTCTATATATCCATATCTAAATGTTGGATGCATCCATCCAGCTGGGAATCCAAACTGTTGTAGATGCCACTGTATAACTGTTGACTCCCCTCTATATATTCATATCTAAATGTTGGATGCATCCATCCAGCTGGGAATCAAAACTGTTGTAGATGCCACCGTATAACTGCTGACCCCCCTCTATATATCCATATCTAAATGTTGGATGCATCCATCCAGCTGGGAATCCAAACTGTTATAGATGCCACTGTATAACTGCTGACTCCCCTCTATATATCCATATCTAAATGTTGGATGCATCCATCCAGCTGGGAATCCAAACTGTTGTAGATGCCACTGTATAACTGCTGACTCCCCTCTATATACCCATATCTAAATGTTGGATGCATCCATCCAGCTGGGAATCAAAACTGTTGTAGATGCCACTGTATAACTGCTGACCCCCCTCTATATATCCATATCTAAATGTTGGATGCATCCATCCAGCTGGGAATCCAAACTGTTGTAGATGCCACTGTATAACTGCTGACTCCCCTCTATATATCCATATCTAAATGTTGGATGCATCCATCCAGCTGGGAATCAAAACTGTTGTAGATGCCACTGTATAACTGCTGACTCCCCTCTATATATCCATATCTAAATGTTGGATGCATCCATCCAGCTGGGAATAAAAACTGTTGTAGATGCCACTGTATAACTGCTGACCCCCCTCTATATATCCATATCTAAATGTTGGATGCATCCATCCAGCTGGGAATCCAAACTGTTGTAGATGCCACTGTATAACTGCTAACTCCCCTCTATATATCCATATCTAAATGTTGGATGCATCCATCCAGCTGGGAATCCAAACTGTTGTAGATGCCACTGTATAACTGCTGACTCCCCTCTATATATCCATATCTAAATGTTGGATGCATCCATCCAGCTGGGAATCAAAACTGTTGTAGATGCCACTGTATAACTGCTGACTCCCTCTATATATACATATCTAAATGTTGGATGCATCCATCCAGCTGGGAATCCAAACTGTTGTAGATGCCACTGTATAACTGCTGACTCCCCTCTATATATCCATATCTAAATGTTGGATGCATCCATCCAGCTGGGAATCCAAACTGTTGTAGATGCCAATGTATAACTGCTGACTCCCCTCTATATATCCATATCTAAATGTTGGATGCATCCATCCAGCTGGGAATCCAAACTGTTGTAGATGCCACTGTATAACTGCTGACTCCCCTCTATATATCCATATCTAAATGTTGGATGCATCCATCCAGCTGGGAATCCAAACTGTTCTAGATGCCACTGTATAACTGCTGACTTGCCTCTATATATCCATATCTAAATGTTGGATGCATCCATCCAGCTGGGAATCCAAACTGTTGTAGATGCCACTGTATAACTGCTGACCCCCCTCTATATATCCATATCTAAATGTTGGATGCATCCATCCAGCTGGGAATCCAAACTGTTGTAGATGCCACTGTATAACTGCTGACTCCCCTCTATATATCCATATCTAAATGTTGGATGCATCCATCCAGCTGGGAATCCAAACTGTTCTAGATGCCACTGTATAACTGCTGACTCCCCTCTATATATCCATATCTAAATGTTGGATGCATCCATCCAGCTGGGAATCCAAACTGTTGTAGATGCCAATGTATAACTGCTGACTCCCCTCTATATATCCATATCTAAATGTTGGATGCATCCATCCAGCTGGGAATCCAAACTGTTGTAGATGCCACTGTATAACTGCTGACTCCCCTCTATATATCCATATCTAAATGTTGGATGCATCCATCCAGCTGGGAATCCAAACTGTTGTAGATGCCACTGTATAACTGCTGACTCCGCTCTATATATCCATATCTAAATGTTGGATGCATCCATCCAGCTGGGAATCCAAACTGTTGTAGATGCAACTGTATAACTGCTGACTCCCCTCTATATATCCATATCTAAATGTTGGATGCATCCATCCAGCTGGGAATCCAAACTGTTGTAGATGCCACTGTATAACTGCTGACTCCCCTCTATATATCCATATCTAAATGTTGGATGCATCCATCCAGCTGGGAATCCAAACTGTTGTAGATGCCACTGTATAACTGCTGACTCCCCTCTATATATCCATATCTAAATGTTGGATGCATCCATCCAGCTGGGAATCAAAACTGTTGTAGATGCCACTGTATAACTGCTGACTCCCCTCTATATCCATATCTAAATGTTTGCACACCTTTGGCTCCACATTTTCTTATATGGCACCTTTCACAACTTCTGTGCCCACTTCATGGCAATGAAGTATGTGTAATGATGGCCTAGCAACATGTCATATCTAGACATTTTCTGTTTATACTTTAATGTTATACAATTTTATAATTTCATGTTTTTCTTTAGATATGTTTTTGTTGTTCCTGAGGAAGATTATTATAATCGAAACATTGATTCATTGTGTTGTAGTATAACGTATTTTAATTTTATTATTTTTGTGCGTAGATATCATCATTGATTTTCCCCTGTAACTTATATTTGATGTAGCGGAGTTCATTGTAAGGTATAAACACTGTGTCTATGCTTAGTAAATCTCACTTTTTCACAGGAGTTACACATACCTAACTGTTTTTATTTCCTATTGTTATATCCTGCTGCAGCCGTTATTTCTTTTATCTGTTATAATTTCTAACCATATTATTAGCTTTTAATCATATCACTAACTTATAACCCTATAGTTAAATTTTAACCATATCTTTAATCATATCTTATTAATTTCTAATCCTATAGTTAACATACAATCACATAATAAACTTCTAATCATATAGTTAACATCTAATGGCATAATTAAATTAACTTGTAATCCTATAGATAACTCATAATCATAGTCTTAACCTGTAATTCCCCCCATTAACTTCTTCTAACCCTATAGTTAACTTTGAATCCTATCTTATAGTTAACTTCTAATCCTATAGTTAAGATCTAATACTATCCTATAGTTAACTTATAATCCTGTCAACCAAGTGTCATTTCCACAGTCAAAGTTGGCTGTAAATGTTATCTCCAGCATTTTCTATCCCTCTCTTTGGTTGTACACTCTTACAGACAGCTGTTTAAACATTTCTCGATATTATCTTCACATCTGTAACATTGCTTTCCTCATGCTCACTTCACATAAACTGTTCCCTCCACTATGCTGTCTATAAGATTGTTATCATACAGGTAACTTTACATTCTAATGCATTATACTACTCACTTTGCATGTGCAAGAACCATTATCCTTGTTGCACGACACTTCAAATCCCTTATTCTGAGCACAGTTACAAGGACCACAGACTGGCTTGCCCCACCATGCAACAGGGCAGGTCAAAGGTGCTTGGTTCTCACAATACTGACCACTCTGCCTCACTCCACACTCACAGTAGTAGGAGTTCTGTCCATCCCCTGGCTGTTTGCAGTCTGCCCAGTTGTTGCACGGGTTGTAGTTCTGACAGATATCAAGGCATTCTGGTCCAGTTGTGCCTGTGAAAACGTATTGCAAGTTACAACAAATATTTAAATTAGTCACCTAGATATAATCCTACTACAACACACTTTAGAGTGCCAGTTTTGTACACACCTAAAGGAGACTGCTGATTATTTGTAGAAGAAATCATGGCCTTTTTAGTATGATAACAAACTAATTATTAGCCAGGTTTCAAGAAATTTCTTACTATTTTCTTCAGGCTCACCAGGTCAATAGAAAAACTAATAATAATGATGATGATAATAATAATAATAATAATATAATAATAATAATAATAATAATAATAATAATAATAATAATAATAATAATAATAATAATAAATCAAAGTTCCTGATTACCAATTGTTAATCAACTAAACTGTTGACTGTGTCTCTAACTTACACATTTAAAAAGGGTAAATTAAACAACTCAAGGCTGACACTACTCTAGGGATATGAAATACAAAGAATTACTTGAAGCCACATTCTTATAAATTGGAGTGACCATTTCTCTTCTCCACTATCTCATCATTCATCAACACACACAGCAAAGTTATGTTCCCATTTTAAGACTCAGAATGAGTTCTTTTTACAATCCTTGACATTTATCTTTGATTATGAGTATTTTTTTGTTTCTCTGTCTTGGAAACTTGTGGTCCCATAAATATGGTTTTGTGTTACCATTTTCACTGGCTTGAATCCATAAAATGCAGTAACACTATATTTCTTATTCTTCTCATTCATACTCAAACCTGCACCTCTCTAATAAAAGCATTAATCAGTTTTGGGTTCATGACATTTCTGTGGTTTTGGACGGAATGAAGTTGGTTGACACTGTATGTATATGTTTATATTCATTACCCCGGGACGGTTAACCCGGTCAACAAATGCCCGCAGAAGTCGGATGTGTCGGCCTAACAGCGCAAGAACGCAGCTCTGCTGTAAACAGGCACAACGCAATCACGTCCGGTAAAAAACTCCAGATGAACGCCGAAGAAGAAGAAGAAGATATTCATTACTGTGGGTTGGGCAGACTATAGAAGTGACTGGCCATCATGGGGCCATTGTCACACAGATAAAAATCCCACTTTATATCTTGAACCAGTGATATAGATATCTAAACATTATGACTTGATGTTACCTTGAAAGTTGATGATGAGCATAATTTTTCATATGGTCAGGTTAGTATTTTGTCCCATAAAAATATTTTCACAAATGTTTTTGTTTCATAAGTTGTGTTTAAATCATTTTAATGTAGACATCTGGCCAGCTGTGCTAGTTGATCTGATTATTCATTACCTGGTATGTTGCAGTGAACTGGTGTCCACTGAACTATGTTTGGTCAAGTTTTCAAGGGAGTGAGTTATATCATTCAGTCCTCTGGCTCTAGTTTTTTACAGGACAGTTATTTATGAGAATACATAATTCAAAGTTACTATTTGCCGCTTCAAGGTTTTGTGGTTATGAATGTTGCTCATTTCAAAGCTTCTGCTTCAGCACTGAAGTTAATTTAAAAATTAGCCTGCAGAACAGGCACAATATTTAGTTTTAGTTTAATATGAACATTATAACCACCATTTTCAGCCACATTAACGGCTGAGCCTTCAGTGTGCATGTGTCCAATATGTTTCAGGAAATTTTTGATTAATATATTTAATATATGCCCTTGATAAAAAATTTTAATATTTCCTTCACAAACCATTGCAAACATCATAAAAAAAAAAAAAAGGAAATAATTGACTCAAATTATAGCAATAAATGAAAACTACAGAAACAAAACCACTAATCCCACACAAGCACAGGAAGACTCTCATGTCCTTTAAGAGCTGTAATCTCCACCAACATTGATACCCTTATCCTTTATCTGTATCAGTTATATGAAACCTGTATGTAGTACAGAAATATGTGATCTGCTGACTCAACCACATTCATACCTCACTTTCAGTCTCTGCTTCACCTGCAAAATCATTGCCACTAAGGAGTTTTTAGTGGACCAAACCAGTGAAAATTCCTCAGGGTTAAGTTAGGACTGCAAAGGTGGATGCTGAGGTTGTCATTATAATTATTCAACTTTCTCCTGGAAAATCAAGCTGCATTTAGTCTGGCCTTGTGAAGATGAAGCAGTACTCCTATAATCAGTAGACCTGGGCAGTTTCCTCAACAGAACTTCACAGTAGCATTAACATTCTTGCCTTTCTTCTGGAAACATGCCAAAATCACTCTTTGATAATCCCAAAACAATGTAGACATAACCATCTCTGCTGGTGGTAAAACCTTGAGTTTCTTGATTGATGGTGAATAAGGATGTTTCTATTGCACTGACGTATACTTTGACTTAGTGATGCACCCATAATTTATTCCCAGTAACAATTCTGTTCCTTCATCCATATAGTGAAAGCGATGTTCCAAGAACTGGCCCATTCAGTTCATTTTGTCTTCCTCAGTAAGTTGATTGGGCACTTACCCAAGTAGGGTCAACATTTCTATCTGTTTTGTGCATGCAGCACACCAAGCAATGTGCTAGCTAAGCTAATACTAAAAGCTGCATGATGCTGCCACTGCATGACATCTTTAGAACTACCATTTTCAGCTTCCGATTTATAATTTGTAACTTATTGACTTTTCTTTAAATCACTTTTCAACAGAAATAGAAATGTCAAGAACAATAAGAATCAAATAGACGAAACGACAGAGATGAGAATGGTTGAATTCTTGTTATCGCCTCCCCCCTCCTGCACAAGTCAGCAAATGGTCAGATGACCTCCTCAGAATTTCAATGAGTGTGTAAAGTAAAGTAAAGTAAAGTAAAGTGAAGTAAAGTAAAGTAAAGTGAAGTGAAGTGAAATGAAGTGAAGTGAAGTAAAGTAAAGGATCCTATTACATGCCTTAGGCACACTGGGCTTTTGATGATAGACATATTGTTGTTGACCACTCAGCACTCAGTTGATGTGTGGTCAATATTTGTGTAGACCACTCAGCACTCAGTTGATGTGTGGTCAATATTTGTGTAGACCACTCAGCGGATGTGTGGTCAATATTTGTGTAGACCACTCAGCACTCAGTTGATGTGTGGTCAATATTTGTGTAGACCACTCAGCACTCAGTTGATGTGTGGTCAATATTTGTGTAGACCACTCAGCACTCAGTTGATGTGTGGTCAATATTTGTGTAGACCACTCAGCACTCAGTTGATGTGTGTCAACTGAGTGTCAACTTTAAAAAACTTCTACGACTCACTGAAAGCGGTCTATGGTCCTTCATCACCAGGCATAGTTCCCCTCCTCAGTGCAGACGGGGGAACATTGGTCACAGATAAGAAAGAAATCCTCCAACGCTGGGCAGAGCATTTCAGCAAAATCTTAAATGCAACTTCCTTCTTCGATGATGAAACCATCAACTGCCTTCCTCAAGTTCCCACCAATGAGACACTTGATGACCTGCCAACCATAGTGGAAGTAAACAAAGCCATCCAGCAACTCTCCAGCGGCAAGGCACCTGGTCCTGACTCCATCCCAGCAGAGATATACAAGGCAGGTGGGCCGGTCCTAACAGAGCAGCTTCACCAAGTCTTCACAAACATATGGATGAACGAGACCATGCCACAAGATTTTAAGGACGCGTCAATAGTCCACCTTTACAAACGTAAAGGAAACCGCCAATCCTGTGACAACCACCGAGGCATCTCCTTGCTTTCAATTGCAGGGAAGATACTCGCCAGAATTCTTCTCAATCGCCTCACAGCCCATCTCGATCAAGGTCTTCTTCCTGAGAGTCAATGTGGCTTCAGAAAAGAACGTGGAACTGTTGACATGATTTTCGCTGCAAGGCAGCTGCAAGAGAAATGTCAGGAACAGAACTGCAAAATGTTCTCCACTTTCATTGACCTTACCAAGGCTTTTGATACAGTCAGCAGAGAAGGACTGTGGAAGATTATGGCAAAATATGGCTGTCCACGAAAGTTTGTCCAAATAGTGCGGCTATTCCATTACGGCATGCAGGCAAGAGTACAGGAAAATGGTGAACTGTCTGAACCCTTTCCTGTCACCAATGGAGTGAAGCAAGGATGTGTCCTGGCACCAACACTGTTCAGCCTCATGTTTTCAGCCATGTTGATGAATGCCTTCGAGAACGACGACATTGGAATAGACATCAACTACCGTATGGATGGAAAGTTATTCAATCTCAAAAGGTTGAAAGCTAAAACCAAAATTAACAGCGGCACCGTCAGAGAGCTCCTGTTTGCTGATGATTGCGCTCTATACGCCAACTCAGAGGCGGACATGCAACATAATGTTTCAGCTTTTTCACATGCCTGTGCCAACTTTGGGCTCAATATCAACTTGGAGAAGACTGTAGTTATGTACCAGCCAGCTCCAGGGAATAATCACACTGTGCCGAATATCAAAGTGAATGGTCATAGACTAAGTGTTGTGGACAAATTCACCTATCTTGGCAGCACCGTGTCACAAGCTGCCACAATCGATGACGAAGTGAATGCAAGAATCTCCAAGGCCAGTGCAGCCTTTGGCAGACTGTACAAGAATGTATGGGACAGAACTGGAATAAGCCTGCAAACAAAGCTAAAAGTCTACAAAGCAGTTGTATTATCCACACTGCTATATGCTTGTGAAACCTGGACTGTTTATCAGCGACACGCTAGGAAATTAAACCACTTCCACACAGTCTGCATAAGGAAGCTCCTGAAGATTAAATGGCAAGACAAGATTCCAGACACTGAAGTCTTAGAAAGAGCATCCATGCCCAGTATCCACACTCTACTGATGAAGAATAAGATTCGCTGGGCTGGTCACTTGACTCGCATGCCAGATCACAGGCTCCCTAAACGAATTTTCTACAGCGAACTGCGTTGTGGTAAACGCTCCCAAGGTGGCCAGAGGAAACGTTTTAAAGACACTCTGAAAATTTCACTGAATGCTTTTGGAATTCATCATGACACCTGGGAGGCTGCAGCCAGAGACCGAAATGCGTGGCGTACATCATTGCACAAAGGTGCAGTCATATGTGAGGCAACCAGGACTGCAAGAGCTGTGAAGAAAAGGCAGGACAGAAAAATCACTGCAGGAAATCCTCCTCCAGAGACGTCAAGCATTCTTTGTCCACATTGTCAAAGAACATTTCAAGCCAAAATAGGCCTTATCAGCCATCTTAGAACCCACGGCTCGACACCTTCAACCCCACTGGATGAAATGAATGGTCATCATCATTCTTGATGGACAAACAACATAACAGACCACTCAGCACTCAGTTGATGTGTGGTCAATATTTGTGTAGACCACTCAGCGGATGTGTGGTCAATATTTGTGTAGACCACTCAGCACTCAGTTGATGTGTGGTCAATATTTGTGTAGATCACTCAGCACTTAGCGGATGTGTGGTTAATATTTGTGTAGACCACTCAGCGGATGTGTGGTCAATATTTGTGTAGACCACTCAGCACTCAGTGGATGTGTGGTCAATATTTGTGTAGACCACTCAGCACTCTGTGGATGTGTGGTCAATATTTGTGTAGATCACTCAGCACTTAGCGGATGTGTGGTCAATATTTGTGTAGACCACTCAGCGGATGTGTGGTCAATATTTGTGTAGACCACTCAGCACTCAGTGGATGTGTAGTCAATATTTGTGTAGACCACTCAGCGGATGTGTGGTCAATATTTGTGTAGACCACTCAGCACTCAGTTGATGTGTGGTCAATATTTGTGTAGACCACTAATTGGATGTGTGGTCAATATTTGTGTAGACCACTAATTGGATGTGTGGTCAATATTTGTGTAGACCACTCAGCACTCTGTGGATGTGTAGTCAATATTTGTGTAGATCACTCAACACTTAGCGGATGTGTGGTCAATATTTGTGTAGACCACTCAGCAGATGTGTGGTCAACATTACACCAGCCACCTTCACTTTCCAAGGCAGTTCCTGGAACCCATTTTAAGCTGGGTCAACTTGGTAGCCCAGGTCAATGAAAAAACTCCGCTTAATGCAAATTTTAACCTTTGGCCACCGAGCTGGTAGGTCAGTGTCTACTTATAATGCTCCCATGAGTACGCAGCAACTGATAACTCGTTGTGTCTCTACCAGTCAGGTCTTAGTCAGATATGACTGAGCTACCGTATGATAGCACATGGTACTACCTGCTTTCTGTTAGCAATGAATGTTGGGCGGTGCTTACCAAACCCAATACATCATGTTGTGCCAACGGCTTTGGGCGGAGGAGCTCAAATGGGAGGGTACAAGCCTTATCCTAGTGCGAGGAAATGCAACCTAAAGACAATGGCATGGCAGGGCAGACCAGGCCCTAAGCCTTGGTTGGCAGTTGGTCTAGGATCGAAGCTCCAACAGGCGGAGAGTTAGAGCACTGCTTTGCTGATGTGGCAGCTTCTGCAACTTGTTTTGTTCCAGATGTATTGGTGTTACCTTTCCTCTGGAGTGAACTAGGCAGGTCGAGAGAGGGATCATGCTGCATGGGCAGCACATGGTCTCTATACTTCAGCTCAGGTCTTATGCTACGGAGAGGTATAACTCCATCCCTGTTCTTAACCATTCTCAAAATCAAAGCGCGAGGTAGCAGTTACGGGTTATAACTGTTTATTGCCTTTATCGACCTCACAAAGGCATTTGATTTGGTCAGTCATGATGGTCTGTTCAAGGCACTAAAGAAGATTGGCTGTCCATCAACTCTTCTGTCCATTGTGGAATCGTTCCACACAAGCATGAAGGGTATAATCAAGTTTGATGGTGCAACTTCTGAAGAGATCGAAATCAAGAGTGGAGTTAAGCAAGGCTGTGTACTTGCTCCTACCCTCTTTGGAATATACTTTTCACTTCCACTGAAATATGCCTTTAGTGATTAGGATGATGGTATATACATTCACTCACGCTCAGATGGCAGCCTCTACAATGCTTAGAGATTGAAGGCCAAGACCAAAATTAGGAGGGTACTGATCAGAGAGCTGCTGTTTGCAGATGATGCTGCAATTACGACCCGCGTTGAGGAAGAATTACGTCTACTATCTGCAATCTCCAATGCTTGTTCTGAATTTGGTTTAACAATTTGCAAACAGAAGACACAGATTATGTCACAAGGTGCACATGGGGTACCATTAATCTTTATTGATGACGCTGGACTGGAGATAGTAGACCATTTGACATATTTAAGATCAGAGGTAAATAGCATTTTATCCCTAGATCAGGAAATCAACATCGGGATTGGTAAAGCAGCAACAACAATGAACAGGATAATAAAGAGTCTGGGAGAACAAGAAGCTTTCTTCCAAACCAAAAAATCCTTGTCTATCAAGCCTGTGTCCTTAGCACTCTTCTTTATGGCAGTGAAGACTGGTCAACTTACTCACACCAAGAGAAATGTTTAAACAGCTTTCATATGTGGTGTCTTCAAAGAATACTTGATACAAGTGGCAAGACAAAATCACAAATATTGAAGTATTGGAAAGATCAGGTTGTATGACGGTTTGCTCCATGCTCAGTCTTTGTAGACTTAGATGGATAGGACACGTTAGGAGGATGGATGATCGTAGAATACTAAAGGACATTTTTGGTGAATTACAGATGGGTAAGAGATCTCGGGGTTGGCCTCTACTACCATACTAAGATTGTGTAAGTGGGACATGACTGATACAGGCAAGGAGGTCACACATTGAGCGTGTGAGACGTAAGATAGTGTGTGATGGTGGAAATGACCATGTGTTTACATGCATCTATTGTGGAGGAACATTTACGACGAGAAGTGGTCGGATAAATCACATTTGCTACCACAATGGGTTGTAGTTTTTATACCTTTTTTGAAGCACAATGTAACAAACTATCGTCTGTCAGGAAGGCAAGGTGCCAATGAGGTGTGTCTCTAAAAAGTTTTCAAAATCTTGCAACTCCCTACATGATCCCAATGTCCCTCATCCTGAGCATGGCCAGTTTCTCACCAATTTAATTGAAAACAGCAGTTTAATGGCAATAAATAGGCTTTTAAAAAAAGTGGAGTCAAAGAGCAAATAGACATTACACAAATACTATAATGCCAGTTTGCCCACTGCCAGTGACAAATGTGACATAACTGATTTGAAATCTAAAAATGTGATTTTCACAATTATTGATGACAAATGTAAACTATAGAATAGCAACCATGATTGGCTTTCTTTCTCTATGTATTTGTGTGTGTGCACACACTCACACACGTGAGTGTGTGCATATGCATGTGTTTGGGGTGACATGGTAAAAAACATTCATGTCAGTGTCTAATCTGACTAACCAAGTATGACATTAGCACTCTGACTAACCAAGTATGACATCAGCACTCTGACTAACCAAGTATGACATCAGCACTCTGAGTAACCAAGTATGACATTAGCACTCTGACTAACCAAGTATGACATCAGCACTCTGACTAACCAAGTATGACATCAGCACTCTGACTAACCAAGTATGACATTAGCACTCTGACTAACCAAGTATGACATCAGCACTCTGACTAACCAAGTATGACATCAGCACTCTGACTAACCAAGTATGACATCAGCACTCTGACTAACCAAGTATGACATTAGCAATCTGACTAACCAAGTATGACATCAGCACTCTGAGTAACCAAGTATGACATCAGCACTCTGACTAACCAAGTATGACATTAGCACTCTGACTAACCAAGTATGACATCAGCACTCTGACTAACCAAGTATGACATTAGCAATCTGACTAACCAAGTATGACATTAGCAATCTGACTAACCAAGTATGACATTAGCAATCTGACTAACCAAGTATGACATTAGCAATCCTCTGTGAACTACAAGGACTCTGAAGATAGTTTGAGAAAGAAGAAAATGAGGTTTATAAAATGCAACTGACCTAACTAAGAATATTATGCTCAAGTGTCTTACCTGGAGGACATTTGCAAGTGTGATTGTTCCATTCATCTCTACACTGTCCAACTCCACATGGATTTGGCTGGCACGTATTTGAGCCGCCACAACCACTCTCAACGTTTGTCTCTGACGGGATAAGCAGGAGTGACTGTGCACTGTTGCCCACACGAATATCCTATTAAACAAACAGAATATGCAGAAGCCATGCATAATTAGGTCTAATACGACTAAAGAACTATGACATGTTTACAGTAATAAGAAAGAGGTTACATCTGTGAACATCTACTACAAATGATCATATAGAGCATTATATGTGCTACATCAGTGAATACAGAATTTAGTACCATTAACATTCTTCACACCAGCTCTCAAATGTCTGACACACGAAATTAAGCACTTCTTCAGTAACTTTCCTACATCTACTGAATACATTTTCACTCAATTTTAATTGTCTTCAATAAACCATACAGAGACAACAGCTGAAAAATAACACGTGAGTGGGACTAAAGAGTGGAACAAGACAGACAACTGGAATGGGATGATCAGGTACCTTCATGAAAAGTTCATAGGTTTAAATACTTCTGATGATGAGCCTGCACACTGTAATGTATCAGCCTGGGAAAAAAACAGCCTTAAACTCAGATCTCACAGATCCTGTCAGTTGACACCAGTAATGGAAAAAAATTTTCCACTCATCTTTAATTCTATGAAATATTCAGGCTTAAGAAACATAAGATTCAGACTGGAACTAAGCTACATGTTCATAGCAAAGACATGTTTGATGTGCATCCAACAAGAATGAGATCGAGGTAGCTAGTAAACATACACTTGAATATCTGCTGAGAGAGATGGAGCACTTATAGGCATGTCCTGAGTTGCATGACATCGCTACAGTTAACCAATAACAAATATTCCTTATAATGAATGCTCATATATGCTTCTTTTACAGCTAAAGTAGAAGTCCCAGAAGGTTTGAAAAGCTGTCCAATAGGGGAAATGATAACAAAATCATATTACTTTTACAAGCACCAAATACACAAAACTTGTAAAACACAAATACATTGCCAGATTTCTTTAGTATGTTCTGACTAAATCATAAGATGTACAACCACACATGAGATGCTGACTGGTAGACATGAAGAAAAGGCAATAAACACATGATGCATTGCCTGGGGCAGAAGGACTTAAGCAACATGGCACAAAAGAAACTTACTTTAACACATCCAGTGAAGTTATTTTCCATTTTATTGCCATTTCTTGATGCTCCAACATATACCACTGTGATGACCTTCCCCACAACCGAGGTAGAAGTATTGAATGTCTGAAAAATAATAGATACATACATGCATTCTGCAAGCTTGAGCCTGTGTGCACATGCATTTATCCATATATGTATAAAGATTACTTAATAAGATCATACTGGATAAGATCCTTCTGAATGAATGTCTGGCACATAACGAGGTACAGTTCTTTCTTAAAAGATGTGTAGAAGACAACTGAGAGCAAGATTTGCAAGATGATAACATTACATGTGGGGAGATGGATTGGAAGAAGCCTGTCTGAGAGCACCCTGAAGACAAAGGACATGGGGTGTCTGAGAAACATTACAACTGACTTTCAATGTGCATGGGCGCATGTACACAACCATGCACCTACACAGTGCCATCTTCACACTGAAGGTGGACTGTGATGAGTAACTGGTGTAACAGTGAGGGAATTAGGTTAGGAGTAAAGAGTTAAGGAATGCGCAGCATTCCTTGACTAGGGGGAAAACCATAGTGAACGTGTGTGCACGAATGAAGAAGGGTATCTAGGAAAACAGACACGTGACTTGGGGGCCAGCGAGAAGAGATGTCAACACCAAGAAGTGAGTCTCCCCTTGTTCTCTTCCCCTCAATCTTGTCAATTGTCACCAAGTTCTCCAATTTATTTCTTCTCATAAGGTGACCAAAATTTTTTGACTATGTCTAATTTCTCTAATCAGTTTACGGTTTTCATTTGTTTATTGTAGGACTTGGTCATTGGTTTTTCTGTCTGTCCATGGTATTCTTTCCATTTTCCTCACAAACCATATCTCTACAGCCATCAGATGCTTTTCAGGCCGTTTGCTAATTGTCCATGCTTCATATCCATACAAAAAGCACAGGTTCTATGAAGCACATCAACTCTTTTTCTCGGTGCAATTGACATCTTTTTATTGGTCAGTGTGTTTTCCATCTTGCATAACACTGCCTTCACCATGACGATTCTTGTCCTAATGTCTTTATGGTATCTCCCATCAGATGTTATGACTGTTTCAAGATAATTGTACCGATTCACTTGTTTAAGAATATTCCCAATTACTTATATATTACATTGTGGTATTTCCTTCTTCCTAGTGACGACCATAATCTGTGTCTTCTTACAATTTAATTCTAACCCTAGTTGTTCACTGTGTGCAACAACCACATCTACTATACGCTGCAGATCCTGCTCATTGGCTGCAATTAATACTGTATCATCTGCATATCTAATGTTATTAATGTTTCATCCTCCAATTATGATTCCTTTCATATCTTCTACATCTCTGAAAATATGTTCACTGTACCAGGAAAAGAGATCTGGAGACATTACACATCCCTGTCTCACACCTCTTTTACTAGGCTGATACTGGCCTACTTCATTATCAATCCTTATGGCAGCTTGCTGTTTCCAATATATGTTTTTTTTTTTTTTTTTTACAAATGTAAGGTCTTTCCCGTCACTTTTTAGATCTGCAAGCATCTTTATCATGTTAACATGTCTTACTTTTTACATGTATCTACCAATCATTAATTTCTCGTTAACATTTTGATTACCTCAGTTTTCCTACTGATCACATCTACTATTAAAAATTATATACTTTTTCAATGACAAAAATCTGGTAACTGACCCGACCATATTGACCATAGTCTAGAAACATGTCCAAGGTGTTCTGATACCATCGAATCTCAAAATAGTGCCACTTGCCATCATCAACTCGTATGCCATCCAGCAGCAGTACTGTACTCAAGTGACTGTATCGAATACTCCCATCAATGATCTGGAAAGTGAATACAGTAAATGACTTAAACATAAAGTGATATACTGATTATACTAAATGAATGAAATAATGCGTATAGTCTCTGCAATTTTGTATTCCTCTGGGTGAAATAACATTTCTAGTGAGAAGACTTACGTAAAATATTATCTTATAAATAAGAGACTGACTAGAGAAAATTGTTGCAGTTGGGAAGATTAAGGATATTAGAGATGGGTTGAAAAAAGACAGCAAATGTAGGATGGGTTTTCAGAGTGGCACAGAAGGCAATCAGTAGCTAAATTTATAAAACACACTGAAAATAGGTGGTTGTGGAGAAAATGGTCACATGTATTATTCAATATTCCACACGATGATTAACAAATATGATGAGAATACAAGACTCTGATCATATAAAGAAGAAAAAAATAAAGGCAGAGTTAAGATAAACAAAAGTACTCAAGGGGCCATAACAGAAAGTCCTATGCAGACAAACTTCTATATCTTGAATACATAATTTTTTTTTTAAAGTCCAAAGTAAATATCTAATGCAATGAGTAGAAAACAGTGACACTTTTTATTAAGTATAATGATGACTAGTGATATGTAGGGATTCTATTTATCCAAGACACTGATGAAGTTTATGTGTTTACAGAGTAGAAAGTATAGCGTGCAACATCAAATCAAATTTGTATACTTTGTCTTCTTGTTCGTTCGTCTGATATTGTCCGTTTTAGATGTAACTGCCTTGTGTCATTTTTACAGCAAATCTGCGATATTTGTCCTTTTCAGCTGACACATCCAATATCTTTGGAAGTTTATTATTGATTGTGCCAGCCTTCCCAGGTGTTTTGTAGGACCTTCTATTTTCTCACAATTTATTGTTCTCCTAGTCTCTCCATCTTCTACACACAAGGTTTGACGTGTCAAATGTTACACTTAAGACACTTGCATGAAATCTCTGTCATTCTCAGCAAATACAGGGCACATCTTGTGCTTGACACCAGCTTCACCATTTCATCCTACTGCTGCTGCTGCTTCTCCTCCGTAAGCATTCAGGTCATCAGTCATGCTATATCCGTAGCCCTGTTGTCAGGATGAAGACCAGTTTCCTCCAAACAATGAGAGGGAGCCCAATCATTTCCACTTAAGTTCTGCACTTTCTGACCATGTCTGATAGCATAAATCTCTGTAATTTGAAGGATGTGTTCGGGGTTCTAAACTCCAGTTCCACTGATGGCTATTTGTATGTATGGTAGATCTGATATGGTATAGATTGCTAAACAGTCCACAGTAGCCAGTTCACAGACAAAAGAATGAGTCATGGCTGCTGACTCAATATTTTTCTCCTAATGAAAGATGCATTGTTTGCAGATGATGTTTTTTTTTTCTACCTGATATGATAGTGGGTAGCTAAACTTTCTAATTTTGTCACCAATCGTAGACAATGGATCAGCTCTTTCAACCCATAACTCCACATTGGGAAGGCAGACATTGGAGGGCTATGGTATGGCTTCTGATGAGTTCTAATTTTATTTCACACAGTAGGTGTTCATTTCCCGTGATTCCACTACCATTCAGAAGAGGTTTGTAGTCAGTGAAGAACATTATCTTCCTCTGATGCTGTGTAGATTATCCATGAATGCTGGAGTGCAACAGATGACACTATAAACACAGCATGACTTGCCACTGTAAAGAAATGAGTTGTGTTCTGCATCTGACAAGGTAGAAATAAATTGCATATAAACATAAAATGTATAACATTTTGTTTGTATTTCATGATGACTGAGTAAATAACATGTGAAAATCAAAATCAGCATGATTAGCTATAGAGTTTTTTTTTTATCATTTTAAGCACAACGACTGAAGCAATTTAAAAAAAAAGAAATATAGCAAAAATCTCACGGTCATAGGTACAGATGATTTACCTGGATCATGACTTCTCCAGCATTGAGCAATATTTGCATGAGTACACCTCTGGGCGACCTAGTTCTGAAAGCTATTCCATTGAACCAGGGGTAGCGAATCACAGGCTGTGGAGGGCTGTTGTAAGACAGATACCCACTGCCACTAATCTGTCTCGACCTTTCAATGGCTGAAAGCACAAAGAAACAAAATATTAAAGGCAATTCAAATAATAATAGTTTCAAATTTATTCAGTTAAGCATTACATATTTAAAAGTATTGTACTGAACATACTTCTAGCCACAATCAAGGTTATGAATGTTAGCTCCCATCTTTATAGCTTATAACCCAAACACTTCTATAAATAATATGGCAGCTGTGATGTTAAAACTTTTCACAGCCACACAATTTTCTCAGTTCATAAAATGTAAATATGGTAGAATTTTTATATTAACATTAAAGCATGCCACAATTACTAATATTACAAAGCTAAACAGATTAAATGGCAATACCATGCTAAATTACTGCAATCTGGCAGAAGGACAAAGAAAGCCACATACTACATAAAATCAAGATAAGGATAATAGTGACAAAGTGGTAAATGATTGAACTATATAAAATGAATGTGCTTGTGGATTGATGACTGAAGTTACATTTAGAAAAGACAAAAGAAAGTCTGGACACAGAAACTGTACACTTGGTGTACAGGCCAAAGATGTTCTTTGACTGCTATAGTTTTCTAGACATCTACAAACATGGTAGTCTGCCATCTCTTTCTTTCTTGGCAATGACCTTACTGGTTGTTTACCATAGTCATTGTCTCCATAAAGATATCTTCTTCTCACTGTCATGAACTTGAGATCATAACCAATAACATCTATTTCTACTCCCAAGCTCAATCCACGACCTGCTTGCATGGTTTAACGTTGGCCTGGTGGGGGAAACTCAAGTTACTCCCCCTTGGCCAAGGTATTGAAGAAAACTGGTTATCAAGACACACACAAATGAAGAAAATGAAGTATTTCTGACATGTAAGAAACATGAAGGTCTGGAAAAGATAACTGTGGAGGGAGGTGTACCAGGGAAGTTGGAGACCATTACGTAGAAGAATTATGACATGATAGACAATTTACACATGGTAGCAACAGAGACAGGACATCTGGCTAATGATAGAGAGACATTTTGACTGTTATAGAGGAAAACTTCTGCACAAGACAAGCCACTGGATGATGATGTTGATAATAGGCTAGTATAGTCTGCACATACGCATCAAACTGTACCACAGATATTATAGTCTGCACATATGTATCAAACTGTACCACAGATATTATAGTCTGCACATATGCATCAAACTGTACCACAGATATTATAGTCTGCACAATTATAGTCTGCACAAACGCATCAAACTGTACCACAAATATTACAGTCTGCACATATGCATCAAACCGTACCACAGATATTAGTCTGCACATATGCATCAAACTGTACCATAGATATTATAGTCTGCACATATGCATCAAACTGTACCACAGATATTATAGTCTGCACATATGCATCAAACTGTACCACAGATATTACACACTGCAAACAATTTCAAGGACAATGTTTTATATCTTTACTTTGGCTACAGTCCTTCCCTCCAGTAAGCTCTGGACAGTCACATAGGAAAGTATTCCACCCTTCTCTGCATTTCCCTGTAGAGAATAAACAGTGGATTAGAAAACTAATTTTATGCATATAGTATTTTTTTAAATCATACTATTTTAGAGTAAAGTGTAAAAAGAGAATAGTGCTACATGAAAACACGACTCAGATTAAAAACCATCTTCATATTTTATGCTAGCATCAGTTGTTACGATTTTAACATTCAGTGCCAAGCAAAAACTAGATTTGGACCAAACAAATATGGATGGCGGAAAATGGGAAGTAGGGGTGTGTCACAGTTATGACTTTAAAATTGTTAATATGGTAGCAGACATGTTGTATTATAACGCAATGGCAACATTTAGGCAATATATAAGCCCATGGCAGATGCAGAAAGTTGCTTAAGATGATTAATTATCCCATGGCACTTAATTAGTTAACAAATCTGATCTCTGTAGAGAAAGCAATGCTATAATGCAACATCATCATCATGATCAACATCAAGTTGTTCAGCCCTAGGGCTGATGCTCAAGCTTCCAAACCATAGTCCACCATTGGTGTTTGTCACCAGATGATTAACTGCCCATCCTAAAGAACAACACAATTGTAAAGTATTGTTCATATAATATTTTTTTTAAAGCTTGTTACATATCCTTTCCAGGGTGTCGCAGTTGACCCCATAATTTTTTGGCTGTCTGTGATTGGCAAGTTTATGTTCAGTACTTTGCCATTGCTTTCTGAATGACTGGCACTCATACCATTGTATGATTGATTGATTGATTGATTGATGTAGGAACCGACATCACAGCATTCAGGACATTCCCATAAGCGCTCCGTCCCCATCCTCAGCAGCCAGCGAAGAGTTCCAACACTAATAGTACCATTGTATGAAAATCAACACAAGGTGGTCTGCTTCCAAACTGCTCGCAACTGTGTCTCAAACTGGAATCCAGGATTAAAAAAGCATTTGTAACCCCTTCGCCACAGAGCCGGCTATAATATACAGAAGTTAGATACATTTCCTTTACAGGATGTGGCAGTCAACCCCAGCATTATTTGTCTGTTTGTGATCTCTTGGCAAGTTTACATTCAGTAGTTTGCTATTGCTTTCTGGATGACTGGCACCCATTTCATTTTATAAAAAAACCAACCCAAGGTGGTCTGCTGCCAAATCGCCCTGCAGCTGTGTTTGGAATGCGCTATGAGGGATTACGAACTGCGTCCGTCACCCCTTCACCAAAATAAATGGGAAGTATAATAGAGGTTTCAGTGTCCAGCTCTAGTTCAGAAGTAACTCAGCACAGGACAGAAGTTTTACAAACAATGGTCTCTAGTGATACAGCATGTCCTTTTGTTCCCTTGGGTAATGAGGATTAGATATCTAGTCTTCCAGGATAAAGGCAAAATATACAGAGTGCAAGTTGCTCACAATAAAAATCCCATGACATCAGGAAATCACAAATAGTTTGTCGTTAAGCCCTGGTAAAACTGTTACTGATAAAATCGCTCATGAGTAGAGTAAGACAATTTCTTTGAGGAAGTAAACCGTACACAAATGTACGCTGAAGTCAGATGCACTGATATCTGAGGTAGAGACATATAAACTTGGTGTGATCTGTTCCCCTGATTAGAAGCAAGAAGAAGACAATATAAAATACTGCATGCTTCATACATCATCATACAAGATAATGTGATGATAAATAAAAGAAGAATTTATCAGTGCCCTACCAGTGCTTCAAGCTAGAAACCATATTTAATAATGTCATCGTTTCACGTGTATGTAGGATGCTTCTGCCTTTCATCACCCAATGAAACAAGGGCTTTCAACCAACTCACTCCAGGCCTTTGTTTACTTGTTAATGATTGGCTGAGTTTTGTAGTTTTCTATACGATGAGGTAGCCAATCTCACACCAACTGCCATTAGTGGCCTCTTACAACATGCATTGTAGGTCACAGTCTGACTATTCTTTGGTTCCCTCATTGGCCCCGGTAACAAATAGGCACTCATGTGCATGCTCTTAATTTAGGAGTCCAGATTCTTATATCCATGTTTGATTTACAGTTGTCAAAATTTTAACCACTTCATTCTGGTATGTTTTAGTCTCATCATCATCAAGTGCCATGCCGACAAGCTTGGGCAGTCATAGTTTGACATCTCACACAGTCTCGAATCAGATCTGTGTTCTTGTCCCGACATGCTATGTTGCCAAACCATCAAGGTATTTATCCCTTTGTCTTCCCCTGCTATCTTCCCATCAAGCTTGGCAGTTGTCACTAAATTTTCATGTCCATTTCTTCTCATAACATGTCCAAAAAATCTTGACTGTTTATGTATTTCTCCAATCAGTCTCACAGTTTTAGTCTACAGTTAGTAATATAAATAACAGTATTATCACGATGAAGAGAAATAGTTTTATGATGCAGATAAACAACAAATATAAATGTCATACCTCCAAGTTTACAAGGCGATGACTGACACCGGAGCTCTTTGGGTGGACATCCTATACCAGTCATGTAATCCGCTATAGAGGCACCCAAGTCAATGAGCTGATGATCAAACTGTACGTCAGATATGCAGCCTGCAAAGTCATGGGTACTCACATGACCACTGCTAGGTAGCACAGGCAAGCCAGCGATTTGCAGTGGGCCAGTCAAATCTAGAAGGCGGTTGCAATCTTTAATTGGATTGTTACATCTGGGGATAAGAAACAATTAGGATTTAACAAAGCTGTTAAAAATAACAAAAGAAACTGAATATGATCAACTGTATAATTAACAGTCTGAATATTCCACATCATCAACTCAAACAGATAGTAAAGTAAAGCATTTTGCAGCTGATATAGTGCAGTAATTAATATGCTTGCATGCCAGCTCAGCAGTCTGAATCTCAATCACAGGTCGATTTTAAAAATTGACTTCTGTTCCCATGCTTATCCAGCCCAAAATGATTAACAGAGTATATCCTGTTAAGAAAAGGCAGCAAGCGTGATACTGATTACATCACCCATTGAACGGTCTATTTAGTTTAGTTTAGTCGATGGATCAACATCACAGCACACGGGTGTAACCCCTAAGTGCTCCGTTCTACTCCTAACTCAAGCCTGGATCCGGAGAATCTCAGCTCAGTGCGTGAACTCTGTAGCACCAGTGAGGATCCTAAAATACTTTGGGTAGATTTTTAACTCAAAATATTGCCAGGGCAGCGCTGTTAAGGCTACTCTTTTTCGATTTCCAACTGCCATGAGATTTTTTTACGTGCAGCAACAATACACACGGGCGTCTGATCTCACTACCCTGAGACCAGGGAAAATTTTGTTACTAGAAGTCCATGTTCTTTCTTCCTGATGCTAAATAACTTTAAAACGACAGTATTATCATGAGACTACACAAATGATGCTTTCATCGACAGCCTTAGCTGTCTTGTAACAAACCTCAGCTTCTGTAACCATCACTTTTTCATCTATTAAAAAGATGTTGGCTGTATCAGTCTTATAAATATAAACTATCTTGTGTTTTGTTTCGTTTAATATGATACAAATTCTGTGTTTCAACTTTGAAAAAGGTTGACTTTTGTGGACTTTGTAAACGATTAAGCATCAAATCATTGTTTCACTCTGATGTGCCAGTTGTAAAACCTGACTTCTGAACTTTTTCAAGGAAGGAAAGAGTAGTGGAAAAGGGGAATGGCCCAAATATCTCATAATACTTAGATTACCACATGTGACCCTATGCTGTGATGTCGGTTCCTAAATCAATCAATCAATCAATCTTATGTTTGTTATGACACAGTTGTTACCCTTTAATTACATTGATAGGACTACTTCACTTCTAGCAACAAAGACAATAGTAAAGAGGAAACATAGCATTAAACAACATACCAATGGCCATCTGACAAATCTGAGGTGCTAAAAATACTACTGCAAAATGATTACTTGCAGCTACAAGAAACATAATTATTATTCTTCAAACATTAGCTCACATGGGTGAATAACTATCTCCACAACCCTCATTTTCTAGTGTTTATTATTCTTGTGCCGGCTTCGTGGCTTAGAGGTTACGACTTTTCTCCGTAATCTCGTATACTCTCATCGGTAACGTGATGACGGTAAGAATCAGCAGTGGTTCGAATTGCATCTGTAACTTACGGGGTATGTGAGCCGGCCGCTCAGAAAGCAATGGCAAACTACTGAGCGTAATCTTGCCAAGAAATCAACATACAGCTGAAAGATGCTGGTGTTGACAGCGATGTCCTGTATAGGATATGCACCAAAAAAAAATATAATTCTTGTATTGATTGATATCTTTCCAAGCATTAATATTAAAATATTATTTACATAATCTATCCCACCATCTTACAGACTGCTACATTAAGTCCAGTTACTTTCTTATGACATGTCCAAATGAAATTGACTGTTTACTTGTAATATATTATATTATTATGATCATTATTACTTTTATTATTGGCACTGCTTCTGAACAGCTCCAATTTCAAACAAATTTCCATTATTTTTAGCTACTTAATGGATGAGAATGGATACAATGACAATACACATATTTCACTCACACGTCTAGAAGCTGCTGCTCAGCTCTGACTGCACAAGCATACTGTCCTAGCTTTGCTGCATACTTGATGGCGATCTCAGTGTCACAGTCCTCGCCCACAGTTATCGTAGCAACCTAAAGCACAACAATAATAATAATAATAATAATAATAATAATAATAATAATAATAATAATATTTGTGATGCTATCATAATAATAACAACACAGTCATTTATACAAGCGGGTTGAGTGTCATAGTTCATGTCATTCATTGATAGCCTGCATATAAAAGTTAATGTCAGTTAAAAATGAGTAAAATAAAAATATAAAAAGACAAAAGTGGGTTAAAAGACTAGGGGATCAGCTTCATTGCACTGGGTTTGATCCCAAACAGTTTGGTCTTTATCCACAGAGCAGCTAATCACTTGCCAAAATTGTTGCACAGAGCACAAATTCCATAGCTTTCGTGATGAGCCCCAATGGTCTCCAAAATAGTGAACTATAAACCGAATGATGGAGCTCGAAAACAAACCTATGACCTTCTGAGCTTGAGGCAGACAACTTAACCACTTTGTCATGGAGACCTTAATATGTTTTTGAAAAAAAGAGGAGAGGAGGAATAATGTGACTATTTAGTTAACCTGAAATGAGTGGTGACCTACAAGAATACTTGTCAGCGTAATTCTCTCAAGGTTCATGGCCAGTCTGGAAAAAGGTCAGCACTTACAAATGTTCTGCAAGCCTGCCTGAACACAAAAGGCATAGTGTTAAATTGAAGCAGTTGACTAAGGAGCACGCTGCGTTAGACTTGTGAAAGGAAAAGAATGATGACTGTTGTGTGCAACAAGTCATTCGTTTCTAGTGACAACAAGAGAAAGAAAGAGAGAAGTGCATTTCTGTCATTATTATTTGTAGTGAATGTCGGACAAGACCCATTAATTGATCCAATTACTGTGGCCAATATTATCTAGAAGCACTGTATCTGCAGGTCTAGAAGTGACCCACACATACAATTACTTGTTTGTTATATCAACAGCCGACCCATTTCCTACAATGACTTACACCAACTGATGAAGACAGGAAAGTGGAGCAGATAGGCAACCACACGTGTGTACTGAGTATGGTAGCTCTTGCAGCTAGAACTCCAGAGTGGCCGGGAGCCCAGCTTGGCTCAGCTATCTGAGGCTTTACCTGTGTGATCCAGGTGGGTCCATACCGAAACTCAGAATATATGTCACAGTCATTCTAAAGAGGCTAAGACACAAAAACAGCTTGTCACAAACATGATAAGGAGATCGTCATTTGTTGGCCACGTTATCAGAAGAAGAAAAAAACTAGAATATACTGTGACAACTGGACCGATTTGGGAAAAGATAGATAGAGGATGACAACGAGAGAGAATCCTTGACAGTGTTGTGTCATAACATGGAAGCGTGTCAGTACATGAACTGATTCATGCCACAGGAAGAATCTGGAGAAGCATGATCAACCATACGATTTGACATGGCACTTGATGATGATGACACAGCCATTTGCTTCAAAGCATTTTTTTAATTATTGTTGTCACTCTGTCTTTTACCTCATCTGATGAACATTGGAACTTTACCAGAGCTCCATAATATGGCCATCAAATGGTGATTTGAAAAAAAAAATGTATACTACTTCTGGAGCTGGCTCAGCCACACATAAAAATTGCATGTAGCTGACAGGATACTCAAAAATCTGCTAGTCAGAACAAGCTATGACCATTTATATTCATCAATAAAACACAAGTAAGCTTAAAAATAGATGAATATTACCCTAGAGATGTATTCCACTTTCACTGAAACCCACTCTCCTGTGCTGACACCCCCTTCCACATTTGTGTGAAGCCTGGTTGTCACATTGGAGCCAAGGCTGAATGAGAATCGAATCTGTGAGTTCAAGATCTCCAATGCAATAAAATCATGCTCCCCATTAAAACGACCATTATAGATTAGTAGACCGTTCTTTTCTTGAGTTGCAAACCTGGTAAAATAAGAACACAAAATTAAGACTGATAATACATGTGAACTCATAAGAAGGCTACAATTACAAAGACATAAAATTTGAGTGCACTAAGAAAGTATGGAGAAACCAACAGTGTATCTGTAATGAATAAGGAGACTTTGACATACACACTTCATGTACAAACAAAATGAAAATCACATTTAATTCTAAGAAAATTAATTGACATAACAGGTAAGCTTCCCACAGACAACATACAGATGCCAATACATAAAATGAATAACATCCCATGAACACAACAAAACTAAAGTGCTTTAACTCTGCCTGTTTACTCGTTTGATAAAACTCCAAGAATGGCAAATGGTGACCAGAATGACAGAAACAAAGGATATTGAAGACCCAGGGCAATAGAATGCATGGTGCAGGGGAGCTGGTGAAGGATCAAGAGATTTACTCCTGGGTTCTCACGGGAGTGACATTCCAAAAGGAACTTGATTATATGAATATGATGCAAAACATAAGCAAACGAATGAGGTTTCTGAAATGTGGGTCTTAACTATAATACTGGCATGGATTTCTTAAATGGAGAGAAGGACAAAACATAGAAGATCTAGAAAAATTTACAATCAAAAGAACACCACTGAAAGAAAGACATGATACTTTGGTCACATCACAGGACATAAAATACTGAAACCCTTAATGGAAGAAAGGGTTGAAGGCAACATGCTAGAAGGCTTCAAAGTTATAAACTAACAGACAATATCCCGACACAGACACAGCATGATAAAATGTACTCCAGACAAACTGCTGGATACAACCTGGCAGAATATACAGCTAGGACTTCAAACTGTTGGATACAGCCTGGCAGGATGTACAGCCAGGACTTCAAACTGTTGGATACAGCCTGGCAGGATGTACAGCCAGGACTTCAAACTGTTGGATACAGCCTGACAGAGTGTACAGCCTGGCAGAATGTACAGCTAGAACTTCAAACTGTTGGATACAGCTTGACAGAGTGTACAGCCTGGCAGAATGTACAGCTAGGACTTCAAATTGTTGGATACAGCCTGACAGAGTGTACAGCCTGGCAGAATGTACAGCTAGAACTTCAAACTGTTGGATACAGCTTGACAGAGTGTACAGCCTGGCAGAATGTACAGCTAGAACTTCAAACTGTTGGATACAGCCTGACAGAGTGTACAACCTGGCAGAATGTACAGCTAGGACTCCATGCAGAAACTGCTGGGGACTCAATACTGCCAACCTTCAATGAGATGATGCTAGTGTATGGGTGTGTGTGTGTGTGCGCGCGCGCGTGTGCGTGGGTGCGTGCTCGCACACACAAGTGTGTATAAAGTAACAGTCAGTATATTATTCTGAACTAAGGAAATAGATTAAATTTATAAGTTACATATTATAATGGGCGCTGGCTACAAAGAAGAGATTCGGCGGGAAAATGATATTTCATGTGACTGAAGGTGTAACACAAGACAAGATCAATTATCCATACATTACAAGTGACAAGAAATTTGCCACACAGCCGAAAACACTCCAGGGAATGATGAGACGCGCGCCAAGAGTTCACAACATTAATGTTCACATGGCAATTTCTACACACGCCGTTCAAATAGCTGGAGGTTTCTGTGCTAACATTATGTGCACTTAACATGAGGGAAAATTGTGTACATGAATATGCCCCCGAGACATTTATAATGGAGTGTCATATGTGGTTAGTTACAGGTTCTACAGCCAACGCTGGGCAAGTTTCGAGTTCAAATGTAACACCTTTGCTAATACTCTTATTTCGCGCTAATTCAATAAATTGATGTTCGCCCCGTACATTCTCAGTCGCGGTTCCATGCATTCTGAGCAAGGATTCACCCAAGTTAAGAGCATTATATTGATTGGTTTACTGGCGTGATGACGTCTTAACACGATCTTCGCGAGCTGCATGAGTCACGCCTCCAGTGATGCCTCAACAAAATGCAACCCTTTGTCAATTATCTTGTCTGTTGTTCAAATTTCTAAAAAAAAAAAATGTACAGAGAAACAAATAACATTAAATCTGTTGTGTAATATTCTTACTCACAACAATCGATGAGTCCACCTCTCCAAACTATCTTCTGTCACTTGTCCCGCGACTGTCATTTCCCCAGGTGTATTTCAAATTCACCTGTTCTAGTTGGATGACTCATCAACGAAATATAATCAATACATCCAACCCACCATGATAAAAGAAAAACCAAACAGATAGCTCTTTTTCGACGTGTATTCCCCACGGTCTCGCTGATCACGATATTAGCTCATCTACACTCAATTTAAGAAATGGGCTTTCCATTAGACATAAAACAAATCAAAACTCTACAGTGAACAAAAAGCAACTGTGAGGACATGTGGTGATACAATAGATTGGTTTGATATAGAACAGGGATTCAGACAGGGTCGCATTTAGTCTTCTGGTCTGTTCAACTTACATACTGAAAGCATCACGTGGAATTTTACAGACATATGGCATCAAGAATCAGAATCACTGCACTAGGGGCATTCCCAGATGTGCTTTCTTCGGTAGCCATTGAAAAGGTTCCATACTTACTGTACCTTGGCAGCCTGACTGATCTACGAGGCAATACAGGACACCAGGGGACACTGGTTGAAGACAGGCAGTTCTTGGGTGGTACAGGCAGAAGATACGATCAAACACGTCAATGTCTGTCAAACTGGTAGGATAATGCGGAAAGGGGAATAGTCTATGGTGCCGCCCAAAAAGGCAGCCTTACAAAGAGTGGCAGCGACAGTCACGGTGGACTGAGGGTGTCGGGAACGGACAGGGGACGATAAGTGACAACTCATGCCCAAGTGACATGAAAATACATGAGGATGGGTCAGTAAATGGGGTAAACAGAGTGGGTGCAACTCCATCAACAAGGTTAAGGGATGCTGTGAAAAAATATGAGTCCGGTTGGGGTATCAGACTTCCAGGCATGATAATGAGGGTAGATAATGTAATGGCGGCTTTCCGATGGCTGGCGTTTTTTACACAACGATATGTTGTGTTTGTGACAGGCACGCAAATATTGCTACGTAAAATACAAACGGGTATGTTTTTCGTGGAGTGGCTTGCATCGCTTGAAAACACAAAGGTCAAGAGCATATCATGGATGTTCTGCGCAGGTCAAGGATGGGCGAGGAAAATAAACAGGCTGATAGACTGGTTGTGCCGCTGCTTTGGGCGTCGTGCTAGATTATATTAGAGAATATATTGACACGGAAGAATACGATTGCACTGAAATCGGAAAAATAGAAATACACGAACTGTGATGTGTTGACGACACAGTCTTACTAGCAATGTCACAAATAGAAACTGCGAAACTAATGAAGTCTATGCAAGAGCAACGTGAAAAACAAAATGTACATCTCACTACAACAATAGCAAAAATAATGACAGCGGGATAAACAAATATGTCAACAGATTTATTTATCAATCTTGAGAAATTACAAAACGTGTTCAGCTACAATTATCTAAGTTCACTAACAACAGGTAATGGAAATGTGATAACATAAATTAAAACAAGAACACAAATTGTTCTGCAAACACTGAAGTAATTAAAGCTGCATGGACTGGAAGACAGAACAACAACAGTCAGGATTACAAGAGCAGGCATATCTCCCGTCGCAACACACGGACGGGCGTGAAACTTGGTCGGTGTCAGAACCAGACGAAAAGCGCATATACTACTTTGGATATATATGTTACAGAAGAGTGTGTTAAAATTATTTGGATGAAACAGCAAATAAGCAGATCTATTAAAGAAGAAATCAATATTGAAGAAGATTAGTTATTAAGACAAATTATGTTGAGAAAAATTGAATATTTTGGGCATGTTAAAAAGATATGAATCTCTGTAAAAGATAATTAGACAGGGCGGCGTACTAGAGAAGCGGAGAAGAGGAGGACTTCACGTACATGGTTTCAAGATGCGATAGGTAATTTATACATGACAGCAGCAGCGGAAAAAACATCTGGCTTATGAAGGAGGGTGATCTCGACAGACTGTTGGGGTAGCAATATTATGCATAGGACAAGTCACTGGATGATGATGATGATGATGATGATGATGATGATGATGATGATGATGATACTCAATTTATTGTTGTTTGATTCGTGCGAAGTTTATGGCCATCTTAAAGCGCGATTGATCAGACTTCGTTTAGAAAAGTAATACTTAAAATGTTTGTAAAAGTATGCAGGCATCACTGCTACAAGACCCGGAGGTTACAATATAACGATATTACGTTAAAAGCAGACAGCCAAATATTACAAAACTTTAAACATTTTTTACTGCGTTGCTAGTAAATTGCCTTAATTGTTGGTTTTCTTTGTGGTACCCCTCAGGGAAGTACAGAAGAAAAAAAAAAAGAGAATATCTATGGTACACTTATGTCAGAGATACACATCATCACGTGTCAAATAATTCTTCCCGCAACCTGTTGTCCCCAGTACCACTGAATGATTGTATCCTGATCTCTAGGAAGTCGTTCTTATTTTCTGCGACACACGTAGACTATGTGCTGTCTTACATCTATCAATGACACACTCATTGACTCTGTGCTGTCTTACATCTATCAATGACACACTCATTGACTCTGTGCTGTCTTACATCTATCAATGACACACTCGTTGACTCTGTGCTGTCTTACATCTATCAATGACACACTCGTTGACTCTGTGCTGTCTTACATGTATCAATGACACACTCGTTGACTCTGTGCTGTCTTACATCTATCAATGACACACTCGTTGACTCTGTGCTGTCTTACATCTATCAATGACACACTCATTGACTCTGTGCCGTCTTACATCTATCAATGACACACACATTGACTCTGTGCTGTCTTACATCTATCAATGACACACACATTGACTCTGTGCTGTCTTACATCTATCAATGACACACTCGTTGACTCTGTGCTGTCTTACATCTATCAATGACACATTCATTGACTCTGTGCCGTCTTACATCTATCAATGACACACACATTGACTCTGTGCTGTCTTACATCTATCAATGACACACTCATTGACTCTGTGCTGTCTTACATCTATCAATGACACACTCGTTGACTCTGTGCTGTCTTACATCTATCAATGACACACACATTGACTCTGTGCCGTCTTACATCTATCAATGACACACACATAGACTCTGTGCCGTCTTACATCTATCAATGACACACACATTGACTCTGTGCTGTCTTACATCTATCAATGACACACACGTTGACTCTGTGCTGTCTTACATCTATCAATGACACACACATTGACTCTGTGCTGTCTTACATCTATCAATGACACACACGTTGACTCTGTGCTGTCTTACATCTATCAATGACACACACATTGACTCTGTGCTGTCTTACATCTATCAATGACACACTCATTGACTCTGTGCTGTCTTACATCTATCAATGACACACTCGTTGACTCTGTGCTGTCTTACATCTATCAATGACACACACATTGACTCTGTGCCGTCTTACATCTATCAATGACACACACATAGACTCTGTGCCGTCTTACATCTATCAATGACACACACATTGACTCTGTGCTGTCTTACATCTATCAATGACACACTCGTTGACTCTGTGCTGTCTTACATCTATCAATGACACACTCATTGACTCTGTGCCGTCTTACATCTATCAATGACACACACATTGACTCTGTGCTGTCTTACATCTATCAATGACACACACATTGACTCTGTGCTGTCTTACATCTATCAATGACACACACGTTGACTCTGTGCTGTCTTACATCTATCAATGACACACACATTGACTCTGTGCCGTCTTACATCTATCAATGACACACACATTGACTCTGTGCTGTCTTACATCTATCAATGACACACTCATTGACTCTGTGCTGTCTTACATCTATCAATGACACACACATTGACTCTGTGCTGTCTTACATCTATCAATGACACACACATTGACTCTGTGCTGTCTTACATCTATCAATGACACACACGTTGACTCTGTGCTGTCTTACATCTATCAATGACACACACATTGACTCTGTGCTGTCTTACATGTCCAGTCCACAATACATTGACTCTGTTATTGTCTTACATCTGTCAGTGACACATACATAGGCTGTGCTGTTTTATGTCTGTCAGTGACACACATAGACTCTGTGCTGTCTTACATCTATCAATGACACACACATTGACTCTGTGCTGTCTTACATTTATCAATGACACACTCATTGACTCTGTGCCGTCTTACATCTATCAATGACACACACATTGACTCTGTGCCGTCTTACATCTATCAATGACACACACATTGACTCTGTGCTGTCTTACATCTATCAATGACACACTCGTTGACTCTGTGCTGTCTTACATCTATCAATGACACATTCATTGACTCTGTGCCGTCTTACATCTATCAATGACACACACATAGACTCTGTGCCGTCTTACATCTATCATATGACACACTCATTGACTTCTGTGCTGTCTTACATCCTGATCAATGACACACTTCATAGGGGGGGGGGGGGGGGGGGTTGACTGTCTGTGCCGTCTTACATCATCATGACGACACACATAGCTCTGTGTGCCGTCATTACATCTATCATGACACCTGCTCGTTGCTCTGTGGCTGTCTTACATTCTATCAATGACATCACTCATTGACATCTGTGGCTGTCTTACAATCTATCAATGCACACTCACTGACTCTGTGTCCGTCTTACATCTATCAATGACACACTGAAAACTCAGTGACTCTGTGCCGCCTGTCCTTACATCTATCAATGACACACTCAGTTGACTCTGTGCTGTCCTTACCATCTATCAATGGACAGCAGCATCAGTTGCCTTCTGTGGCCGTCTTACATCTATCAATGACACCACTCACTTACTCTGTGCCGTCTTACATCTATCAATGACACACATCATTGAATCTGTGCCTGTCTTACATCTATCAATGCACCACACTAATGACTCTGTGCTCTTCCTTACATCTACAATGACACACACATTGACTCTGTGCCGTCTTACATCCTATCAAGATCGCACACATTGACTCTGTGCCTGTACTTACATCTATCCATGACACACTCATTGACTCTGTGCCTGTCTTACATCTATCAATGCACACACATTGACTCTGTGCCGTCTTACATCTATCAATGACACACACATTGACTCTGTGCTGTCTTACATCTATCCAATGACACACTCATTGACTCTGTGCTGTCTTACATCTATCAATGACACACACATTGACTCTGTGCTGTCTTACATCTATCAATGACACACACATTGACTCTGTGCCGTCTTACATCTATCAATGACACACACCTTGACTCTGTGCTGTCTTACATCTATCAATGACACACACTCATGACTCTGTGCTGTCTTACAATCTATCAATGACACACACATTGACTCTGTGCTGTCTTACATCTATCAATGGACACACACAGTTGACTCTGTGCTGTCTTACATCTATCAATGACACACACATTGACTCTGTGCTGTCTTACATCTATCAATGACACACACTCGTTGACTCTGTGCTGTCTTACATCTATCAATGACACACACATTGACTCTGTGCTGTCTTACATGTCAGTCACACATATATTGACTCTGTTATTGTCTTACATCTGTCAGTGACACATACATAGGCTGTGCTGTTTTATGTCTGTCAGTGACACACATAGACTCTGTGCTGTCTTACATCTATCAATGACACACACATTGACTCTGTGCTGTCTTACATCTATCAATGACACACTCATTGACTCTGTGCCGTCTTACATCTATCAATGACACACACATTGACTCTGTGCTGTCTTACATCTATCAATGACACACACATTGACTCTGTGCTGTCTTACATCTATCAATGACACACTCGTTGACTCTGTGCCGTCTTACATCTATCAATGACACACTCATTGACTCTGTGCCGTCTTACATCTATCAATGACACACTCATTGACTCTGTGCTGTCTTACATCTATCAATGACACACTCATTGACTCTGTGCTGTCTTACATCTATCAATGACACACTCATTGACTCTGTGCCGTCTTACATCTGTCAATGACACACTCATTGACTCTGTGCCGTCTTACATCTATCAATGACACACTCATTGACTCTGTGCTGTCTTACATCTATCAATGACACATTCATTGACTCTGTGCCGTCTTACATCTATCAATGACACACACATAGACTCTGTGCCGTCTTACATCTATCAATGACACACTCGTTGACTCTGTGCTGTCTTACATCTATCAATGACACACTCGTTGACTCTGTGCTGTCTTACATCTATCAATGACACACTCACTGACTCTGTGCCGTCTTACATCTATCAATGACACACTCATTGACTCTGTGCTGTCTTACATCTATCAATGACACACTCATTGACCTCTGTTGCTGCTCTTACAATCTATCAATGACACACACATTGACTCTGTGCCGTCTTACATCTATCAATGACACACACATTGACTCTGTGCCGTCTTACATCTATCAATGACACACACATTGACTCTGTGCCGTCTTACATCTATCAATGACACACACATTGACTCTGTGCCGTCTTACATCTATCGATGACACACACATTGACTCTGTGCCGTCTTACATCTATCAATGACACACACATTGACTCTGTGCTGTCTTACATCTATCAATGACACACTCATTGACTCTGTGCTGTCTTACATCTATCAATGACACACACATTGACTCTGTGCCGTCTTACATCTATCAATGACACACACATTGACTCTGTGCTGTCTTACATCTATCAATGACACACTCATTGACTCTGTGCTGTCTACATCTATCAATGACCACACACATTGACTCTGTGCTGTCTTACATCTATCAATGACACACACATTGACTCTGTGCCGTCTTACATCTATCAATGACACACTCATTGACTCTGTGCTGTCTTACATCTATCAATGACACACTCATTGACTCTGTGCCGTCTTACATCTATCAATGACACACACATTGACTCTGTGCTGTCTTACATCTATCAATGACACACACATTGACTCTGTGCTGTCTTACATCTATCAATGACACACACATTGACTCTGTGCTGTCTTACATCTATCAATGACACACACGTTGACTCTGTGCTGTCTTACATCTATCAATGACACACACATTGACTCTGTGCTGTCTTACATCTATCAATGACACACTCATTGACTCTGTGCCGTCTTACATCTATCAATGACACACACATTGACTCTGTGCCGTCTTACATCTATCAATGACACACACATTGACTCTGTGCTGTCTTACATCTATCAATGACACACTCATTGACTCTGTGCTGTCTTACATCTATCAATGACACACACATTGACTCTGTGCCGTCTTACATCTATCAATGACACACACATAGACTCTGTGCCGTCTTACATCTATCAATGACACACACATTGACTCTGTGCTGTCTTACATCTATCAATGACACACTCGTTGACTCTGTGCTGTCTTACATCTATCAATGACACACTCATTGACTCTGTGCTGTCTTACATCTATCAATGACACACACATTGACTCTGTGCTGTCTTACATCTATCAATGACACACACATTGACTCTGTGCTGTCTTACATCTATCAATGACACACACTTTGACTCTGTGCCGTCTTACATCTATCAATGACACACTCATTGACTCTGTGCTGTCTTACATCTATCAATGACACACTCGTTGACTCTGTGCTGTCTTACATCTATCAATGACACACTCGTTGACTCTGTGCTGTCTTACATCTATCAATGACACACACACTGACTCTGTGCTGTCTTACATGTCAGTCACACATACATTGACTCTGTTATTGTCTTACATCTGTCAGTGACACATACATAGGCTGTGCTGTTTTATGTCTGTCAGTGACACACATAGACTCTGTGCCGTCTTACATCTGTCAGTGACCCCCCCCCCCACACACACACACACACATACACACAGATTATGTGTTGTCTTACATCTGTCAGTGATACATACAGCAAATATACCGCAAAGATACGGCAAAGTTCATAAAGTGCAATACAAACAATTTAAAGGCAGATCCAAAAACAAAACAAAAAAATCTGCACGGCTTCTGCTAAGTTTGGAAGCCGAAGATTAACTGTGAAGATGGTCTATATCACATTTACTAAGAAGCCAGATAAAAACACCGATCATAAATCGGAAAAATGACAGCTCATTAAAGAAGAAAAACGTCTAAATATCTTCACTCGACTGCGTGTTTCTGATGCAGTTCTTTTTGGTTCAATTAGCCAAATTTTGAGACAGGATAGGATCTCCTGATGGTTTTCTGCGGTAGCATCGCATCGAAGATCTCTTGAAAATTGTTAACACGGTGGCAAAGGATTACATTGGCTTACTTGCTAAAGTACCTGGAGTCTGTGTGAGAAATGACCTTAGTTGAGAAGAAAATAAGGGTTTACAGTGGGTAAAATGCTAATAGACATATTAAAATGAAAGGGGTCGGCGTGGTTGAGAGGTAAAACGTGGTTAATTTCCTCTTCTGGTCGCGGCGAAGTGGGTTCGTTCCACATGCCCGTCAGTTCAAATATTGACCTGTCGTCCTTTACTTGGGGACGAACATTGCAAGTACCCCAGAAGTCGCCTCATGGCGAGGAGGATTGGTAATCAATCAATCAATCAGGTGCGGTCTCCGCAATGAAGGTTGGCTGCAATGAATCTCCAACACAGTCTGTCTCTCGCCTTGACTGTACATTCAGTCAGGTTGATGTTCGTCCATCTCTGGATGTTAACCTCCCACTTGTATCGTTTTCTACCTCTTGCTCGCTTGCCCTCCACCTTGTCTTCTAGTATGGTTTTTATAAGAGTATCATGTCTTTTAACGTGCCCAAAATATATCACGTCTCCTCTTTATTTCTTTCATCAACTCTCTTCATTCCCAGTTTTTCTAGAACCTCTGCATTCGACTGCTTTTGTTTCCGTGAAATACAACATATTCATCTGTATATCCACATTTACAGGGCTTCTATGCGACTTTCTAGTTGCTTGTTCAATGTTCAGGATTCCGCACCATACAGTAGTGTTGAATATACGTAGCATTTAACAATTCTCATCTTTAATGCGTTATTAATCTCTCTAAATGTTAATACTGATTTCATGCCGTTGAAAGCATTTTGGCCATTCCTATTCTCTTTTTTTATTTCAATTTCACTTCTGCCATCATCTGTTATTATATGTCCAAGATAAGAGAAACTTGTTACTTCTTCTAGTATCTGCCGTTTACTGTGATTTTCATTGACGACCTTTCCTTTTCCTTGCTAATTATCATAGTTTTTGTTTTTGGATGTTAATATCTAAGCCACATTCTGCACTGTGCCTGTTTACTTCTTCCACTAGGTCTTGCAACTCTTGCTCACTTTCTGCTAGTAACGCGGTATCGTCAGCATATCTAAGATTGTTTATGATTCTTCCATTGATGTTGAGTACAGACATTTCTACTTGTTTAAAAATTCTTTCTGTGTATAGGTTGAAGAGGCTTGGGGACAGTACACATCCCTGCCGTACTCCTCTTTTTATCTCTATAGGCGACGAATAGTTATTACCACATCTAACAGACACCACTTGTTCCCAGTACAAGTTACTAATAAGTCTGATGTCCTTTCCGTCTACTCCTATATCTTGAAGGCACGTAATTAGCCGTTCATGTTGTTCTCTATCAAAAGCTTTCTTGTAGTCTATAAAACAAACATATATACTTTTTTTAAACTTCTATATATATATATATTTCAATTAACATCCTCAAACAGATAATTGCTTCTCTGGTGCCGATTGGTAATAGGAAAAGCTAAACCTCACAGAACATCGGTCCAGTCTAGTAGTCACTAGTGGTAGCAACTACTGTTAGTTGTAGCAGGTGTGTTGAGTACGCTCGAGTTGAAAGCTAACGAACGGAGGAAACAATCATAGTGAAATAAACCGGTATGTTGAGATCCGGTGGAGAAATAAGTACAAACTACAATTGTTGTATCTTCACTGAAAAGTAGCAGACTTCCTTTGTTTGGTTTTGTAAATCTGTACTTACTGTGTGTTTCTGGTGCAGTTCTTTGTGTTTAAATTAGTCAAATTTCTGAGGTTATATACGTCACTTGTGTATTGTTATTCTGAAGTTATAGACGTCACCTGTGTTTTGTTATTCTGAAGTTATAGGTATCGCCTGTGTATTGTTATTCTGGGGTTATGGGCGTCACCTGTGTATTGTTATTCTGAGGTTATGGACATCCCCTGTGTATTGTTATTCTGAAGTTATAGACATCACCTGTGTATTGTTATTCTGAAGTTATAGACATCATCTGTGTTTTGTTATTCTGAAGTTGTAGGTATCACCTGTGTATTGTTATTCTGGGGTTATGGGCGTCACCTGTGTATTGTTATTCTGAGGTTATGGAAGTCACCTGTGTATTGTTATTCTGGGGTTATGGGCGTCACCTGTGTATTGTTATTCTTTCGCGCCGGCCATGTAGCGAAGGGGTTACGAACGCAATTCGCAATCCTGCACACCGTATTCGAAAACAGCTGTGGGCGATTTGGCTGCAGACCACCTTGCGCTGGTTTTCATACAATGGTATGAGTGCCGGTCAGTCAGAAGGCAAAGACAAACTACTGAACGTAAACTTGCTAAGAAATAACAAACAGCCAAAAAATGCTGGGTTTGACTGCGGCATCATATAAAGGATACGTAACTAAATAATATTCTATCGCTGTCAACATTTTGTTTTCTATTTGCTATATCACACAGTATGGTGTGTAACAGAGAATTTTTAAGCAAAAATATGGCACTAAGAAGGCGGGAAACTTTATTGTTGCACTCCAAACTACAACATGTCTCAGAATATCGCAGCCTTCAGCCTCCAGCAGCGTGTTCAGTCAGCATCCACCAGCAGACGGCAGCCAGCAGACAGAGGCAAGACTCCCCACCAGCACACAGAATACCATCTGCTAGAAGCCCACACGGTGATTAGCATTTTACAGCAATAAAATATTTAGTTTTGTGTGTGTGTCTTCTTCTATAACCTAGAAGGACGCTGGGGTATCACCCCCAAACTATGTCCTGTATGACTTGCTTCAATGCCCATATTTTTCTTGCCAACATGTGGAGTATTTGCCATGGTTTTCCTTACCAATGTTTTGAAGTACATTTCACATTCTGGTGATATTCTGATCACTGACATTGTAGACATGATCTGTATATGTTATTATGAGATTAGAGACATAACCTGTGTATGTTATTCTGAGGTTAGAGGCAGGACTTGTATTCTATATTCTAAGGATGTCTAAAGAAATTCATCTCAGTTTGGGTTTTCGTTACTTGTTTACCATTTCATATCCATATATTACATGCAAGTAGATGTTAAAAGACGGTGAATTCTTGCAATAATATCGTAATCTTGATTATCGATGGTATTTTTCCTATTTGTCTATATCGGGCTGCTGTTTCAGTCTATGCACAATTACTATTGTTTGTTCGGTTCTTGTTCTCACTTTTATTCTAGCTATTCAACATTTATCACAGATTCTAGGTACTTGAATTACGTTAATGTCTCTAGAATTTGCCATAAGAGTGCAATCTTTGTATTGATTAGTTCTCTATTATTTGCAACTAGCTGCGTTTGCGTTCTTGTTTGCGTTCATTTCCATACAATATTTTATAGATGTCGTGTCAAGTCTCGATGTTAGTTCTTGTGGTTGCTCTTATCGCCAGAGAGGTTATTATTTACGGACCTAACGCTATTATATACGGGTAAATGGGAATATTCTTAAACAAGTGAATCGGTTCAGCTATCTCGGAAGAGTCAAAACATCTGATGGGAGATACCTTGAAGAGATTAGAACAAGTATCGCTATGGCAAAGGTAGCCTTTTGCAAGATGAAGAATATACTGACCAATAAAAATATGTCAATTGCAACGAGAAAAAGGGTGCTGAAGAGTTACATAGAACATGTATTTTGGTATGGATGTTAAAAATAGACAATGATCAGACAAGCTGAATAACATCTCATGGCAGTGGAAATTTGGTTTCTGGGGGGAAATGAGGACTTCCAATTGCGCCTGTCTTATCGACAGAGGACAGGCAATGCACAAGAATCAGGCAAGCAGTTCAGGGGATCGTATCCATTGGCACCTTGCCATCTTGACAGACGATAGTTTGTACTTCAAAAAGGATAATAGCTACTACCCATGGCGGTAGCGAATGTGACTGATAAGGCCAATTCGCGCTGTAAATGTTCGTTCACAGTGGGTGCATGTGAACACGTGGTCATTTCCACCATCATGCACCATCTACGTCTCACACGCTCGGTGTATAACTTATCTGCAATAATTTTCTCCGTTGTCTTTATTCCATTTCTGATAGTTGCCCTCCATGCAACACGTTCAACGGCGACTTGCTCCCACTGTGCATTATCAATGCCTGTATCAATCATGTCCCGCTTACACACATCTTTGTATCGTAGTAGAGGCCGACCCTGAGATCTCTTACCCATCTGTAATTCACCAAAAAAGATGTCCTTTGGTACTCTACCATCATCCATCCTCCTAAGATGTCCTATCCATCTAAGTCTACGAAGACTGAGCATGGAATAAACCGTCACACAACCTGATCTTTCCAATACTTCAGTATTTGTGATTTTGTCTTGCCACTTAATACCAAGAATTCTTCGCAGACACCGCATATGAAAGCTGTTTAAACGTTTCTCTTGGTGTGAGTAAGTTGTCCAGGCTTCACTGCCATAAAGAAGAGTTCAGGGGATCGACTAACCACCATAACTGACAACTCTGCGTTTGTGCAGAACACGGCACGCACTAGTCCTGATCGCTGTTATTTGCTTTTAGTTTTAATGGCGGAGTTCAAACACCAAGTAGTGCACATGGCAGTCAAAGGAAAACCACTCTATTATTTTCGCCAAAAAGAATACGATTGTGAGCAAGTCACTGGAGTGGAATGACCGACTGGCAGGTTGAAAAACTTGATTCCAATCTTCCGGTTGAATAATCTGACACCGCATGACATGTAACAGGCGTCTTGAACGTGGGTGAATTCAATTATTCCACACACCGGTCAGCTGACTTCAACGTTGAGAAGCATTGGCAAACTATTTTACGTAACACGGGCCTAGAGACTCAACCTGAGGTTGGCGTTGATCGGAACGTCCCGGAAAGGACAACCAATTCACTGACATGAAATGATATGCCATACAAAAAGCACTTTAAAAGTGGCCGCTTTGAAATAAAAACATTCAAATAAATATATAGCTCTGGGCAGGTATGCTGCATGGTAATTCATATCTGTCTGTGTTTTCCCGGCGTTATCGGGCAAATCACGGCTCAGCCACTCTTAGAATGTCGAACTAACAACATGAAGCGACGCACAGTTTAATCCCCCAAAATTCAAGACATGTTGAGGCAGAGTTTACATAATGTGTTACCGGGAAAGCTCACAGACATTAATTCTTACCTTCCCTGGCAGTTATTACTCAAAAGTATTACATATCTGGAGAGAAAAGGTGAACATTTCTACTATATGTGTAAGAGCAGTTAATTAACAACTGGGACAGCATAGGCCAGTAAATCTGTTGACTGGGTAAGACGGAGTTAATATCCTTAGATTAATTAACCACACTTTTTATAAATCATCTCACACAATCACAGAATATCTCATACGAGAGCAAGAGAACGCCCGAGAATAAAATAGATTGACGACATCAAAGGCATTGTGCAATCACACGGAATATCACTATCCAGTGCCACCCATAGGGTGCTGCGACGTCAACTATTCCTTCCCACGACGCTTGACGGCAAAAGTAGAAGAAGAAGAAGATGATGCCTGTTAGCTACGTTCATACAGAGAAAGGATGTGTGAAATGTATCACTAATAACACTTGATAAACACGGAGATATGAAATGTGTTGAAGCGACACCAATACAGTGAGCAAATCAACAACAAAAACAAAGAAACAGAAAGTGGAATTGATCGGCTTTTGAAGACCACAGCCACAAGTGACAGAATGGACGATGCAGTTAGAAAGCCTTTGTTAGCGCAAAAACATGCAATGTTACATTTAAAAAAAAAAAAAACGAAGCCTGTACCAAGAATTTAGACGTCTCCAGGACCTAAGGAAATGCCTTTTGTAAAGTTTTTTTTTTTTTTTTTACTCTATCTGTATCAAGTCCTTCAAGAAACAAGTGAAGATCGTAAACTGATTAGAGTCATTAGACGTAGACAGACACAATTTTTTGGGCATGTTATGAGAAGAAATGACTCGGAGAACTTGGTGACAACTGGCAAGATCGAAGGGAAGAGACCAAGGGGAGGACCGAGAAGTAAATACCAGGATGGCTTGGCCACGTGGCATGGTCGAGACAGGTACACAGGAGCTGATCCACGACTCTGGTGATCGAGTGAGATGGCAGAACATGACCGCCCACGCTTATCGGCTGGCACATGATGGATGGATGGTATGGATGTATGCTGACGGAGGCTTACTAGTCGCAAAGTGCATTCTGTCACTCTTGATTGTGTCCATGTAGCGCTGTCAATGCCACTACCCGTGTTTGTTCACTCACTCATTGATCTACAATATCACAGGCAATCAAACCTCGTACATGGCACTGTACAGACAGCATGTGTGTAGGGCTGGCTTTGTGTGCATGCCTGAAGTCATGTAATTACCACACACAACCGGGATGAGTGCCACATTCGCATATTAGAAATACTGTCGAGTTTAAAGGGGAAGGGAGAATGTTTAAAATAAGCTTCGATCCATCGAATCTGTGCCAGCCACAGAACGAGCACAACAATCACCTGGCTTCAGCACAAGAGATGACGGATGGATATCAGCGTATAGTGCAACTGATAATTATCAAGATTGACGCATTAAACATGGGTGAATAGGACAAGACATTTAAGTGAACTAGAACCATCTATGAGTGTAACTCCCAGGTCAACCCAGCCTACAGTGAGTACTCAGAAACATCCTGGAAGTAAAGGCGACCGATGTGATACTGAGTGCCCATTGGTCTATACAAACATGGGTCTAGCGGTGCATGCCGCATGCGCATTGAGATGTGTTAGGCGGTCCTTGACTTACTTATTTATGAGTTGATAATATAACAATAATAAAAACAAGAATAGTGATAATGAATGAGTAGTGGTGGTGGTGATGTTGCTGGTAGTGGTAGCTGCATAAGGGATACTACTAATACTAGCAGTAGTAATAGTAGTAGTAACAGCTGCAGCAGCAGCAGTACTAGTAGCAGAAGCAGTAGTAGTAGTAGTAGTAATAGTAGTAATGGTGGTGGTAGTAGTAGTAGTAGAAGTAGTTGTAGTAGCAGTAGTAGTAGCTGTAGTAGTAGTAGTAGTAGTAGTATTAGCAGCAGTAGTAATGGTGGTGGTAGTAGTAGAAGTAGTTGTAGTAGCAGCAGCAGCAGCAGTGTCGTGTCCTCCTTTAAAGTGTCGTCCCTGGAGTGAGGAGATCCGACACCCACATTATATTATTATTTTTTTTTCCCCCTCAATATTCTGGAGAATCCACCAGCTTCCGTCCAACACACTCCATCAGCCTATGGACACCTTTTCCTATCACTCTCACACTGTCGTACTATGCCCCCTTCTCATACTTCCCCAACGCAACATACTCAACAACTCTTACTTCTAGAAATTAATAAAGATTAATTTATTAAAATAAAAGTGTAACGTGTATGAGACGTGTATGCGAAGAAAATGTGTGACGTGTTCTATAAAGTGTAGAGAATCTGACTCTCAGACATCAGCTCAGTCCGCAGATCACAGCAAAGATAGACCACAGCACGTTACGTCAGAACAAGTACGTCTCACCCGTTGCCGGAACCATCCTGCCGGATACTGCTTTGCTTCTGTAGACCTCTGGTAATCCCATTTCATGAACATGAGAAATAGACACCGGTGGTATGAACAGTTACTTATGGACCGGATTCACTCTACACAATGTCCGTTCCTAATGTTCTCTAACCAACTGCACAAGTTCTTTTCTAGTGTTTACACAGTTAGTAAAGTTAAGTGTTAGTCGACAGATCATCCTCGTTGCACATCGAACCATTCAGTCCGCAAGTGCTAATTACTAATGTTAATTGTTACTGTACTAACACTAGTTACTCTTAACCGGTTCTCGGTTCGTTACCACTGTTTAATGCTGTATGGTGCAACTGTAATCTTCACTATGTTGGGTGAATCAACCTCCCTCTAGCTTTTAATCACGTCTGTAAGCAATCTTTATTGATTGCCGAACTGGTGTTCTTCCGACTGGGATTTTCTTCCTTCCCAAAACTTTATTGAGCTTCCTTGGATCTGGTAGGGAACCTTAAATGGCACCACTGCAGTCCTATCAATCATATCTACATCTGCCATTATAGGCACGTGTAAAATTAAGTCACTAATTAACACACGGTAGATATTATTTCCACTAGGCGCTGCCGTGCCCTGGCACTCTGACTAAAGCATAATTTCAAGTCCTCCCTAGCTGGTCACAACTAGAGTTTATATGGCAAACTACCAAAGTTGTCCACGTGACTTTATCCTCTTCTCCCCCACACAGGTGTTATTTGGACATATCAACCATTTGCAAGGATCCATTTTTCCGGGCTTAAATCCTGTCAAAGTTGTCAGTAATTGTTAAGATTCTCAAAACAAGCCAGCGAATTTTATGACGACTTCCAACAAACAGTTGCAAATAACCCCGTCAAACTCTTCATGTTCCGGAAACCAAGAATTGACATATGTACTGTTTTCTCCCTACTAAGTACTTCCGTTTTACATCTGCCATTGTGATCTCACGGCTTCCATCTGCATTCAAATGTTGACAAACTTGTCAATCTTCTGTTCCGTGGTGACAATATATGTGATTCTAACTGGTAATGAACTGCCAACTCGGTGTATCCCTTCCTTCTCACTCAACACCAAATGTGTAGATGGGCTGACCCCACTGCTTCCATTTACATTCAAATGTAGACAAACTAATCAAGGCGATGCCAGGACCTGTCACCATCAACACCGACCGTTCCAAATCCGTTATAGATGTACACGTGCAGCTACAAATATTGTCCTGAGATTTTGACATCCGCGGTGTTTTTCCAGTTAGTAAAATAATGGTGCTGAAAATACACGCCAAGCAAACGTCGGGAATATTTATCTGTTTAACTCATGGCAATCTCGCGACATAGGCCCCCTCTTAAGAGAGTAGTCCATCTCACTCTCCTCCACCATGAGTTAAATCCAGATAATTCATTCCTCTTCTTCAGGAGCTGGGTGTCTTGACAAGAAATCCGCTCCAACATTCTCCTTCCCAGGAATGTACTCTACTGTGAAATTATACGGTTGAAGTAACAACGACCACCGCATCAAACGTGCGTTGAGCTTCTGAGAAGTAGCCAGGAACATCAGGGGCTGATGATCCGACTGAACCCGAAACTTAACTCCATACAAATATGGCTGAAATTTTTGCACTGCCCATACGAGGGACAAGCATTCTCTCTCGACGGTTGAATAATTCCTCTCCGCCTGTAGAAGTTTCTTACTTGCGTATGCCACAGGTTTCAAAACCGAAGCATCGTCTTTTCCTTCCTGTAACAAAGCGGCTCCAATTCCAATCCCACTCGCATCCGTTCTCAACACAAATGGTTTGGAAAGGTCAGGGAGCTGTAATACAGGTTTGCTGACGAAGGCCTCCTTTAACTGACTATAGGCATTCTCACATTCTGGTGTCCAAATGATTTGATCCGGTAATCCCTTTTTCAAGGTTTCGGTCAACGGAGCTCCCAGTTCAGTGAAATGTGGGATAAATTTGTGGTAGAACCCACACAACGAGAGAAAAGATCGCACATCCTTCTTCGTTTTTGGCCTTGGTGCATTTCTGATTTTCTCCAGGTTCTTCTCTTCTGGAACAATGTGTCCTGGAGTGATGGTGTGACCTAGAAATTCCAGAGTCTGGTAACCAATCATGCACTTGGTTGGACGAGCAGTAAGCCCTGCTTCCTTGAGCCTATTAAACACTCTCTCCAAGGATTGTAAGTGGTCATCCAGGCTGTCACTGGAAATCAGAATATCATCCATGAATGAGATGATGGACGGATCCTGTAACGGATCTAGTAAAGTCCTCATCATGCGTGTAAACACACCAGGTGCATTGCTGAGTCCAAAGGGCATGACCTTGAATTCGTAGTGTCCACTGGGTGTACTGAAAGCTAACAGTGGTCGAATCTCCGGTTTGACTGGTATCTGATAGTACCCCCGACTCAGATCCACCTTTGAAAAGTACCGAGCCTTATGGAGCCTAGCGAATAACTGAGTTGGATTCGGCAAAGGTTCCACCTGAAACTGTGTATGACTGTTCAGCAGTCGGTAATCTATACACAACCTGTGTTCTCCACTTGGTTTGCGTAACAAAACTACCCCCGCATTGTATGGGGATGTGGATGGTGCAATCACGTCATCCTCCAGCAGTTTTTTATTTCCTCCTCCAGGGCCTTTTCTTTAGAGAATGGCACTGGGTAAACCTTTTGGCGAACAGGCTCCTGTGTGGTCAAAGTCATCTCGAACTCCACCAACCTCGTTCGTCCTGGTTTATCAGTCAGTATCTCCTTATGAGACTTGAGAACCTGGGTTATCCTTTCCCTCTCCTGGGAGGTCAGATCAGGGTTCACTTGTACATCCCTATAGGTTTCCTGGTGTACTAAGGGATATTCCCTGCCCTCGCTGGTTCCCACTTCTGTCTCCACTGCAACTGCCATTGCCATGAGGTGAGCTGCCTTGTCTCCGGGTCTCTCTTCGTATTTCCGCAAGAGATTGATATGGAAAATCTTCGACTTTCCCCGGATCCGGATCTGATAGTTGGTTCTGGATATCACCCTTTCCACGGGAAATGGTCCTTGCCAACCTATCTCCAGTTTGTTGTTTCCCGTTGGGAGTAGCAACAAGACTTTATCTCCCACCTCTAGAGATCTTTCTTTAGACCTACGGTTGTAGTAAGCCGCATGTCTTTTCCTGGCCTTTTTCAAGTTTTGATTTGCCAGAGTCCATCCCTTGTGGAGTTTTTCTTTCAGTTCCTCCACGTATTTGTAGGATGAGATCACTTCTTCTGACGTCCCCTCTTCAGTCCAACTCCTCAACATGGCTTCCAACGGTCCTTTGATTGGACGACCAAACAGCAACGTAGCGGGTGGTAGTCCTGTTGAGCCATGAGGAACTTCCCGATAGGCAAAAAGTGCTGCTGGGATATATTCATCCCACCTATCAGGTTTTTCCTGCGCTAATTTCCTGAGCATTGTCATCAACGTGCCGTTGAAACGCTCCACTTGTCCATTGGCTTGAGGGTGGTAAGGGCTGGTATGTATGTGGTTAGAGTGAAACACCCTAAATACCTCCTCCATGAGTTTTCCACAAAACTGAGATCCATTGTCCGTCAGAATTTGATCCGGAAAGCCTAATCTGGTAAAGGCCTCCATCAGTGCGTCCGCCACTCTTTTCGAGTCAATCGTGGTCAACGGTATAGCCTCACCCCACATTGTACAGCAATCCACCATTGTGAGTATATACATGTTCCTCTTCCTAGTCCTGGGAAGTGGACCCACGATATCGATGGCTACCCTCTCGAAAGGAGAGTTCATGATGGGCATCTCACCCAACATCACCGGTGCTGTCCAGTGTTTCGGTGCCACCCTCTGGCACTCAGGGCATGACTTCACATACCGACGCACATCATCTGTCATTCCCGGCCAATAGTAGTGGCAGGAAATCCGCTGCATGGTGGCGGCAATACCCATGTGTCCACTAAAGGAGATGGTATGCCCCATATGAAGAATCTGGGACCGATGAGCTTTTGGGACGACCAACTGACCGTATAGGTTGTCTCCCCTTCCTGCTCTCCTGTAGAGTATCCTATTCTTCATGTAGTACTGCCCCCGTCCTGGTGGATCAGCACTTTTCTGCAGCTTTTTGTAGCAAGGACGTAAAGTATCATCCTCACTCTGGGCAGTTCGTAGCTCCCCCGGCCTTGGGTTAGTCACAATTGCGTCTGCCTCTTCCGTTTTCGCCTGAGAGCGAGTCTGCATTGCTCCCATATGAATAGGCTCCCTGGGCATTCCCAGAAAGACATACCGGCAACCTAGGATGACTGGAAAAATGGGATCGGTCAATACAGCGGCCTTGATGGTGCCTGGTGACGTACCTTGACCGAATCTCCACATTAGCAATGGGCAACTTCATGGTTACAGCACTCTTCTGTGCAGGCTGTATATCCAATGTTTCACCTGTGAATTGTTCTGGATGTACTAGATCCGCAGAAATCACGGCCTCCCCGTCCAGTCCTGTGTCGTATAAACACTCCACTTGACGACCGTTAACCTCTACCAATTCCACTACAGGTGGTTTCTCCTGGTCTGGAGTCTCTTCCTCGGCCTCGACCTGTTCGGTGGGCTCCACCTTAGGTTTCCCTGAGCACACGACGAATTGAGTGTCTCCTGACTTTCCCCTGCAGTCAATAGCATTGTGCGTGTTTGACTTGCATTCGTTGCACCATTTCCCTGTCCTAGATTTTCTATTGTCGGACTTGAATGAGCTCTCCTGGTGGCGAGCTTCCTTGTTGACCTTGGCATTTTCCGTGACAACCTCCTTGGAAGTCACTTGACATGCTGCAAAATGAGGGTTCTTAGCCTTCGATTTGCAGTCCCTCGTATTGTGAGAGGGTGACTTACAAATTGAACACCACTTCTCCGACCACGGTCGTTTAGGTGTAGAGCTTGAGGTGCTCTTGCTTCCCTCCTTCTTCTTCTCTGAACTATCCTCTGATTTTTGCACATAAGGTTCCCACTTTTTTGTTCCTGAGTTTTTGGCTTTCTTCTTGTCATGTTTCTCTTGACTTTTGGTGTTGGTGGAAAGGTTTTCCCCTGCCTCCCCATGTACCTCGACGAACTGTTCTGCTAATTTATTCACGAGGTCAATACGTTCCGCTCCTTGTTCTCCCAGGAACGTCCTGAGAGGTTTAGACATTTGCTTCTTCAGCTGGTCGACCACCATGAGCTCTTCCAGACTCTCATAGTCATGTGCGAACCCAGCCAAATCCATCCACTTATGGAGATAAGATTTAAGACGCAAACTGTAGGCGGCAAACAACTCTCCCGGTTCTCGTTTCGCTGCTCGAAATTTTTTCCGGTAGGTATGCGATGTAACCTCGAATCGTTTCAGCAGAGCCGTCTTTAATTCATCATAATTGTTCTCATGTCCTGGTGGCAGGCGAGTATAAACCTCGTATCCTGTCCCGCGTAATCCCTGGGATAGCTTAAGATTCCATTTGTTACGCTCCAGACCCATAGCAACTGACATAGCCTCGAAGCGTTGAAGGTATTGGTCAATCTTCTCTTTGTCCTCCTCGTAGACCGCTAAAGGAAACTTCATAGCATGGTACCCATGTCCACCTACTGGTGTTGATCCTGGGATGGAGGAACCTCCAACTGCTCCCTCAGTTTCTCCATTAGATTGACTCTTTAACTCGAGTTCCCTCATCCGGTACTCGTGCTCCCTTTTCTGTGCTTCCTGTTCAGCTTCTAATTTCCTAGCTGCTTGCTCAGCTTCAAATTTCCTAGCTGCTTGCTCAGCTTCCAATTTCCTAGCTGCTTGCTCAGCTTCCAATTTCTTAGCTGCTTGTTCCAACTCCATCCTTCTCAATTCCAGCTCGGCCTTTCGATCATCCCTTTCTGCTTGACGATACTCTCTCTCCACTTCCTGTATGTAATCCGTTAGAGCAGACCCCGCCAATCCCATTTCTTCCCCCCTTTCCTTTAATTCTAACGTGCTAAGTTTAGGGGTGGCCATTATACAGAGAGGTAAGCTAGCAGGTCTAGTACAATATAACTGCAAATTACTATACCGATATATGAACAAGTACTATAAATCTCGATATTACCACACACAGTACATTCACTCAGTGACAAGAGTAGAATCAGGACCACAGACCTATGCAGACGTGTGAAGTGTGAACAGGTAAGATATTAATCCTAACCCCTATCCACATTCACTCTAGCTGGATTCTCCAAAATGATATCTCCCTTTTATAACTAAGGATCCCGTGTCAAAAGACCCCGTTGTCAGAAGATCCCCCTGTCAAACGTTCCTGCTTGCAGGAGATCTCGCTGTCCAAGGATTCCGTTTACGGGAGATCTCGCTGTCCAAAGATCACGTTTACGATAGATCCCACTGTCCAAATATCACGTTTACGAGCCCCCAGTAATGTCGTGTCCTCCTTTAAAGTGTCGTCCCTGGAGTGAGGAGATCCGACACCCACATTATATTATTATTTTTTTCCCCCCTCAATATTCTGGAGAATCCACCAGCTTCCGTCCAACACACTCCATCAGCCTATGGACACCTTTTCCTATCACTCTCACACTGTCGTACTATGCCCCCTTCTCATACTTCCCCAACGCAACATACTCAACAACTCTTACTTCTAGAAATTAATAAAGATTAATTTATTAAAATAAAAGTGTAACGTGTATGAGACGTGTATGCGAAGAAAATGTGTGACGTGTTCTATAAAGTGTAGAGAATCTGACTCTCAGACATCAGCTCAGTCCGCAGATCACAGCAAAGATAGACCACAGCACGTTACGTCAGAACAAGTACGTCTCACCCGTTGCCGGAACCATCCTGCCGGATACTGCTTTGCTTCTGTAGACCTCTGGTAATCCCATTTCATGAACATGAGAAATAGACACCGGTGGTATGAACAGTTACTTATGGACCGGATTCACTCTACACAATGTCCGTTCCTAATGTTCTCTAACCAACTGCACAAGTTCTTTTCTAGTGTTTACACAGTTAGTAAAGTTAAGTGTTAGTCGACAGATCATCCTCGTTGCACATCGAACCATTCAGTCCGCAAGTGCTAATTACTAATGTTAATTGTTACTGTACTAACACTAGTTACTCTTAACCGGTTCTCGGTTCGTTACCACTGTTTAATGCTGTATGGTGCAACTGTAATCTTCACTATGTTGGGTGAATCAACCTCCCTCTAGCTTTTAATCACGTCTGTAAGCAATCTTTATTGATTGCCGAACTGGTGTTCTTCCGACTGGGATTTTCTTCCTTCCCAAAACTTTATTGAGCTTCCTTGGATCTGGTAGGGAACCTTAAATGGCACCACTGCAGTCCTATCAATCATATCTACATCTGCCATTATAGGCACGTGTAAAATTAAGTCACTAATTAACACACGGTAGATATTATTTCCACTAGGCGCTGCCGTGCCCTGGCACTCTGACTAAAGCATAATTTCAAGTCCTCCCTAGCTGGTCACAACTAGAGTTTATATGGCAAACTACCAAAGTTGTCCACGTGACTTTATCCTCTTCTCCCCCACACAGGTGTTATTTGGACATATCAACCATTTGCAAGGATCCATTTTTCCGGGCTTAAATCCTGTCAAAGTTGTCAGTAATTGTTAAGATTCTCAAAACAAGCCAGCGAATTTTATGACGACTTCCAACAAACAGTTGCAAATAACCCCGTCAAACTCTTCATGTTCCGGAAACCAAGAATTGACATATGTACTGTTTTCTCGCTACTAAGTACTTCCGTTTTACATCTGCCATTGTGATCTCACGGCTTCCATCTGCATTCAAATGTTGACAAACTTGTCAATCTTCTGTTCCGTGGTGACAATATATGTGATTCTAACTGGTAATGAACTGCCAACTCGGTGTATCCCTTCCTTCTCACTCAACACCAAATGTGTAGATGGGCTGACCCCACTGCTTCCATTTACATTCAAATGTAGACAAACTAATCAAGGCGATGCCAGGACCTGTCACCATCAACACCGACCGTTCCAAATCCGTTATAGATGTACACGTGCAGCTACAAATATTGTCCTGAGATTTTGACATCCGCGGTGTTTTTCCAGTTAGTAAAATAATGGTGCTGAAAATACACGCCAAGCAAACGTCGGGAATATTTATCTGTTTAACTCATGGCAATCTCGCGACAAGCAGTAGTAGTAGTAGTAGTAGTAGTAGTAGTAGTAGTAGTAGTAGTAGTAGTAGTAGTAGTAGTAGCAGCAGCAGCAGTTATAGTAGCAGCAGCAGTTATAGTAGCAGCAGCAGTAGTAGTAGTAGTAGTAGCAGCAGCAGTAGTAGTAGTAGTAGCAGCAGTTATAGTAGTAGTAGTAGTAGTAGTAGTAGTAGTAGTAGTAGTAGTAGTAGTAGTAGTAGTGGTGGGTGGTGGTGGTGGGTGGTGGTGGTGGTGGTAGTAGTAGTAGTAGTAGTAGTAGTAGTAGTAGTAGTAGTAGTAGTAGTAGTAGTAGTAGTAGTAGTAGTAGTAGTAGTAGAAGAAGAAGCAGCAGCAGTAGCACATATCTGGTGGAAGTGGTAGTGAAAAGCAAGCGTTTAAAAGGCAAGAAGATCGACTTCATTGCACCAGGTTGATCCCATATGGCTCGGTCTCTTTAAGCAGGGCGGATTGCCGAAAGAGTCGCACGAACTCCGTAGCTCCAGCGACGACCCCTAGGAGTCTCCGAGATAATTCCACTCGTGAACCGAAAGACGTAGCCCGTAATCGAACACACAACCTTCGGAGGGCGAGGTAGACGGCATGACCACTTTCGCCACAGAGAATCCCAATTCGCGTGAAATTATGAGTAATTCTGGATGTTGCAATGAAAAATATATCCATACACAAATTATCAGTAATTCTTGTTGTTGCAATCAAAGATACACACATAAGGGGCTGCAATATTTAGTGGTAGTGATATTATTAGTAATTCTGAATGTTGCACTGACAGATATATCCATACACACCAGGAACTGCAATGTTTAGTGGTAGTGAAATTACAGTGCAAACCGCTTAAGGCGATCTCGGATGTGGCGAATTTCTGTTGTGAAGAACAATAGTGTATTGTACATTGTAAATGCATTACTTTATGCTTGAACTCTCTCTCTCTCTCTCTCTCTCTCTCTCTCTCTCTCTCTCTCTCTCTCTCTCTCTCTCTCTCTCTCTCTCTCTCTCTCTCTCTCTCTCTCTCTCATAAGAGACATTTCTGATAAGAAGACCTATTTCTAGGGTCTCAGGTAATTTCGCCTTATTAGGTCTGCACTGCATTAGTAATTCTCGTTGTTGCAATGAAATATTGACCAATAAAAAGATATCAATTGAAACGATAAAATGAGTGTTGAAGTGCTACATAGAACCTATACTTTTGTATGGATGTGAAGCCTGGACAATGAGCAGTCAAGATGAAAAACAGCTGCTGGCTGTGGAAATGTGGTTTCTGAGGAAAATGCAAAGAATACCATGGACAGTCAGAAAAACCAATGAACAAACCCTTCAAGAAACAAATGAAGATCGTAAACTGATTAGAGTCATTAAACGTAGACAGTCAAAATTTTTTGGGCATGTTATAAGAAGAAATGATTTGGAGAACTTGGTGACGACTGGCAAGACCGAAGGGAAGAGACCAAGGGGAAGACCGAGAAGTAAATATCTGGATGGCTTGGCTACGTGGCATGGTCGAGACAGGAACACGGAGCTGATCCACGACTTTGGTGATCGAGTGAGATGGCAGAACATGACCGCCCACGCTTATCGGCATGGCACATGATGGATGGATGGAATGAAAGGTATATGCATGCACACAGGGGACTGCAATGTTCATTGGCAGCATCGGTGAGACAGAAGTTGAGTGCTCACTGATGAAGATGGCGGGACAGCGGACTCTCCCCTCCCCATCCACAGAGAATCAATAGTCCAATTGTAATGAGCAAAGGGAGCTAAATGCAGAGCGCTAGTTGAATATCAACCGTTCCGTGATTCACTGGGTTTTGTCTAGAAAGGGAAGTCTGCAATAAAACACATTTAAAGCGGAGGGAGTGCAGACAGCCATGCCTGGCGTCGCACGGATTCTATTACAATGAGATCCAACCCCACTCAACGATGGAGTGATGTCTTTGTTTGTAGGTGCGGTGGACCCAGAGCGTAGGACGAAGATATGAGCAGTCGATTATCATGCTCAGGATAATGCTGTTGTTTTCACCAGATGCGTTAGATATTTACAAAAAAAGTCGAGAGGGTCGACTTCATTGCAGCGGGTATTATCCCATATGGCTCGGTCTCTTTCCGCAGGTCAGCCTGCTGAAAGTGTCGCACAAAGCACAAACCTCGTAGCTCCAGCGACGACCCCCAGAAGTCTCTGAGAAAAATGCACTCGTGAACCGAAAGACGTAGCCCGGAATCGAACCCATAACCTTCGGAGCGCGGGGCAAACGGCTTGACCACTTGGCCACGGAGACTCCCGGCGCATAGATACGGACATAACATCATTGGTTTAATGAAATTACAGGCCCCGAAGCAGGACTCTGGTATGGGACTGTGATGTGATAGAGTCTCACATTTTGTAGGCCTGGATTCATGTAGAAATAAGTGGCCAGTCTTTCCCCCTCTTAGCGAGACCAAGATAGCAGGCGTCGGGCCCTCGATCCCCCGCTCTCATGGTATTACCATCATAGCTCCCAATCAACTACGCTAACGCACCCGCTTCTATGTTCACATGGCCGGTGACTACTGAGAACTACAGACTGCTACACTAGTGTTAACACCGTAGCATTGCTTATACATATACAAGCTCATGGAGCTGCAAATGGCCGGATCAGTTCCTCTACTTGCTGTCTTACATTCCTGTGAGAACCTTTAGTACAGTGGTTCTCAAACAATGGGGAATTTCCCCATAGGGGAATTTTAGGGTTTCCATGGGGGAGGGGGGGGGGAGAATTAAGATCACAGATTGGCAGACTCAAAATAGCTTCAGGCACAATATCTTATTAAGTGACACTCTGACGTTTTAACTTTTTTGTGGCTAAGGGCTTGCGAACGCGGTTTGTGAGTCCGTATACCCGGGTTCGAAACCCAGCGGTGCTGGTTTTTTCGAAAAAGGTATAGGGGCCGGTCGTTCAGAAAGCAATGGCAAACTACTGAACGTAACACTTGCCTAGTACATCAACAGCTGCTGAAAATGCTGGTGTTGACTGCAACGTCCCGTAAGGGATACGCAACAATTTTTTTTTTTAAATTGAAATATGATTAATCTGGTGTCTTAATAAAATATTGTGAATATAAAAAATGCACACTTTGAAGCTGTCAATTTTGGAAAAGGGGGGGGGGGGGATTTCTTCTTCTTTCGTTCGCTGGAAACGGGAGAATGACATTCTGACATATTGTCAAAGTGTGCATGGACCAAAAAAGGTTGAGAACCACAGCTCTAGTACTTATGTTATGATGTTTGGCTACAGCCAAGTGCGCAAAACATGCACCTTCAACTGGGGAATGGGCGGGTATGGCAGAGGTAAAGCAATCACGTGGAACATGGCAAGTCTAACAACTATGACAGGCTTGAAGACTATAGCAATCCTGAAACTATGACAAGATTGCAGACAACAGCAATTCTGAAAATATGTCAACATTGAAGACTACATAAATCCTGAAACTATAACAAGATTGAAGACTACAACAATCCTGAAACTGTGACAAGAATGAAGACTACAGCAGTCCTGAACTATGACAAGCCTAACAAATGTGCCGTGACTGAGAGCTATGGCAATCATGTGAACAATGACATGAATGAGAACTACAGAAAGCCGCAGAACTACGACAAGCCTGCAAATCACTGCAAACTTGAGAACTATGACAAGTCTGACACCAACACAAATCTGAGAACTATGGTTGCCACGAGAACTATTACAACCATGAGAACTATAACAAGCCTGAGAACTATAACTAGTATGACAAATGTGCAAGTCTGATAACTATGAGAACCATCATCACCATGGGAGTTAGAATAAGTCTGGGAACTATGACACGCCTCAAACCACAGCAATTATGAGACCTAGTACCACCATTTTCTCCACAATCCCGTTTATCCACGAAGGGTAACGCAGCGCGCGAGAACTGGAAGCGGTTCTCGCCGCGTTGGTAACTTATAAGTTAATAAGTTAGACAAGTGAGCCGGCCGCTCAGAAAGCAGTGGCAAACTATTAAGCATAATCTTGCCAAGGAATCAAGGACAGCGGTAAAGTGCTGGTGTTGACAGCGATGTCCTGTAAAGGATATGCGACAAAAAAGTACCACCATGAGAACCATGAAAGACTACGAAGGGAGTCTTCGTGACGAAGGGAGTCTTCGTGGCGAAGTGGTCAAGCCGTTTAACTCGGGCTCGGAAGGTTGTGGGTTCGATTCCGGGCCGCGTCCTTCGGTTCACAAGCTAAATTTTTCGGAGACTCCTGTGGGTCATCGCTAGAGCTATGGAGTTCATGCTTTGTGCGACGCTTTCCGCGCTGCGGAAAAAGACCGAGCCATATGGGATAAAACACGGTGCAATGAAGTCGACCATGTCGACTTTTAAGCGACTTTTGAACCATGAAAAATCCGGAAACTATGACAAACCCGAGAAATATGGCAAACTTGAAAACAACAGCAATCCAGAGAACCATAACAAGCTCCGCTCCAACTATAGCAAGCATAAAAACTATAAAAAAAAACATGAGAACTATGGCAAGCCGTCATCTATGGCAGGTTAGATAATTATGACAACCACGATAATAATAGCAAAAATGAGAGATAATGAAACCAAGAAAATTATGGCAAGCCAGAGAACTATGACACGACTGAGAACTATGACACGACTGAGATTATTGCAAGATTGTGAAGTAGGCACGACTGAGAACTATGGCAAAATTGAGAACATGACACGACTGAAAACTATGGCAAGACTGAGAATATGGCAAGATTGAGAACTATGATACGACTGAGAATTATGACAAGACTGATAATTATGACGAGATTGAGAATTATGACAAGACTGAGAATTATGACAAGACTGAGAATTATGACAAGACTGGGAATTATGACAAGACTGAGAACTAATGGCAAGACTGAGAATATGGCAAGATTGAGAATTATGGCAGGACTGAAAACTATGACAAAACTGGGAACTATGGCACGACTAAAAATTATGACACTTCTGAGAACTATGCAACGAAAAGAATTATAGCGTCCGTGCGTTACCGGGGCCCATAAAGGAAGCGATGAATAGTAAGTCAGTACCTGCCATGCATGTCGTCAAAGGCGACTAAGGAAGATTGGCGTGAGACTGACTAGTTCATTCCATAGAAAGGCTTCGCTGCGCAATCAAACCGATCATTAGCAAATGCACAAAGGACTGGGTGTGAGCTGGTCGAGGGTCCATGCTCCACTTGGACATGACAGGAAGAAGTAGAAGACAGAAGAGAACTATGGCCTGTCTGAAAACTGTGACAAGTCTGAGCACCCGAATGTCAATGCGTGGGACTGAAGAGTTAGCACTCAGTGTTTCAGTGCGTTCAACAATCAATCCATTGCTGCCTGTGGGGTTCAGCTTTGGACAATTATAACGCTTGGGGAGGGGGGGGGGGGGGGGAGAAGAGCTGTCAATGGTCATACGTTCTTGGAAACATTCAACAATCTGAATTTACAGACTTGAATTCTCGATTGAGTTTTATCATTCGTTGCTGTTATTAGCAATCTGTAACTTCTAATTGTTTGTTTCTCTGTAAGGCGTAAACAATTCAATGACCAATTGTTAATATGCATCATTAACAAACACCTGTTGTCACATCATCTAAAAACTCACGAACACATCATTGAAAACAGCAAACAGCTTATACATGCAAGACAGAGCACGGCAAGTTAGACGATATATACTGCAGACAGAAACTACAATTCAGTGATATACCACAATGCCAGTGTGTTTGTAAGGGAAACAAAGAATAGTAAATCTGCAACCAACCACGCATGTCGTAAGAGGACAATAAAGAAGGTTGGCGTGAGACTGACCACCTCATCCCGTAGAACACTGTAGGTGAAAAATCAAACCAATCATGAACAAGTTTACAAATAGCATGGCGTGAGTTGGTTGAAGGATGTTGCGCCTTTAGAGGTGTTGGATGGCAGCAGAAGCAGAAGAATATACAACATTATTAATTGCTGGGAAGTAGGTAGTTAATGAGGTAGTTAACACTGGAAGTAAGCCAGCATGTGTACTGTGAAATAACACCGATCTATGTGGTGAGATTTACACAATGCTAATAGTTAAAATGGGTAGTAAGTCGGCATGTGTACTGTGAAATAACACCGATCTATGTGGTGAGAAGAGCACAATGAAGTAGTTAAAAATGGTAGTAAGTCGGCATGTGTACTGTGCAATAACACCGATCTATGTGGTGAGATGGACACACACAAGCGTCGACTTAGCTGTTGGAGATTCTTCGTCATGCGTTCGCCTGAAATTTGTCTATGTCTGTAATATTGACTCTTATATGAACTTCACTGTATTTTGTTAGTTCACTCAGTGGTCCACAGAGTTTATCTTCCACTGTTGTGTTTCTAGGCCACAAGGTTTGTCTAGACATGTCGTATTTTGGGCAGTTTTGGAGTATATCATCATTGGGAAGACAGAGAAGTGTTGATTGCAGACAATAAGCAGGATCTGCAACATTTAGTAGATGCGGTATTTGCACACAGTGAACAACTAGGGTTAGAACTGAATTGTAAGAAGACACAGATTATGGTCGTCACGCGGCGACAATCTACATTGTGCAAATCGCTGATTCGCTTATCTTTAATTCTGTATACACGTGGTTGCGTAATATAGTGTGTCCTGTTCTGATGCGCAGAATAATGATTTGTTTTTGTCTGTTTATGATGAAAATGATAATGATGACGACAATACATGTTACTCACTGATTTACATTCTAGAACACGACTAGGCACCTATATTTAAACAACAACAACAACAACAACAACAACAACAACAACAACAACAACAACAACAACAACAACAACAACAACAACAAGAAAAGATAGATACAAGACACTGAAATGCAATTATTACAGAAACCAAAACGATTGGAATCTACGAAATGAAATAATTAAAAGGCAATCACTATGCAGACGGTGAAATGTTCTACTGCTGCCGCTGTCGTTTCACACAGCGCTCAATCTCTCCTGTAATATCAGGCAAACACGATCTGGAAGTTCTCCAAATCAAATATTAATACATCGGCATTCCTCTCTTATTTATATTTTCCCCTGTGTATAATAATTTTCTGTTGTAAATTCTGCGAAACAAATCAGATTTAACAGAAATGGAAGATAGGAGCATGCACGGAAAGATAAAATAACCATTAACAGAGTAACGTCTTTTGCTGTACATGGAAGCCAGGAACTCATCCTTTACCTTTCCCTTTGTATACTTTCATGTTGCATTTTAATGTAAATTGATTGCGCGTTTTAATTTCACATTTATTTACTAATATCTATGCTTGTATTGTTCTTGTCGGAAGTATTAACTACCGAAACATCAGATGTTTAAATTTCATATTAATTGACTAATATCTATGCGAGTATTGTTCTTGACGAAGGAATTAACTACCAAAACATCGGACAGCTGTTTTGTTTTATTCAGACTTGATTTATTCAAGTATGCATGTAAGTCAGGAATTCGTTCTTTACCCTTCCCTTTGTATACTTTCCGTTACTTTATTTTTAATTCACCGCAAAAAAAAAAAAAAAAAAGGCATCCGTTACAAGACTTCATTTACATCGGACCAGCAATCACTTCCTGTTAAGTCTTCGGTGGACTGCTGGATCGATTGATGAATGTGAATGTGTTTTTTTTTTTTTTTTTTGGTGGTGGTGGGGGGGGGGGGGGTACGGCCCTCACTGTCGTTGGAGTACTCCGACGACAGTGAGGGCCCTACGTGCCCAAAAATCCGACGACAGTGAGGGCCCTACGGCCACAAAAACTAATAAAACATCCATCGATCGGTCCAGCAGTCCACCGAACACTTAACCGGAAGTTATTGCTTGACCGATGCAAATGAGGCCCTGTAAGGGATGCTTTTCTGTTTTTGGTGAATCAAATATAAAGTACCTGATTCACCCCAAACAGAAAATCATCCCTTACAGGGCCTCATTTGCATCGGTCAAGCAATAACTTCCGGTTAAGTGTTCGGTGGACTGCTGGACCGATCGATGGATGTTTTATTAGTTTTTGTGGCCGTAGGGCCCTCACTGTCGTCGGATTTTTGGGCACGTAGGGCCCTACTTTCCTATTATATTTTAATGTATATTTATTGCGTGTTTTAATTTCATATTAAATTTACTAATATCTATGCTTGTATTGTTCTTGACGAAGGTATTAACTACCGGAACATCGGACAGCTGTGTTGCTTTATTCAGACTTGCTTTATTTACACTTGTCTTGGTCTTTGTTAAATTGTTTTAATCAACTTCCAACTGCGTTGATTATCCGGTTTACCTGAACTGAGGCCCTAGTCAGGTTACATGTGTTTTTTTAATTTAATTTTATTTTTTATTTCTCCACAACCATGTGTTCACATGCATACATTGTGGACGAACATTTACAGCGCGAATTGGCCTTAACAGTCACATTCGCCACCGCAATGGGTTGTAGTTACTAAGCCTTTTTGAAACACAATGTAACAAACTATCGTCTGTCAAGACGGCAAGGTGCCAATGCAATGCAATGTAAAACATTTGTCCACAGGAGCTAAATATACCATTTTGTCTCGTTATATATTGTGTTTTGAGACTTTATTTAAATAATGCTTAATTCATCTGGATTCTTCATAGGCACGGTAAGATGATCTCTGGCCATAGGAAAGAACTAGAATGCCAGATTGGCTGACAATGGGTGTTATTTGTTATCTACGCCTGTTGTTACCTACTGTGATGCTATGCGTTCATCTGATTGATTTCAATGATTACAAGCAATAGTTGCGTATTCACTTGCACAACGATGAAGAAAAGGACAACCCACGTTGCAGTAGTTTGCTGTGGGTACATGAAGTTTTAGGACCATGACAATTGTAGGCACGTGTGCACAGAGCAAAAGCTGGCCATTCTTCCCCTCCCGTAGCGAACGGCGAGTGCAACCATTATACACACATTTGACTGGCTCTTGCCGTTGTCATCGTTATCTCCTAGGCACAACCAGAACGCGCCCGCTAATAGACTTCTCTGTCTTCCCCTTGTTCTCTTCCCCTCGATCTTGCCAGTTGTCACCAAGTTCTCCATGAAGGGTCAGCTTAACAAAAGCACAGTCACAAGTGAGAGAATGGACGATGAGGCTATAAAACTGTCATCAGCACGCCGAAAAAAATTTATACAGCTACATTACAACAAAAGGAGTGGACAATGGCACTTAGATATACACTGTGACTGTTGGAAAGAAGTATGTCTGGACCAAACATGGTACACAATCAAATGAACAAGTATTATCATGTATTTGAAGGATTTATCTAGTGATGTTACATTATATTGTGTGAATTCTGCAGTATGTACCTGACGAGATGCAGCGAAATATGCCAGGCAATACATCGTGCAATCTATGGTTTATGTCTTCGTTATTCAAATATTATCATGTATATGTACATTCACTGCGAATTGAAATTGCGGAAGATACCACGAAACAAAACAAATAATACGGTGCGATAATACGGCGATATATCGCCCTTCTGTCCAAATGGAAGGTCATATATGGCGATATATTATTCTTTGGCACTGTTCCAGATGCATAAACAAGGATGCAATAACTAACGAACAGATATTTGCCTATATTAAACAGATAAATAAACAAGGATGCAATAACTAACGTACAGACATTTGCCTATATTAACAGATAATAAACAGGATGCAAGATAACGGACAGATATTTGCCTATATTAAACAGATAAATAAACAAGGATGCAAAAACTAACGGACAGATATTTGCCTATATTAAACAGATAAATAAACAAGGATGCAATAACTAACGTACAGACATTTGCCTATATTAAACAGATAAATAAACAAGGATGCAATAACTAACGGACATATATTTGCCTATATTAAACAGATAAATAAACAAGGATGCAATAACTAACGTACAGACATTTGCCTATATTAAACAGATAAATAAACAAGGATGCAATAACAACGGATAGATATTTGGCCTATATTAACAGATAAATAAACAAGGATGCATAACTAACGTACAGAATTTCCTATATAAAAGATAAATAAAAAGGATTGCAATAACTAACGACAGACATTTGCCATATAAACAGATAAAAAACAAGGATGCAATAACTAACGGACAAATATTTGCCTATATTTAAACAGATAAATAAACAAGGATGCAATAACTAACGGACATATATTTGCCTATATTAACAGAAATAAACAAGGATGCAATACTAACGTACAGACATTTGCCATAAAACAGGATAAATAAACAGGATGCAATAACTAAGGACAGTATTGCCTATATAAAAGATAAATAAACAAGGATGCACTAACTAACGGACAAATATTTGCCTATATTAAACAGATAAATAAACAAGGATGCATAACTAACGTACAGAATTTGCTATATAAACAAAAAATAAACAAGGATGCAATAACTACGTACAGACATTTGCTAATATTAACAGATAAATAACAGGATGAATAACTAACGGACAGATATTTGCTAATTAAACAGTAAATAAACAAGATGCATATACTAATACAGACATTTGCCTATATTGAATAAATAAACAAGGATGCAATACTAACGGACAGAAATTGCCTATATTAAACAGATAAACGAAACAAGGATGCAAAACTAACGGACAGAATTTGCCGATATTAAAACAGATGCATAAACAAGGATGCAATAACTAACGGACAGATATTTGCCTATATTAAACAGATAAATAAACAAGGATGCAATAACTAACGGACAGACATTTGCCTATATTAAACAGATAAATAAACAAGGATGCAATAACTAACGGACAGATATTTGCCTATATTAAACAGACTTAAAGGAAATATTCTATAACCAAAACGAAAACATACATGGCCAACCAAGGATAGCTGATAATTTGTTAAACTGAATCTACAATACCGCGTTTAAAACAACCTCGTGGAAATTAGCAACAATATTTCTTGTCACAATCAAAGCCGTGTAAAGACAATCCTCTATAGAGCAAACACATTCCCGTTTTTATGCCTATAGAACGTATGTGTGCTTAATGAACTAAGCAATATAATTGTGTACATGAAGCTAATCGAATGACTCAACAAGGGGGCAATAATACTTTAAAAAAAATGTCTCCACTTCATAAGAAGCACAAAATGGACACAGCTCGCGTGTGTGGCAGTGGTGATGTGTGGTTGGGGGTGTTATCAGCTTCCTAAACCGCTATGAATATTCAAACCGTTGCAATTTTTTTGTAAAGTCGGAAAGCGGCGATTCCGTTTTTGTTCCTCCTCTCCAGTGTGTCATTCCGCGTATAAAATGAAGCAGGGAAAACAAAAGCGAAAAATCTGCCAGGAGTTTGAGATAAAGAAAAAGAGATATGGAAAGAAAGTGGTAAATCGTGAAATGATTAATTTCCACGGCAAAAGGCGATACAAATTCTCAAAGTGGAACAACAGCAGCTCTGTGAGGAGAACGTGGAGAGGGTCAGTGTGATTTCGCACAGATGATTTATTCAGGATTTTTTTTTTTTTTTAGATAATAAACCGGAAAAACAATATTCCGGAAGGCAAGGATAGAGGAAGCCACGCAGTAGTTAATGCTGTAGGGCAGTGATGTAAAAACAAAATAAACTTCACCCTCTTCAACGCCTCACATCTGCTTCCTTACCTCACTTTCTCCCGCTCTCTTCCAACTACGCATCACTATTTCGCACTTGTTGATCACATGATCTCGAAATGAGAGCTTCCTGACAACTGTGCTAGTTGGATTATGTAGCAAATGTACACGTATGTGCATGACAATACTCTCATCTCATCTCATCATGTTCCTCTTGTACCTTGCGGTGTCGAGGTGAAGTATAAACATCGTGAGAGAGCCCGATTATGGGCTTCATGTATCGATATTCCCATGGACTCTTGTTATTCCCTGCGTCTGTACATCAACATGACAATAATATACGTGTTTATACTATGCAATAAGTACATGCCTTCATTGCAATAAGTTTCACCATTTAAGGAAATGGGCATGTAAAGGTAAACCCACAAGTCATTTCTGGTGCTTGAAGACAAAACCTGAACACACAGAGAAAAAGAGAGAGAGAGAGAGAGAGAGAGAGATAGAGAGAGAGAGAGAGAGAGAGGAGAGAGAGAGAGAGAGAGAGAGAGGGGGAGAGAGAGAGTGGGCGAGAGAGGGATGGAGATAGAGAGAGAGGGTGTGGAGAGAGGGAGAGAGAGGGTGGAAAGGGAGAGAAAGAAGGATAGCCGCAGCAAACGTCAAGACACACACGCGCGCGCACACGGATAGATAAACAGACGGACAGGACGACCGAGCATAAAGAAAATGTACAGAAAACCATTCGTGAAATGATCATCTAGAAAGTTCAGATACCGCGGTAGTATGTTACTAGCACGCTTGCCTGTCGGTACACTGGTCATGAGTTCGAATCCCTTTCAAGGCGTGGATGTTTTCACTTATGGGTTCTCAGTTGATCAAGCCTAAAAGGGTGCCAGAAAATGCTGACTACATCACCACGGAGTGATAATTGATATGGGTCTAGTGTTATATATCGTACTGGTGTGAAAAAGAGCTTTTTAGTTACTCCTAGCAACTGCTTATGTTTGATTCGTTCTGACTCTATCTTATTTGGTGTTGAAGTCACCTATCTTCTTCTCCTCATTGTGCCTGTGTATACTCCGATGGGAAAGGTCCCCTCAACCAGATGTTATTATGCCCGCTTTTCTTTGTAGTTTCTTGGATGTTTTTGCACATTACTCATCTCTGTCTGGAAATCGCCCCCTTCTTTGTGTGTTAGTCTCCTCCCTACACCCCTTTCTTTCACTTTAACATGCTGATTTATTGTTCTCAACTTTTTGAAGACGCTTACGATTGGCTGGTTGGTGAAGCTACATCCTTTTATGTGACGAAGTAGCGAGCCGGATGCCAATCCTCCCAGTCGCCTCACACGACACGTGCTACACTTCACGTTCCTATCTCGTAAATGTTTCTTTTCTTCCCTAACACGTTGATGACCTCGCAAGGCGACTCTCAATATATCTCGGTCCCTCTCTGCCGCTTACTTCCTTTCTCAACATCGCTTCCACTCGTTTTGCCCAGTCCGTAAAGCGCTCTGACATACCATAAATGTATTATCCGAACAACAGCACCATAGAAACGAAGCCATTACCGAATGGAACTGTCAATTTCCCCACGAAAGGGAATATATGTGGCTAATGCAGAAAACAGCCGGAACGCTAACTTAATCCACAGACGTCTCCAGACAGACCGGCTGTGATACGGCTCTTAGGGGATGGCGCATTTAAAGCCTGAGTAGTAGCGTCTTCGTATGATGTACAATGTCCTGGGGGGGCTGAGCGTGGATGAGAGGCTGTGGTGTCCGCCTCAGGCTCGGAAAGTACCGGGTTTGAGTCCAGAATAAGGCCGGGAGTGTTTCCAAGAGCCTCATTGCCATTACACGTTGCCTTACTCTCTTCGATCGAATAATTTAACCTCGGAAAAGGGCGAAAAAAGGGACTCTCTTGTGCATGTTAATAATTTCAAGGCAGTTAGAAAATATAATGAGTAGGTTATGATATCGCTGGGCTGGTAAAATTGTTAGGAAAGAAAATCCCCTCACGGCCTCTAGGAGCAAACCTCACACAAATGGCATGCATACTGGACACTGACCTCTGTAGTGCACAACTTAGCGTGACTCACTCTGAAAGAGGGACACAGAAGATAAAGAAGCACGAATGTCCCAGCTTTCCGTCTCTCAGAGACCGGTCTGAAGTAAATTTCGATGGAAATGTTAGCTCTATTTACATATTTCTATCTTGCCAGTCAGGCACTGTGTTAATTACCGTAAGTGGTCATATGTTGCGCAACTTGTACTGTTTATTAACTCTGGCTTTCGTATAGAACTAGTATTATTAATCTCTGCCATTACTTGTGATCCCATCATCTGATTCAGCACCAAGCAGTTTACCATTATCCCCTTACCCCATGGTTCTCAAAGGCGGCCAGCCCATATTTCCATCAATCAATCAATCATGTGCCATGGCGGAAAGCGTGGGCGGTCATGACTCGCCATTTCACTCGATCACCAGAGTCGTGGATCAGCTCAGTGTTCCTGTCTCGTCCATGCCATGTGGCCAAGCCATCCAGGTATTTTCCTCTCGGTCTTCCTCTTGGTCTGTTCCCCTCGATCTTGCCAGTTGTCACAAAATTCTCCAATTCATTTCTTCTCATAACATGTCCAAACAATTGTGACTGTCTACATCTAATGTCTCTAATCAGTTGACGATCTTCATTTGTTTCTTGAAGGACTTGTTCATTGGTTGTTATCTCTGTCCATGGTATTCTTTGCATTTTCCTCAGAAACCACATTTCTGCAGCCATCAGATGTTTTTCAGCTTGACTGCACATTGTCCAAGTTTCACATCTATACAAAAGAATAGGCTCTATGTATCCCCTCAACACTCTTTTTCTCGTTTCAATTGACATCTTTTTATTGGTCAGAATGTTTTTCATCTTGCTAAAGGCTACTTTCGCCATGGCGATTCTTGTTCTAATATCTTCAAGGCATCTCCCATCAGATGTTATGACTGTTCTGAGATAATTGTATCGATTCACTTGTTGAAGAATATTCCCATTTACTTGTACATTGTGGTACTTCGTTCTTCCTAGTGACGACCATAACCTGTGTCTTCATACAATTTAATTCTAACCCTAGTTGTTCATTACACATCCCTGTCTCACACCTCTCCTAATAGGCTGATATTGACGTACTTCATTATCAATTCTTATGGCAGCTTGTTGTTTCCAATATATGTTTTTGACAAGTCTAAGGTCTTTTCCATCAATGTGTAGATCTTCAAGAAACCTTATCCACTTTATCGAAAGCCTTTGTGCAGTCAATAGCAGAGGTGTAGATCATTGTTTACTTCTATAGAACGTTTATTACATATAATTAATCTTTTACTGTCCTCTATTGCTATGACAGCGTCAAGGACAAATATAGTTAACTATATGTACACATAGTATGTGTTTGGTGACACGTATGTTATTACACGTAGTTTTACTTTTCCTCTTCTTCTTTTCGCTTTTAAGACTTCTAGTGGAGTATAATCCCACAGCCACGCACGCCAAGCCCTTTGTAGCTCAGTTTGTGGTTGGTTGGGCGTTGGCTGAATTTGTCTGATGTATGAAGCAGCCAGTTTTGTTAGTCGATTTTCACGACTTGCACAAAAGGTCACCGTGTTACTATTCTTTGCTTCTCCTTTGGGGCCTTGGAAACACGCGGGCTCTGTAATTCTCTATTGTGTTAACAGGTTGACAATGTAACAGTGTGGAAACAACACTGAGACTTTATAACTGTATTTATATCGGGGAACAGGAGAAAGCACCGTGGCAGAAAAGAAAAAAAACAGGGTGGCGGGGAGAGGCGGAGAAACAGAAATCTGACAAAAGGTGGGACTCAATAAAACAGTACTGAATGAAATCAAAGCCAGGCAGTTAAAATACTTGACGCGTACAAAGCGACATGTTGTTGAAAAATGAACCGTGAAGAGGAGCTGAGGACAGTTGTGGAATAGAAAGAGAAAGATACAGTTCAACGTGGGTGTAAGAGAAAGATACAGTTCAACGTGGATGTAAGAGAAAGATACAGTTCAACGTGGGTGTAAGAGAAGGGTACAGCTCAGCTTTTGGTGCAAGAGAAAGATACAGTTAAACTCGGGTGCAAGAGAAGGGTACAGTTAAACCTGGCGTAAGAAAAAGATATAGTTAGATGTGGAAGAAAGAAAAGGATAGAGTTCAATGTGGATGCAATTCTCCTCTTCGTGTGTTTTAGTTTTCCCTGCATTTCTGTTGCCCTGTGGGATCCAGAGACAATACTTTCCTCATGTGTTTTCTAACCAGCGCTAGCGTCTTCTCCTCACCTCTTGATTAGTTAGAATTCGTTTAGGTTTCTAAGTACGCTCCACGTTAGTGATTCGGTCAAATCACTTTAGCCATATTCTCACCGGGTACCAGGTAATCAATGTCGACTATAACACTATTATTCCTCTATAATCGTCGTATCCATTCATGTTCCCTTTCTTTGGCAGCTTTCCCAAATATTCTTCTTTCCTGTTTGCTGGTATTTCTTCAGTCTCCTAGACTCTCCTAAATAACTGTTTCAGGTATTCCATTGACGCATCTGCTGGGATACCATTTAGAATAGCAGCTTCCGCATCCTTCAAGTGATTGATAGCTTTTTTAATGTCCTCTTTAGATGATTTCACACAGTTGATATCTCGCTGGCCGAGTGGTTAGAATGCCAGGTTCGAATCCTCGGTAAGGTGTGGATTTTTTTTTTCTCTCGGGGGCAAAAAGAAAATCCTAACTTGAACAGTTCGTGGCGACTGTACTAGCCAGGCGGCCTTAATTCCTCAGGCTCAAGACCACCGCCCCCCCCCCCTATCCCCCCGCCATACATCGCAGTAAATGACAGTTGACAGTGACAGACAGATATCACGCTCATATTCTGCAGGCTAGATGTCTGCTGGTGGTGGGGTAGGGGAGGGAGTGTGTGGAAGGTCTGAGCTTTTCAGAAGATCATCAAAGTATTTAAAGTTCATGTGATGTTTAGTGTTTGTCAGAATTTTCCCATTGCTATTTTTATCAGTTCACTGTGTTGATACAACTGTCCTGTTATTTTCCTTGTGATGCTCTAAAGGTCTCCGAGGTTTCCTTTCGCTGCTGTTAATTCTGCCTCTCCTGCTAAGCCATATAAATATTGTTTATCTGCCATTTTCCGCTTTCTAATTTATATTGTTTTAGTCATAAGCAACTGTGTAGTTTTCATGAGCTTTGACAGTAGTAGCCATATTTTTGCTTTGCTATTGTTCAAATCTGCTTTAACAAAAATACTATATTTTTTTTTTTTTTTAAGTGTTTCGGGCACGATCCATGCTCTATGTTTTCGCTTCCTTTTTCCAAGGCCTTCTAGGGACGTTCCATTTGCGTTTAATCTGTTGCCTGCTGCCTTCCCTATTCACTAACCGTACTCATCAACTAACTGTTGCAGAACCTAGTAGTTATTAGAGACTAGCCATACATTGTTCCTTAGTCTCTTCACGTCTGAGGAATCGTCGATTCTATTGATTTCCATGTTTATAAGATGTGTATTTCTTTAGCTTAACTTGATTTTACTTATCAGCAGATGGTAATCTTAAACATACATGTGCCCCTCTAAAACCGCTTTCGTTATGTAGAGAAACATGTCCGCCCTTTGACATATTTATCCAATCTTCCTCTGACATTCAGGTCAACCATAAACATTTTGATATTTTACTACGTATAATACTTTGAAGTTTCGTGTGAAATTCCGTCTCAAATGATCCCAACCATGTCAATTTGTTGGTAACACTGGCTCATGTTCATGTTTACATTATGTTTTGTGGTTCTAAATGTTACTGCCTTATTCTAAAACGCACTACTTCCCATTCCATTAGTACAGTGTTTCTCAACCGGTGAGGAATTTTAGGGTTTCAAGGGCGGGGGGGGGGGGGGGGGGGGGGGGGGGAAGAGTGAATTAAGATTATTTCAAGATCGCATTAATACAAGAACCAGTTACTTGATATTGTTTTTCCCTCTAAATTTTACGGTTCTGTACTTCTCGCCCTAATGAAATTCGTTTTATAACGTAAGTAGACCCGCAAATCACGTTTTATGTAGATGCCTAGACTTGTTCCTAGTATGTGTTATTAAATTTAGCTTCCATTTTTATGTATACTGTGTAAGGGTGAGGGGGGGGGGGAATTATAAGAGGAAATTCGAAAAGGGGGGGGGGGTGACGTTCTGAACATATGGTAAAGGGAGGCATGGGCCAAAAAGGTTGAGAACCACTGCATTAGTGCTTTCCAGCCATGTTAGATAGCATTTGGGTCACTCCTTCGCTGTGACAATTCCCTCTCTATGGCATGAGAACAGCACTGCTTCAATTGTGTTTAGAAGCCATTGGTCTGTCCTCTTCCATCATGTTTCGCATAATCCCAAAAAGGCTAATCTTATAATATTTCATTTTCCCAACCAGTTGTGCTGTCTTTACCAATTTATAAATATCTCAAATATTCCACGTGCCAATTCTGGATATATTTTCCATGTTGAAAGGCGATCCAGACTCATTACGAATTTCTCTGCTCTCGGGTTATACTTCTTTTAAGACAGACTCTTTTCATCTTGGTTCATTGGGTAGTTATTCTTTTTTTTTTTTTTTAAACACTTGTGACTGATTGGGTGGATTTCGCAACTACAGTTTTCTACAGGATGGGACAGCCGGTCCCAAGCTCCCCCCCCCCCTTCTTTTTTTGTCGTCTCTTACGACATGCATCGTATGTTAGTGTTACTATATGTTGCTTCCCTCATGGGCCTCGATAACATGCGAATAGATCCTCATACTATTGGGTATTTAATCACCAGCCAACAGTGTTAGTAGGCCAATATTCTGACCACAACGCCACAACTTTAGTGGACAGTAATCAACTTAAATTCTTTAAGCCTGGATGTTTCTATGCGTGTACTCACTCGTGCTAGAGCCACTTTTTTTTTTGGGGACCCTCCCGGGGTATAGATAGCCGTGTGTTAAGAACACAGATAACCAGCTAGTCTAGTAATATATACTAGTCTCAGTCGACTTGACATTCCGTACTAATCTAGTATCAGATCTAGTCTCTAGGCTATGATGACGTGTCTGTACTCATAGTCAGTACTAGTCAGATATACTACTCTAGTCTCTCTAGGCTCATGATGAGTGGTTCTCACTGGTCTTGGACATTCACGCCGTACTAAGTAGTCTCAGATACTCTCTAGTCTTGTAGGCTATGATGATGTCTGTTCTTCCACACTAAACAACGATCACATTTGCCTGATAGTGCATCAATAGCCCACCCAGAGGTGGAGATCCAACCAATTTGTCCGCCCGGTCTTTTCGCAACACACTTGCTGGGGAAAGATCCAACGGATGTCCCCATCTTAGATTTATTTTAATTGACGCATGCCACTGTACGACACATATATGTCTTCACCCTGTGTGTCCGTTACAATTACGACATGTGTGTGCTATTTATTCTCCAGTCAGCGGAACGCCACATCGACTTCCTCGAATAAATTCCCAGACCGATTGTAGTATCATATGTCAGGCTCTCCTTTAATAAAGATTGTCTTTAACCTTTGCTATGAACCTAAGTTCATGCTATGAAGGCAACTCTTTGCCTTTTAGCCACAGTCATCCGTGAAGATGATTACATCACCTGGGCGCGAATTGTCGGGTGTCAATTGTTACACATCCCATTCAGCGCTACCGCTGGCCAATTCAGTGTGATTGTGACCTAGCACAGACCTGACATTTCTTCTGGCATTCTAACCCACGCCTCTTCTCTTGCAATGTGTTTGAGTACACACACTCCTCTTCCCATGACATTCCATGGCAGGGTCGACCTGGAAGCCGAGGTCATTTTTAAGAAAATCTGTATCGATGGAGATTTCAACACATGACCACCAGGCCGTCAGGCAAGCATGCTTGTCACTGAGCCACCGCAGCTTCACCGATCTGAGAAATTCTACATACTTGAACCGCTCAGAAAAGTTAACAACCGCCTGGAATAGTCAGGTTTAATGGAATAACTGCGGCAGCGCGACAAAGTAACGGTTGTCTGCAACAGATGAAGTTGACGGACTAATTATGGCTGAGTGGTTAATTTAACAATTGACTGGGCGGGAAGGAATTAATGCAGGCTCAGTGTATACAGTTGCAATGTTTGCCGCTTTGTTGTACGTTCGCGCTGTTGACGTATTTCTCTCTCTCTCTCTCTCTCTCTCTCTCTCTCTCTCTCTCTCTCTCTCTCTCTCTTCTCTCTCTCTCTCTCTCTCTCTCTCATTTTAAATCACCCACAGTCTTTTTCGCTCACAAATGAACTTCCATTTACTCTTTTCCCAACTCCCCCCCCCCCCCTCTCTCTCTCTCTCTCTCTCTCTCTCTCTCTCTCTCTCTCTCTCTCTCTCTCCCTCTCTCTCATATATATATATATATATAAACAAACACAACCATTGATCATAGGAAGACAGCAATGATTATGTCTGTCCCGAAACGTATGAATATTACAGTTTAGCGGCACACACCATATCTCATAGACCATCAATCAACGTTCGAGAAGATGTGGCCTGTTCGGGTCCCTGTTCCGAGAACAATATTATTGAATATGTGAAGCTTTTATGTGAGACATCCCTGCAGGTCCAGCCACTATGTTCGAACACACAGATGGGCGAACATACATATAAGGGCGAGATCGCTTGTGTTTTACATGCCCCTGTATCCTTCTAATGCCCCCTCCTCCATATTCCTGTATCCTGTTAATTCCCCCCCCCCCCCCACATTTCTATGATGTCCTCTCCCTGTCTCATATCGCTTATCCTCTCCTTTTTTTCATTTTTGTCCTCTTTTCTCTGTTACTTCTACTTCTCTATCTCCAACTGCCCTTCCTCGTCTTATCTCTCTTCCCCCCCACCCCACCCCACTCCCTCCTTGCTGCTGCTTCTACTTATGTCCAACATAATTTGTATCTCTTATTATCCCTCTCCTTCACCTTTTCTTCCGCCAACTTTGTTATCTCGCCACTCTCTCTCTTTCTGCCTCTTCCAGACATCCAACAAACTCCATCCCCATACGTCCTACTTTGGTATTAAATTATGGTAGATTATGTCTCTCGTCTGTTGCCCCTTCTTACAAGGCAATGGTCGAGTTTGTAGTTAGCGTATCAGTGCCAGGCAGCCTTCTCCAATAAATAACCCAGCCAGTTGACACGAAATTTTAGTTTGAAATCTAATACTATGAGCATCTCAGATTGGGAAGATTCTTGAGTTGCACTGTCATATGATTATTCTTTCTTGTAGGCAGTTTCCTTTCTAGATTATGTCTAGGTTGGTCATGTTTTTTATTTTAACCTGGGGTTTGTTTACTTCATGTAAACACTTCAACCCAATGCTAGTGGTAAACTTTACATTATGTTTTCTGCAAACTTTACATTGTGTTTTCTTAGTAAAGGCGGATTTGTTTATTTCATGTTTAGTACAGTCCGATAAGGATGACAAGGAGGAGTGGGGTGTTTTCATCTTCCCTAAAGTGTTTGTTCGCGGTATAAATATGAAGTCCTCGCTCGGCTTGCACTTTACTCCACCGTTTCTGCTTTGCAATAAAAAACTATAAACTACACTGTCTCAGCTACCTGGCTGGCCCCCTCCTGAATTATTATTCGTTTTATGATCTGTATTTCATGTTTGGTGATGGATTAGTATTTGTTTAAAAGCCCGTGCTACAGTGTATTAAAGATGCACCTTTATTCAAGACCTCTTTTTTTGGGGGGGGGGGGGGGCGCCGGGGGTGGGGGGGGCTGGGGTACAGTTTTAAATTAGACGCGTCTTTATAACTGTCTGATTTTGGGACAGTTTTAGATGAAGTACATATTTACACAAGGTTTCCTGTTTAGATAGTTTATCCAGAAACATGTTTACTCAATGTCTCCTTTTGGACAGTTTCAATGAAGAACCTTATTTACTCAATGTCTCCTATAGACATTTTTAATAAAGAAACGCATTCACTCATTTAATGACGATATATTTTACTCAAGGCCTGCTTTGAGAAGTTTTAATGAAGATGTGTCTTTACTCAAGGCCTGTTTTGCGACAGCTTAATGATGATACATCTTACTGAAACCTTTTTTTTTTGGGGGGGGGGGGGCAGTTGAATGATGATGCTTCTTTACAGAAGGTCGTTTTTTCTTTTCTTTTTCTTCCTCCTTTTTGAGGACATTTTTAATAATGATGCAGCCCTTTACAAACTGTAGAAGACTACCTACTGCGTTGTATCGATCTGCTTACCTTCCAAGAAATTAGCTTTCCCGCTCCAACAGTTCCTTTCCCGCTCCAAGCAGTTCCTTTCCCGCTCCAAAAACATCCTTTCCCGCTCAAGCAGTCCTTTCCCGCTCCAAACAGTCCTCCCGCTCCAAGCAGTCCTTTCCCGCTCCATCCTTTAATGCTCCAAATATCCTTTCCCGCTCCAAGCAGTTCCTTTCCGCTCCAAGCAGTTTTCCCGCTCCAAACAGTTCCTTTCCCGCTCCAAACAGTCCTTTCCCTCCAAGGCAGTTCCTTTCCCGCTCCAAACAGTTCCTTTCCCGAAGCAGTCCTTTCCCGCTCAAGCGTTCCTTTCCCGCTCAAGCAGTTCCTTTCCGCTAAACAGTTCCTTCGCTCCAAGCAGGTCTTTCCCGCTCCAGCAGTTCCTTTCCCGTCAAAACAGTTCCTTTCCCGCTCCAAGCAGTTCCTTTCCAAGCAGTTCCTTTCTTTTCCGCTCCAAGCAGTTCTTCCCGCTCCAAACTCCTTTCCCGCTCCAAGCAGTTCCTTCCCGCTCCAAGCAGTTCCTTTCCCGCTCCAAACAGTTCCTTTCCCGCTCCAAGCAGTTCCTTTCCCGCTCCAAACAGTTCCTTTCCCGCTCCAAACAGTTCCTTTCCCGCTCCAAGCAGTTCCTTTCCGCTCTGTCTATCTATTATCTCCCGTCTGCCACCCCTTACTTCCAGAACATTTCTCAGACTGTTTTATGAAGCTCGGTCGACCATGAATGAATTCACGCGATAGCAGAACGATCCAGCTTACAGGCGATTTGAACCCCCAATCGGACAGCGTGTGCACTACCTAGCACGCCAACGTAATGCTTACTGCAAATAGTGGAGCCAAAAGTATCGGAAGCAGCAGACCACCGCCGTTTACAGGATCAGCAGGAAATGATAAATCAACGGGGTGAGCAGACCAATCAAGAAAACATTTTTTGTTAGGCCAAAAACCGGACCTCACATTCAAAACAATGAGAATTTAAACACAGAACCACAAACATTATGTTGTAAGATTTGTTGCTGACATATCTTACTACATCTCTTCAGGTGCATACGAAGATATATCAAATATCAAAGGTATATACATCAAATAAGTGAATAATACTTTAGCTGAAATACTTAAAAACCTAGTCACAGGTACTGAACAAATGTGGAGCATTTATTATCCCCACTGTAATTTGAATTTTAACACGAACTCTTCCTGTTTGCACAAAACCGGCTGGAACCGCCTAATTGCTAACGCCTCACTATATTTGAGCAACCGTTTAATGTTCGTCGAATACAGTATCGATCCACAATGTTAGAAAATGTAACACAATATGTGAATTATCACATTACAATAGCTAAACAAATGGGGTTACAGAATGGTTGCCAGCGGCCATGGGCCACTTTAAAACATGCGATTAATATTAAATGAGAACAGAATATAACCATTTTTAAAAAATAATGATAACTGGAAAACTCTGTGTGTGGATGTGTGTGTGTGTGGGGGGGGGGGGGGGGAGGGGGGAATGCGTATGGTGGAAAGGTGCTATTAAAAAAAAAACATCTGCTGAAGATATAAGCGTGAGCTCTAAACTAGTAACCGTAAAATTGCAACTAAGATCAAAATACAACGAATAAAGGCTGATTTTAAAATGATAATAATGTGCTACTCATTGCCGACAAGCAAAGTTTTTACCGATTGAATTAATCTGCCCTAATTGAATAATGACCACTTGCCCAAAAGATTACACATCAGAGCCAGAACTTTCTTACCTCGGCGGGTAATAATGGCAACTGTTCTACAGACTAATTGCTAATTAAGTTGTGATTTCCTGTTATTGCTAACAAAGTTGACAGAATGCGCAGTTAGTATCTTATGCCGTGGGATCTGGCGTCGTGTCCCACTGGCACGGAAAATGGGCACTGATTTTTTGTTTGTTTTTTAAGCCCCCCAATTTGGGGGGTGTTACATTTGCTTTCATTCAGATAATTAAAACAAAAAAACAACAAAAATCTTGGACTTCAGATTTCTTGTGTGTAATGTAGTGTGTTCTTTTTTTTTCTTCCGTTTCTGCTGCTGCTGCTGCTGCTGCTGCTGCTGCTGCTGCTGCTGCTGTTTTTTCGTCTTCTTCGGGGGGGCCTGGTTTGAAGCAGACATTGGCGACCATGACTCTCCATTTCTTCTTCTTCTTTCTACTTCTTCTTCAGCGTTCCGAGCCATTGAGGTTCTTTGCTGAAGAGACACAATCCGTCTCCATCTGTCTCTCTGGTTGACCTTCTCTTGCCAGTCGTTGATTCCAAGTGCTTGTAGGTCTGTATATATATTAACTCTCCACCGTCTTCTTGGTCTACCTCGGGGTCTACGGTCATCTATTTCCTGAGTGTAAGCGAGTTTTGTTTCCCTATTATCTTCATTCTTTCTATATGCCCCAGCCATTGTAGTCTATTAGCCTTCATAATACCAGTGATTAGCGGGAACTTAAACAGATCATAAATGTCTTTGTTGCTTCTTCTTTTTCCACTCTCCCACTTTGTGTATCCCTAATGGGTCCAAAATGCGTCTTAAAACTTTGTTCTCAAAGGTTTGTAGCAAGGCTTCGTCTCCTTTCATTGTACTCCAGGTTTCAGAGCCCTACAGCACAAGTGGGTCTGATCAGTGGTTTGTATATTGTGATCTTGGTGTTACGAGATAGCGCATTTGATTTTAGTAGATGTTGTAGTGCATAGTATATCTTATTGTCCCTGCTAGTGTCCCTGCTTCCTCCAAATTACTGATCCTTTCATCACTCACTGTCCAGCATGCTGTGTGTTACTAAGTTTATGGCTACCAGAGTAACGAATTTGATATTTTAATGACAACTAAGAATGCGAATTCAGAGACTGTGTCCCCTAACCGGCCCTATGGCTTAGGGGAAAGTGAATCGCGCAGTTTCACAATTCCCCGTCATACCGAGTCGAGGGTTCGATTTGTAAGCAGACAGCTTTACGCTGATTTTGAAGATATGAGGTTTCGGCTGTTCAGAACTAATATTGTCTAGTAAATTACAAACAGCCAATAAATGCTGTGGTTGATTGCAACGGCCTGTAAAGGACATGCCACTAAATTGTAACTGGGGAAAGCTGGTGATTCAAGAATGTAGGATTTTATGTAGTCGTCCACATTTAGAAACTTTAAGGGATTTCGCACTGGCTAGCAGACCTTTTTTTTTTTTTTTAGCATATCCTTTACAGGACATCGCTGTCAACACCAGCATCTTTCAGCTGTATGTCCATTTCTTGGCAAGATTACGCTCAGTAGTTTGCCATTGCTTTCTGAGCGGCCGGCTCACATACCCCGCAAGTCACCAATGCGATTCGAACCACTGCTGATTCTTACCGTCATCACGTTAACCGACGAGAGTATACGAGATTACGGAGAAAAGTCATAACCTCTAAGCCACGAAGCCGGCCTAGCAGACGTTAGTATGTTTATATTTGGCAGCTAAAGTTAGAAGACAAAAGAACATGCTCATAAACTACCTATCTGGAAAAACTGCAATTTACTGCCTATATAGTACCTTACTAACGGAAGTCGCCCCAGTGTGAGACACACATTAGAAGTAGGATTGCGATAGCGAAGAAGGTATTTAAAGAAAAACATTGTAACTTCAAAGAATATCTGGCTTGATATACGGTTTAAAACATTCATTCTATGTACATCTGACCAATCGCATTATGTGCTTCTGAAATGTGGATAATGAATACACATGATGAAACATGCATAGATGCGTATGAGATGTTGTGTGATCTAAAAATGACAAGAAGCAGATACGCTGAAAAGCTGACAAATCAAAAAGTTCTGGAAAATATAACAGAACAAAGAAGATTTCGTAAAGTAATCGAAAAGCAAATACTCTCATGGCTTTGTCACATCGTAAGAAAAACTGAAGAGAGTACTCGAGGGCACAATACTGGGGGAAAAGAAGAAGAAGCAAACGAAGTACCACTTGCACAAACAGGCGTAAACTTACTCTATTAACGTTAGATATACACGGAATATAAAGAGACTGGCGTAAGACAACCATGGATTGGAATGAATCAGGAAGTTTCATGGGCACCCTGAAGACTGGAACACTTGATGATGATCCCTTCAGTGTTTCTCCAACGTGTGACTCATTCTTTACTCTTTACCTGTGTGGATCAATTGTTCAGGTCATACGAGAAGCGGAGGAACGAGGGGACAGATTTGGTAGTTACAGAAGCACTTATTCGTTGGGACACTGAATGTGGACAGAAGGAGTATACTGCGAGTTTATAAACGACAGCTTGCTGTATGACACGTTGTTGTCATGCATCTTCTTGATCATGGTTGCTGAAGTAGAGATTCCACTATGGGACTGGTACAATGACCGCCACAGAGGATATTTCCGACGTGTATCTAACCAGCCTGTATCAGGAACAATCAGCATCTACACCCTTCGACTTCTTCTGGGAGAGACCGAACATTTATGAGCAAATCTCGACTGAATATATATATATAAACGCTGGCCCATCTAAACATAATCAAACAATATGCTCGCACGTTTCGTTGAACTTTTCTCTCTTCTTCGGGAACTAAACCAAAGGAAGAACGTGCGATTTGCTGAATAATTAGGAACTGTGATGTGATATTTTTCTTTGTGATTCAATGTCCAAAATAGATGACAGAAACATCATCGAAGTTTAATCTCTTTAATTCGATGTACGTCTTCACTGACAGATCTGTTTTAGGCCTACTTTTTATTTATTTATTTATATGCATTTTGTGTTCGCTCGTTTTGTATTCAAGCTTAGTTCACACACGTGCATACTAGCGCACTTGACTGATTTTTTGCGTGAAGATTAGCTTTCCTTATTACCAGTGTCCCTCGCATCAGGCGAACCCACTCCGACTTCAGAGGTAGATATAATTTACGTCCACAAGTCAAGGACAAGAAGTCAATATTTAAGCCCAACTGACTGGTGTAGGTATTGAACTCGCAACCTAGGCATCAGCACACCGGATGTTTAAACACAAACGCTCTGACCCATTCAGCCAAGTTGACCTCACCTATAGTGTATATATTGTGCTTTGTTAATCCCTTGCTATTCCATGCAGCATTGTTGTGATTCCACTGCTACTGAACAAGTCAGATGTGTTGCTAACATATATAATGCAAAAGCCACAGATCTTTGACCATCAATTATTGACAACTCACTGTTTATAACAGCAAACTGGGATGTGTGGCTTTATAACATATTACTTTATGTCGGATTATTTGTGAATTAGCATGACATGCAGTTAAAAGCGTGACGGGTTTAATTATTGTTATCTCCACAAACTTTTACCCTACATACAGCTTTCGCGTGACCTCTTACTGCTTTTGCTGTTAATTAATTATAGGGATTACACATTCACATACATGTAACTGTAGGTTAGTATGTTATTGTGTGTATGTCTATGTGCAGTCAGCCACTGCAACCAATCAACCAACTTTACAGTGGTGAAATATAAACACACACACACACCACACACCACACACACACACACACACACACACACACACATCAACATTGTACACTGCGTGGCGATAACCGGGCAAAGATATCTTCAGCACAGCGGTGATAAGTGCTGTAATATAGTTTGCCAGAATGTCACAAATATTATACATATTAGCTTTCATTATTAACGTGGACATATCTTGTCTCGACACAAAATTCAGTCGGCTAAATCGGACGTCACACTGAAATACAAAGCCGTAAACTTACGTGAGATGAGATGCATACTAAACTCAGCTGGAAAAACAAGAAGACATAGAGAGACCATTGAGAAACAAAGAACAAATATTTGGATAACACCAATTACTGACTTTATAAAACACCAAAGAATTAAACAGTTCGGATATTAAGATAGAATGAAACAAGATGAAGCAGTGGCTACAGTGTTCTAATACAAAAATCGGGATAACAGGCCAAAGGACCATCAAGGAAGAGTTTGTTAACTGAAGTATAGGAAACACTGAAGAAATCAAATATGACATTAGCGCAAGCAACAAAAACAAGTGAAAACAGACAATTACATCTACCTCCCATCTGCGACGCTTCACGGCAAAAGGAGTAGGACAAAAGAAGAAGAAACAATCAACATGCATTAATGTACGCAGTAACCTCGCTGAGCACTGAAGTAATTGTGTATCGCCTGCAAGACCCCTGGCATGGTCCGCCTGGTAGATCGTTTGTCGACAAAACTCCTGATACAAGCGTCTGTTGTCATGTGTTATCAGGGGCTTGTTACGGCCCGTAGAGAATAACACAGTGCATTCACAAATTCCACTTATGATCGATATGACGCGCTGGGGAATAAGGGGCGCGCTAATTGCCTTATGAATATAGCGAGGCTTTCGTCAGGGGTGAAAATATATGTTCTGGCCAGAATAATTGCAGCCAACGGCCTAGGTTTCAGGAGCCACTGGTCAATGTGTCAGGTTCATTCTATGGTAGTAGCGTGCACATGTAGCAGACCAACCCAGGCAGGTCAGGATTTCATGAGATGAAAAAATATTGAGTCCAACATATCTTTGCCAGTTGAGGAAACATAGACAGAAGGTAACTCATAAAGAGAACTAATTATTCAAACTAGAAGAAGACGTCCTACATTCTTCGAACACGTCATGTAAAGGGGAGTACATCAAGACAACGGGAAAGTTTGAAGGGAGGAGCGGTAGAGAAAGAGCAAAATAAAATATGCTGGACAGTTTATTATCATGGAATGGAGGGATCGTGGGATGGAGGAATATCGCTATCAGAAATAACTGACAGTACATGGAGAGAAGGCTGTGAATAGGCATGATTACCAACGCCAAGTCACATGGACTATAAGAAGAAGAAACCTATACAAACCAACAGAAATTGAGAACAATGGTCAGCTTATCAGGGCATTGTATTTTAGTTTAACTGCAGGCCGCTTAATGGATTCGTATACTCAAGCATCTCTGAGTATATTTTAAGACATGATGTTTTATCTAATTCTATATGAAGCCACGAATCATACGTTTATCGGTCACTACATACATAGTGAAGCGTGGAGACACAGTGGTTACGTCAAGTGGTCAATGGTGAAGGGAACGAGTTCTCTGCCACAGGTTATGACTATCTCGCATGGCTCGGTCTTCTTTCAGGAGAGCGGTCTGTCAAAAGCGTAGCATATAGCACTTATTTCGTAGCTTCAATGACAACTCTCAATGATTTCCGAAAAAAAGAAATACTGTACTCATCAACCAAATGACGGAATCTCAAAGACGAACCCACGATCTTCGAAGAGCGAGGCAAGTGGCTTAACCACTTTGCCACGGAGCGCTCCCCCCCCCCCTACACACACACACACTTGGGACCAAATGCCTTTGTTTACCGAGACAGAGACTAACCAACTTACTTACTCTTTCACTCACTAATTCACTCACTTACTCATACATACAACAAACAGTAATCTCTCTTGGGAATAGGGTTGGAGAGAGAGAGAGAGAGAGAGAGAGAGAGAGAGAGAGAGAGAGAGAGAGAGAGAGAGAGAGAGAGAGAGAGAGAGAGATGAGAGAGAGAGAGAGAGAGAGAGAGAGAGAGAGAGAGAGAGAGAGAGAGAGAGAGAGAGAGAGAGAGAGAGAGAGAGAGAGAGAGAGAGAGAGAGAGAGAGAGAGAGAGAGAGAGAGAGAGAGAGAGAGAGAGGAGACAACAATTCAAATAACAGCTCCTGCAAAATTCAAACTCTCTGATAATTATTATTGTTGTAACAGTAAGAAAAACTCCAATCACACCCCCCAACAAATGGGCTGGCCTGCATGAAACTGTACATGCGGTTCTGGCCCCTATCAATCGGCGGCCAGGCGTGAAATCACAGCTTTCGATTAACCGTTTCCCGTCACGGATGTTATTTTGTTTTTCCAGCGTTCTGATTATGAGAAACATCAAACGGATTCGCTCTCTGCTGTTAGCGCGATTTATCCACAAGCGCCAGAGAATGATTTACAGCGGCTGAACGTTCCACAAAGCAGAAACTGCACGCGTGAACACAATCAAGTTCATGGTTATTTTATTCGCTGACACTTAGTTTTGTATAACGCCATCATCACAATTATCATAATTATTATTGTTTTGGTCATCGGTTCCTGTGGAATGTAAATTGCACTTGTCGTTTGATAAAAGGTAATGCGCGCGAAAGAATGATGTACAAAAGCAGGCAGATGTGGAATTAGTAAGTAGCAATTGTATACTAACACCGTGGAGCAGGTAAGCAACGGCAGCTTAGAAATAGCACATATAGACAGCTGTCGCTTGTCGTCCCGGGGGGAAACGTGGAATCAACAAGCACACCTTTAAGATCCTTCTTATACTTTGGAACTATTGTCAGACCTTTGTCTACACTCCCCCGATTCTGTCTTCTACTCCTCTCTCTCTCTCTCTCTCTCTCTCTCTCTCTCTCTCTCTCTCTCTCTCTCTCTCTCTCTCTCTCTCTCTCTCTCTCTCTCTCTCTCTCTCTTATTCCTTCATAACATACCCCGACAACAGTTCTCCTCCAACAATTAATAAATATTAATGCTGAAAACTACGTCAGTTGTATGTATTGAATGTGTATATGTAATTTGTAGTGTCTTCTATTGTGAGTGCGAGATAGGACTCTGGAAGTCTATGTTCCGTATCATATCTCTCATCCGTATACGGCCATGCAACAATACATCACACATATATGGACAGCTCTCACCCGGGGTGGCTCCTCTCCGCCTGAGTCTGGACGTATTCCAATATTTCGAAAGTGTTCAACGTCTGATCACCATGAAATAATGCGATTACGGTAAGTCTCTGAATTCGACAGATTTCCCTTTTTGGACGTTAGTAAAATCCATCTACTGAAAACACATCACCACTGTCTACAGTTAGTTAATTAACACTTTTTGTAGGCATGGAAGCTGTTCTTGAGTTTCTCCCTGGTTTCTTTTATATGAGTACACCAGTCAAATATATTTAGCTTATGTCACTCTGCCTTTATAGAATTAACGTCCTTTACATCGCTTTCTTAACCTGGATACTTTTGAATTACAGGTTCTCTTATTTGCAATTAGTTATCTCTGCACCAGTGAAGTAACTTTCTATAATCTTAGTTCTTAAGGTGAGGTACTGTATCTCTTGCACAAGTGAAGTAACTTTCTATAATCTTAGTTCTTAAGGTGAGGTACTGTATCTCTGCACAAGTGAAGTAACTTTCTTATCTTCTCTGAGTATGTCAGGAGTTTTCGTAGAACCTGTGGGTGATATATAACCAGGTGATATTAGTCTGCTTCAGACTAATTCTTATGTGAGAGTATGTCTCCGGCCGTACTCAGACGCTACCGAACGATACTCTGACATAAGACAGATGAGTCTATTAAATTCTAGACGATTAGTTAAAAGAAGGAAATGGTAACAGCAAAGCACAGACACCTAGTTCACTATGCTAGATTACTAAGCTAAAGCTAGATTACCTTATACTATCTATGTTAGTCATGAATCGAAATACACAAGAACATAAGCACCAATGTCCCATCGCCTCTAAACAATTAGGGACCTATATTTCTATTCTTATTAAGGACGCATAGATCCATTCTCCGTCCAGTTGGTCGCACACTAAACACAAAAACAAGTTTCCAACTATTTATACCTAGTTCCAATTCTCCGTTCCCTTTTGATCAACATCGAATTTGCCGTGATTCCCCATCAAAGGTTTGTGAAATCACGTATTCGCTCTTCTCTGCTCCGTCTCCCGCTCCGTCTCGATCTCCTCCGCGAGTCCCGCTTTCCCCACTCATCGTAAATCAAACAGTTCTAACTCTTGATCAATGCCTTCGTGTTTTTCCACACCCGATGTCTCCGCGTTGTTTGTCCGGTGAAAATCGGCAGTCAATGACCCCTGATAACAACTGTATCTGTCTTCTATACCATTCGGTCAATGACCGTCACTTTGTCCTCGGTCACGACTGAGTGCTCGATTGTTATTCTGAATAAAGGTCAATAATTTTCCCATCCTCCTACCATTGCAAGTAATTTTATATGTTTAGTTTATCGTGGAATCACTAACTCGCAGTATCCCGTGACAACAGCTCAAAGACACACATCAAGGAATTCTATGCCTTGCAGATGGAAAGAAATATTACAAAAAGAATGCAAAAGAAACACACAAAGATACACCGATGAAAAATATCGGATGGAAGCAGCAGGGGGTGGCAAAAAAATTAAGCTTAAATCGATTGAGGGCCTATCTCCAATTCGGAATAAGAGGCAGCAGTAGAGGAGAAAGGACACGGCGTTACAAGGTGACCAGCTCCATTTCCTGTCGCCTAACCTCTATTGTGTATTCTAATTACTCGTATGAGTGAGGAAAACTTAGAGACATACCCATGAGAATATAGCCCAATTAACTCCAATCTACGCCTATAGCCACAGAAGTGACTAATGATCTAGCTGACGACCAGTGCAGATTCCCTAAACCACTCGAAACATATGGTCAAAACATTGTATCCCCTATATGTCTTAGTGACGTGTACATAGACTTACTTTACCATAACTTTCAGCTGGTAAATGGGTGTCTTTCCGCTGTCTTTATCGACATTAATTAGCAGGTCTTTGCAGAATATCGTTCGCACCATGGCCCGCCGAACAGATTCTCGATTATTTGTTAGCTCTCCTGCCTGATATATTTATGTTCTTGCCTAACGTGTCTTAAAGGTCTTGTGCCCATCTTTGCGCAGTTAGAATCCTCTCTCTTATTCCAGGAACCATTCCTTCAATCACTGTTCCTCCCATCACCACCGAGACGTTTATTGTGGCAAAGTGTTTCAGTTTTGAGACACACTTTGCTTTTTCAGTGTCACAGAATGCCGCGAGATTCACCAAAATGTCTCTAAGACATGAAAGTATTCAATAAGAAAAACTAGAGGAATAAACATCACGCTTCTTAGCGGCTATCCATATATGACACCAAATAGCGCGCCATTATACAAGGCAATCCTCTATCGAGCCATGACGTAAGATTGCACAAGAAGACAGCAAGCAATAAAAACGACCGCGGTCTGCTTCTACGTGGGAACAATCTTCAATTGACACCAATGTTAGTCACCCACGATCACAGGATATAATTTTACAATCGCACATTTAATATGTTTGACATTCCTTACCCGAGGTGAGTTACGCAATTGGAAACCCCTGCTTAATAAGAATCCCAGCTTCAATATATTGTTAGACGGTCTAGAGCCTTCACGCGGATAACATGCCTGTCCGGAGAAGCAAAAGGCGTGAATGGTGTGAAGTGTTGGACGGGTAATGAAACTACTCAGGCGGGCATAATTGTGAGACTGACCTGCCACTGGAAATTACAACCACAGGAATGTGTGAATTGAAATAAACGCACAGGGAGATAGGAAAAGGCGCCCCAAGAGATAAGAGTAATTAAGAAACATTATAAGTAGACTGGGTTTTGAAAGTTTCAGATCAGATACTCCAGAAATAGAAACAGGTATGAAGAGATTTTATATGTATAACTTTCATACGTCTGATTCTTATGCTGTATAGAATGCCTTATGAATAATATTTCTTAGTAACTATTCAACAGTCTTTTAGATGTACTGACATTCAGTCGACTGTCTGACTCTGGTTACTTTCAATGAGAGTTAGTATTTTCTCATGTGCCTGTACAGTTGTATTACTATGTCATGCATTGGTTAAACTTATGTTTCTAGGCATGTTTTTAATCATGTTTCTGTGCAAATTTTCACTATGCTCTCTCTCTCTCTCTCTCTCTCTCTCTCTCTATATATATATATATATATATATATATATATATATATATATATATATATATATATATATATATATATGTGTGTGTGTGTGTGTGTGTGTGTGTGTGTGTGTGTGTACGTTATATAGAAGTAAACAAAGATCTATATCTTTGCTTAATTGACTACACAAAGGCTTTCGATAAAGTGAGACCTGTCAACATAAGGATGCTTGAAGATCTACAAAATGATGGAAAAGACCTTAGGCTTGTAAGAAACGTATATTGGAATCAACAAGCTGCCATCAGAATATATAATGATGTAGATCAATATCAGCCTATTAAAAGAGGTGTGAGAGAGGGATGTGTAATGTATCCAGATCTTTTTTTTCCCCTGTACAGTGAAACTATTTTCAGAAATATAGAAGATATGGAAGGAATCAACATTGGGGGAAGATACATCAATAACATTAAATATGCAGATGATACAGTCTTGATTGCAGACAATAAACAGGATCTGCGACATATAGTAGATGCGCGTGTAGCACACAGTGAGCAACTAGGGTTAGAATTGAATAGTAAAAAGACACAGATAATGGTCGTCACTGAGAAGAAGGAAAGACCACGATGTAATATACGAGTAAATGGGTATATTATTAAGCAAGTTAATCAGTACAGTTATCTCGGAACAGTCATAACTTCTGATGGTAGATGCCTTGGATAGATTAGAACAAGATTCGCCATTGCGAAGGTGGCCTTTTGCAAGAACATACTGACCAATAAAAAGATATCAATTGAAACGAGAAAAATAGTGTTGAAGTGCTACATAGAAGCTGTACTTTTGTATGGATGTGAAGCGTGGACAATAAGCAGTCAAGCTGAAAAACATATGATAGCTGTGGAAACTGTGGTTTCTGAGAAAATTGCAAAGAATATCATGGACAGACAGAAAAACCAATGAAACAAGTACTTCCAAGAAACAAATGAAGATCGAAAACTATTAGAGGCATTAGACGTAGAAAGTCAAAATTTTTGTGGGCATGTTATGAGAGAAATGACTTGGAGAACTTGGTGATAACTGGCAAGAATCGGAGGGAAGAGACCAAGGAGAAGACCTGAGAAGTAAATACCCTGGATGGCTTGACCACGTAGCATAGTCGAGGCCAGGAACATGGAACTGATCCACGACGCTGGTGATCGAGCGAGATGGTAGAAACCATGCCGCTACCCACGCTTATCGGCATGGCACATGATGGATGGATGGAACCTACCAATATGAATAGTGTGTTGTGGTATTTTAGTATTATGAGCCGTGCGCATAGGCATATGGTCTATTTATTGTGTCTGAAGCATATGTGTAGTGGTGTAGACATTACCCACACCATGTACCGGGTATATAGTGCGCTTAGCGCTTATAGTGCATTGTGAATGAGCGCTCTTCGTAAATCACTGAGGCCTAGCACAGAGATTGATCACGGCATTTAAGCCCGGAAATAAGATACTCTTGTAATAACACTACTGGCCAGTTAATCTGCTAAACGACGTTTGAACGAGCGGTTGAAAGGAACCAGGTGTCTGAATTAGTGACATGGACTTGGGGCATTTCATGCCTCATGACGGAACGTTACAAGGGATAGCATGAGCTGTAACTACAGGCGTGTTAGATGATGAAAAAGTTTCCCCCGACTAGACAGTAGAAGAGAGATATAGAGGAGAAAGAGGAGAGTAAATGCAGTAAAGCTAGAAGAGAGACACTGCTGGACTTTTCAATGTGACCATGTATATGGGAGTGATAGATTGTATGTATTACCTAGGATTGTACTGATGTAGAAATTAGTGTATAGACATTCTAGGATTATGTCTTCCAAGTTCTCAACGAGAGCACCAGATTTTCCCGTGCAGTGACAAACGAAGAGGGACAAGGTGGCGTCAGGATAGAACACCTGATTCGGAACATTCGACCGGGTGTGTTTATGACTGACCATGGCTTGTCCGCCAGCAAGACCATAGGGGTCCTTAGCTAAAACATCGCTGACCCTGGCCTAAGCCTACTTGGAGCTTGATGGGAGGCTACTGGGGTATCTTTCCTCCACCTGTAATCCGGCAACACATCCAGACAGGATACAAGTAACTTTGAGTTATGTACTTGCTTTCGTCACTACATATATGTGATTGTTGTATAGCATAAACCTCTATAGCTTCACTATCATCATTCTGATAACCATCATATGTTCAATGATTAATGATAGACATATTAGTGTGATAGAGTTTTGTTTTAATTCATCTGTTATTGTTCAATTGTGCATACATGTGAGTGTGTGTACATTGCTGGAGGCTTACTTACACACCAAGGAGGGGAGTATTGTCAGGGACAAAATCCTGCACTGCCTAGTAGTCTAGCAGTATACATAAACCTACGCATCTAACTTTCCCTTTCCCACTCCTTGGGATATCAAGACCAGCTAATTTCACCTTTATTTAACGAGCCATTTGCAGCTGTACTCTTGGATATTCATGGGCTTAATCTTTATTTCAGCCGTATAGATTTTGTCCCGAGTCAATTCTGACAAACTGGGGTTGCCCACCAGTGATAGAACTAACTTGCGGCAGGGCACTCCCACTTCTGACATTCAGTATATGCAAAAGTGCGTTTCAAAGTGTTGTTTTTCTGAGACTTCCGTTAGGTCAAGATTAAATTCTATGGAATATACTGACACTATAAATTAATCTCGGCCTTATGGTAACCGTCAGTGGCCACAATTCCCAACTACAAACTGTAGTTTGAAACACAAAGCCTTGAATACATTTACATGTGATATACTAACACTCGGGAGCTGAGGAGGTGCAGATGTTAGCATGCTTTTTCGTCGGCATGGTGGTCATGTGTTCGTATCAACATTCAGACAGATTTTCAACAACAGACCTCTCAGGTCGATGCATACGGCAAGGGTACACGGAGATGTACTGGGAAGTACAGGACACAATTGTGATGTTTGAACCAAATACACGCACGCGAGCACACACAATTCTCTCTCTCTCTCTCTCTCTCTCTCTCTCTCTCTCTCTCTCTCTCTCTCTCTCTCTCTCTCTCTCTCTCTCTCTCTCGTATATAGAAGATGTAAGCACCACAATTTAATCTTCACCTCCGCCTCACTTTAGAAAAATATATGGATCTATTTAGCCGTCGGAATACACTTGTTTCTTCAATTAGGCGTCATTTAAGGCTATATATATATTCTATTGTTTTCAAACGAATTACGAAAACATTACATGCTACATAATGAAAGAAGAAATGCGATAAAATCGACTTAATGTCCATTGTCCCGCGTCTCCTGTATAATACAGGCCGTGTTTAAGAAAAAAGACACCCGCCCAAGTATAAAATTCGATGTAGACGCGAGATATTCCCTCCCAAATGTGCCCTGTGGGACATGCATTAACTTTCGCATTCTGTGAGCTTAAAGGATTTCATCCACAAAATTCATGGACAGATTGCTACATCCTGGAGTCGTACATTGCTTCAAGAAACGCTGTATATGTAAAAAAAAAAAAAAAAAAAAGAAAAAGAAAAAGCATGGAATTGCACCGTGATCTTAAGAAACAGCATTACTAACAACAACAGCAACTGCGACAACGACGAAGATGATTATGATGATAATCACCTCAGATCAGTTTTCATTTGACATCAAATGTCACCTGCAATGATGTTCAGTCTTGTCCGTCTCTGGCCATGATGGCACAGAGTGACAGCCTCTTTCTAGTCCATCCTTTGACATGACCTTCTCATGCTTTCCAAAACGCAGGGATGCGAACAGAGGTGAGCTACACCTGAGACACCTTAGTCAAAACAATGCGGTACATAAATGCCCCCCTTCCCCACCCCCCGTCAGGACCAGACATGTGTTGACCCAGACTATGAAGGTGAGCAAGTTATATTACATAATAATAATTGCAGGTCAGCATGGCCGAATGGATAAGAACACTGTTCCTAAACATCCGGTAGGCTGATGCCGAAGTAAGGGGTCCAACCCTTACACCGGACAGTTGGACTAAAACGTTGACCTATCGTCCTTGACTTGGGGACGTAAATTACAAGTACCTCTGAAGTCGGAGTGGGTTCGCCTGATGACACTGTTAATAGGAAAGCTAACCCACACGCAAGATTCAGTCCAACACTACTAGAAGTAGTGTGAATGGACTACGCTTGCGTTCAAAGCGAGCGAGCGCAAAAAAAAAGAATTAATAATAATAGTTAACAGGCCCGGAGCAAGAACCTGAGCATATGAAGTGTTGCACCTTCGCGTTTTTGCAGACCTGAGTGTACGGAGGAATAGTTTTTCCCTCCTGTAGTTAGTTGCATGTCCTGAACAGGACGTGGCAGTCAACTCCAGCATTTTTTTGGCGGTTTGTGATTCCTGGGCAAGTTTACGTTCAGTAGTTTGCCATTGTTTCTGAACAACCGGTACTCATACCGTTGTATTTTCAAAAACGCAAGGCGGTCTGCTTCCAAATCGGCCGCAGTTATTGTGTTTGGAACGTTGCATGCGGGATTACAAATTACATTCGTAACCCTACGATTCCTGTAGCGAACGACAAGAGCTGGCATCGACCCCCTGTCCGACCGCGACCATTGTCATAGTAACGTCCTGACCGCTACATCGGCGCGCCCGTTACGTCATAATCAAGTAAACGAGAAACAAGACAAGTGCCGAGGCAGGGGGGCTGTTGCAGGTCTGTGAAGTTCTAGGACCATCACACTGTGTAGTCCTGAGTGCTCGGGGAATAGGTGGTCAGTCTTTCCTTCTCTTAACGGGCGACGAGAGCAGGAGTTGAACGCTCGTCCGACCGCGTTCGTGACATTAAAAGCGTAACCACCTAACAATTGCACACACCAACGAGCCCACTGTGACATTATAATGCTGTGAACTAACACACGCGAAGACCCCTTAAGGCATCGTGCGTCAGTGGTTAGTCTTACCTTGATATATCTGACATCAGGTGTCGTGATGTTCACAACGTTACTGGTAACTGACATCAAGGGAGCAATACTCAAGAGAGGAATGCCATGGGTGGAGATGGCAGAGAATATACGGGTTGTAAATGTTTCTAGGGGGAAGGCTTGGATTCGCACGCCCGAAAACAATGCAAAGTATCATCAATGTCCTGCAACACTTAACAGAGAATGTAAGAAGTTGTGCAACGGGAGAGCAGAGTTGGGCATAAGGAAGCTGAATAAGGATGTATCTGGGGAAGACGTATGATTTAAAAGTACGAATATAAAACAACGGATCATTGCAGCGAGGGGAAGGGTGGGGATGAGGCTTCACAGCTAGATGGACGGGCAAGATCATCGTACGGCAGAGTGGAGCATATTCAAACACAAGCAAAGAACAGTAACAGTGTAACCTACACGTGTGCCGTAAGAGACTACCAAGGAGGGTTGGTGTGGTAGTGGCTACCCTATCACGTACAAAACTTTAGTTGCAACAACCAACCAATCATAAACAAGTCTACAGATAAGGAAAGAAGAATAACGTTGCAGGCCAAGATGGGCGACCTCTTATAGAAGAAGTATGTTGTGATGTGGAGAAAGTCACCAGGAGTCTGGCTCGCCGATTTATCTTCTTTCATCTAGCAATATCTTCATGACTGGCACCCGGAGTGTCGGAACTATGCGTGCCACGAGAGGGAAAGCATGGGTGTTAAATATGGAGGGGACATGTAGGCAGCTGGGCGTGAGGGACAGCATGGGTGTTAAATATGGAGGGGACATGTAGGCAGCTGGGCGTGAGGGACAGCATGGGTGTTAAATATGGACGGGACATATAGGCAGCTGGGCGTGAGGGACAGCATGGGTGTTAAATATGGAGGGGACATGTAGGCAGCTGGGCGTGAGGGACAGCATGGGTGTTAAATATGGAGGGGACATGTAGGCAGCTGGACGTGAGGGACAGCATGGGTGTTAAATATGGAGGGGACATGTAGGCAGCTGGGCGTGAGGGACAGCATGGGTGTTAAATATGGAGGGGACATGTGGGCAGCTGGGTGAGAGGGACAGCATGGGTGTTAAATATGGAGGGGACATGTAGGCAGCTGGGCGAGAGGGACAGCATGGGTGCTAAATATGGAGGGGACATGTAGGCAGCTGGGCGAGAGGGACAGCATGGGTGCTAAATATGGAGGGGACATGTAGGCAGCTGGGCGAGAGGGACAGCATGGGTGCTAAATATGGAGGGGACATGTAGGCAGCTGGGCGTGAGGGACAGCATGGGTGTTAAATATGGAGGGGACATATAGGCAGCTGGGCGTGAGGGACAGCATGGGTGTTAAATATGGAGGGGACATGTGGGCAGCTGGGTGAGAGGGACAGCATGGGTGTTAAATATGGAGGGGACATGTAGGCAGCTGGGTGAGAGGGACAGCATGGGTGTTAAATATGGAGGGGACATGTAGGCAGCTGGGCGTGAGGGACAGCATGGGTGTTAAATATGGAGGGGACATATAGGCAGCTGGGCGTGAGGGACAGCATGGGTGTTAAATATAGAGGGGACATGTGGGCAGCTGGGTGAGAGGGACAGCATGGGTGTTAAATATGGAGGGGACATGTAGGCAGCTGGGCGAAACGGAAAAAGATCAGACGACTTGGGGGCAGTTGGCCTAGGCCTATGTTCTAACGGTAGATGCGGGTTAGAAGGGAAAGAAGGCGTCAACTGGCACTGAAATAACAGACTGCAGACATAATGTGCTAGCATTTCAACCTTCTCAGGTTACTTTTGTAAAGTCTCTTTTAAATGAGACCGAAAGTCAAGTCTACAAATAAATCAGGCTGAACACCTTCGCAGATGGCAGGCTCCGACATATCAATTTCCCTGCTGACAACAGTTCTCTTGACTCAAACAAAGGTTGAGAAAATTGCCACCAACTTTTGGGACCGCCTGACATCTGATACGGGATATGTCAAAATAAGAGTAACTCCGTGACAAATGACGGCATAGGGATGTTAAGTAAAATGCTTTCGCGTGTATTCCTTCGCGTGTATTAGGTCACAGCATGTGATGTGCTCACTTTCACCTTAGTGTTTTATGAGATAAACCTGTGATAGGCTGGGTCAACTTATAAACTTGACTGTCACCGTGATGTCTTGACAGACGATAGTTTGTAAAATGGAGTTATACCCCCCTCACCTAAAAATAGCACAACGCCTGGGCTGAATTTAGAGATCACGTGCTGCCCATGCAGCATGATCCCTCTCTCGGCCTGCCTAGTTTACTCCAGAGGAAAGGTGACACCTCTACATCTGGACAAGACAAGCTGCAGAAGCTGCCGGATCAGCAAAGCAATGCTCTACCTTTGCTTATAATCTTACGCAGCCAAGAAATAGAACAGGCAAGAATCGTGTCTATAAAACGGAATTCTACAAGAAAAAAATGAAAACTGTAAACTTATTAGAGAAATTAGACGCAGACAGTCGAGATTTATTGGGTACGTTATGAGAATAAATAAACCAGAGAACTTGGTGACAACCGACGAGATTGCGGGGAAAAGAACAAGGGGAAGGCAGAAAAGTAAATATTCGGATGACTTGGAAACGTGGCTGTATAAGACAAAACCACAGCCTTGATTCAAGACTCTGGTGATTTGTGAGATGCCAAAACATGACCGCACACGCTTGTCGGCATGACACATGGTGATAAACCAACCATAACAACACAGATGAGAAGCGGCGGTTCAATATCAAGAAAGTGAATGGGGAGTCCTCGATGTTCTGTGATGTTTGGAAGTGACGACCCAGGTGTCTGCGATATTGTATGGTATTTGCAGGTAATGGTAGAGGCGTCATGTCCGCATCTTGTGCACCTCTTCACAAAGTCAAGGATTCTTTCACACGCCTTTTAGACTCATATTTTCATTGACCAATCGACACTCGTTCGAATCGCATCGATAACTTGCGGGGTATGTGAGCCGGCCGCTCAGAAAGCAATGGCAAACTACTGAGCGTAATCTTGCCAAGAAATCAACATACAGCTGAAAGATGCTGGTGTTGACAGTAAAGGATATGCCCAAAAAAAAAAAAAAAATCGACACTCGGTGGGCTGTGGTCACTATCACGCCGACCGCCTTTACTTTGCAATACATTTCCTGATACCCATTATAAACTGGGTCGGGTTGGGAGCCCAGGTCAATTCACAAGTAATTCGCCTCGATACGGAATCGAACCCATGACCACCAGGCCGATAGACGGGCGTTTAATCACCACGCTACCGCGGCCCCCTACTGCCACTCTATGCAAATGCGTAACAAACGGTCACCCATGGTGACATCCCTGATTAATGTTGCCCCACCCCACGCTAAAACTCACTCAAACATAAGCTACCTGATAGAACTGCAGATCCACTAAATAAATAATCTATCTCATGATTGTAGATGTCTTACCGCATGTAAGGTGCACTAGTCCAGACATTACTCGAGCTGTTGCATGTAACTACAAGAATATTTGTATTAAATGAATAATGACTGCTGAACTACTGCACAGAATTGTATAGCTAATTATTCTGGTAATTCAAAATGTATCCCTATTTTAATACAGAAGTCATGACATTACGTTGCACAATTTATTGCCTGGAATATTTAGCTGCATCTCGTCAGTTAAATGTTGTAAGGTGCATATAGTGGATCTGCCATACAGTATGGACAGGACAACGTATAATTCATGCACTTACTTCATATGATATGAAACTCTGCAAGATGCACCTGACGAGATGCAGCGAATTATGTCAGGCAATAAATTGTGCAACCTATTGTTTAAGGCTTCTTTGTTTACATGATCTTGATGCCATCCCGTCTGATCATGCCATCCCGTCTGATGATGATATCCCGTCTGATGATGCCATCCCGCCTGATGATGTCATCCCGTCTAATGATGCCATCCCATCTGATCATGCCATCCCGTTTAATGATGCCATCCCGTCTGATGATGCCATCCCGCCTGATAATGCCATCTCGTCTGATCATGCCATCCCGTCTGATGATGCCACCCCGTCTGATGATGTCATCTCGTCTGATGATACCATCCCGTCTAATGATGTAATCCCATCTAATGCCATCCCATCTAATGATGCCATCCCGTCTGATGATGCCATCCCGTCTAATGATGTCATCCCGTCTGATGATACCATCCCGTCTGATGATACCATCCCGTCTGATGATACCATCCCGTCTGATGATGCCATCCCGTCTAATGATGTCATCCCGTCTGATGATGCCATCCCGTCTGATGATGTCATCCCGTCTGATGATACCATCCCGTCTAATGATGTCATCCCATCTAATGATGCCATCCCGTCTGATGATGTCATCCCGTCTGATGATGCCATCCCGTCTGATGATGCCATCCCGTCTGATGATGTCATCCCGTCTGATGATACCATCCCGTCTAATGATGTCATCCCGTCTAATGATGCCATCCCGTCTGATGATGCCATCCCGTCTAATGATGTCATCTCATCTAATGATGCCATCCCATCTGATGATGCCATCCTATCTAATGATGCCATCCCACCTAATGCCACCTCATCTGATGATGCCATCCCATCTAATAATGTCATCCCGTCTAATGCCATCCCGTTTAATGATGCCATCCCGTCCTGTGCCACCTCATCTAATAATGCCATCCCGTCTAATGACGCCATCCCGTCTAAATGATGCCATCCCGTCTGATGATGTCATCCCCTCTAATGATGCCATCCCATCTAATGATGCCATCCCATCTAATGATGCCTTCCCGTCTGATGATGCCATCCCACCTGATGATGCCATTCTATCTAATGATGCCAACCTATCTAATGATGCCAATCCGTCTAATGCTACCTCATCTGATGAAGCCATCCCATCTAATAATGTCATCCCGTCTAATGCCATCCCATCTAATGATGCCATCCGTCT